>OY856411.1:1356953049-1357373049 GCA_963693085.1 Alisma plantago-aquatica | reverse complement strand
TATTTAAAAATATGATTAGAGGCTTGTGTTTACCCCTTGATATGTCATTAAAGCTTTAGAACAATCTATATTTTTCTGCCCTTTTTGAACAATGTTGTAAGATTGTTTTGTTTAATAGGGACCTATGTGCAAAGTACCCAATTAGAAGGGTTAACTTGCAAATTGCACATGGTAAGATGTTCCTCTTATGATGAGACATCATAAGAATGAATATGATGTGGTGATATGGATTCTCCAAGCTTGGGCACCAAAATATAGCTTGTAGAGCAATCCTTGTGCGTTAAAACCTAGTTTTGGTGGAAAGTGCAATTTACCCAAAACATAGGGTGCAACATGAAAAATATATCTTCTAGAGTATCTCTGATGCATCTTAGCATCAAGTAGAGTAAAGAAAATGAGGGGGGCGCCTCATTTGAGTAACCATATAAGAAGGATAATCATTGTAATTGAATAATCAAGATGTATGCAAAATGACCCTTATATATGTATAACTTAATAGAGTGTTTGGCTTCTTTTCCTCTAAACCAAGGTTGAGAGATAAGTTTTGCATGTTATGAGAAGGGAGGAACGTGGCAAAGAAGTAGGAGAGGGGTGTGGAGGATATAGATACAAAAGAGGAGAAGTATTTATCATTGCCTTGAAAATATGCCCAAAAATATATAAGCAAGCTCTTTCCACAAACAAGGGATCGTTCCCTTCATTTCCTCTTCTCATCCTTTTTCTTTGAACCGACTAAGGAGGATCTTAGGAGTATAGTAGGACGACCAAGTTGATTTAGGTAAGTTTAGTTATCTTCTAGCTCGGATTCATGGAGGAAATTCCATTACAAGGTTGGTTTGCTAGTATTCCATACACAACTCTTGCTTCTAGCCATCTTCTCCACCCAATTCTTGAAGAAAGGACCTTGGACGACCCCTGGATCTCAAACCACCATTAAAGCTACGGAGCTTGGAGCTCTAGATAAGATTCTAAGGCGGGTTTTATAAGTCTAAACCCTTAAGCTTTGTTATGCATCTTTCTTTCTTGCAAAAATAGCTGAAAACCGTGAGGAACAGACCTCCATCCTGAGGAAGATGATGATGGGCATGAAAACCAATGTCACTTTCCCAAACGGTCTCCCACCCTTGGTCTAAACAGTTTGCAAAACCATTTGGAACCAAACGGTTTCAAAACCGTTTGGATTCATGCGGTTTGCAAGACCGTTTAGATTCAAACGGTCTCCAAGACCGTTTGGGAGGTTTGACCAGGCGTTGACCATTTGAGGGTCTTCTGGACACATTATGAATTAATCACCTATAAATAATCATTAACTAATTCTAAGCAAATCCCCAAGTTGAAGGCACTTTAATCACCAAAACCCTAATCGGGTTCATTGCTGATTTCAAATGATCAATCATGTTGAAGTTTGGGTTGAGTGACCCAAACAGTTTCAAAACCGTTTGGGGATCACCCAAATGGTCTTAAGACCGTTTGGTGACCACCCAAGACCGTTTGGAGGTCTAGGGTTAAGGGAATTTGATGAATTGAAGGTTCAATCATAATAGGTTATTGAATAACTAAAAGTGCTAATTTGGTGACCTAATTAGGGTTCAACCCTTAACAAATTGACTTAGTTTTTTATGAGACTTTGGGCAAACGGTCTCAAGACCGTTTGGAGGATGTCCAAACGATCCCAAGACCGTTTGGGGTCAGGTCATGTCCCAATTTAGTGATAGATGATGGATTCAACTTCAATTAGACTCATGTTGATGAATGTTGAAGGTTGATCGATTTCAAACCCTAATCCAATTGGTCCTAACCCTAATTGGTGACCAATTGAGGATTAGTTGAGTGTAAAATTGGTTAAGGATTAACCTAGTTACCTTAATTGATAAGTGGCTATCTAATATAAGAACGATTGAGGGGTTCAACATTGAAAACCCTAACTCAATTGCAAGTGTTGACATACTTTTGGGTCCATGCGGTTTTGAGATGCTTGGACCAAACGGTCTCAAGACCGTTTGAATCTAAACGGTCTCAAGACCATTTGGAGCTAAACGGTCTCAAGACCGCTTGAAACCAAACGGTTTCAAAACCGTTTAGATCCATGTGGTTTTCAAGGCTGATTTGCTCAAACGGTTTCAAGGTCAAAGATGACTAAACGGTCTTCACCCTATTTTGGGCAAACGGTCTTGGAGGTGCACTTTACCATGAGGTTTCAAAAGTCAACAAATGGTCAACAACCCCAAATGGTTTCAAAACCGTTTGGAGGTTGAAAGTGCAGAACCGTTTGGGGTTCAACTATATTAAGAACGTTTGATGGTTTGAAGGTTAAGATGGTTTAGTGGTTGTTTAATCTAAACCCTAAAGATACCTAAGGTCATTAAGGGGTTAGGTAATCAGTAGATTAACACATGTTATGAGTAATAGAGAGGATTACCAAGTACCTTTGAAGGGCTAAAGTAGACAACACCTCTTGACCATGTAAACCCTAATGACCAAAATGGTGATAACATGACTTATGATAATCAAAGTTGATTTGACCTAACCTGATCTAGAGTGATGTAAACTTCATCTAGTAAGTGAAAGGAGAGAGAAGACTCCCTATATGAATATGAATCAAATAAAATACCTCCAATATGTATGAATGCACATAATTAGGGTATGACCCTTTACAATGAGATCATGGAAACCCTAATTATGAAGATCAATGAATCTTAACCTAATTAAGGACATGAATGGAAGTAATCTTCATACATAATGATGGTATGATCTCAATTCATTGCTATGTGAATAGTAAATCCTAATCTAGGGTAATGTGATGCTATGTGAATAGTAAACCCTAATCTAGGGTAATGTGATACTATGTGAATAGTAAACCCTAATCTAGGGTAATGTGATACTATGTGAATAGTAAACCCTAATATAGGGTAAAGTGACACTATGTGAATAGTAAACCCTAATCTTGGGTAATGTGATGCTATGTGAATTGTAAACCCTAATCTAGGGTAATGTGATACTATGTGAACAGTAAACCCTAATCTAGGGTAATGTGATACTGTGTGAATAGTAAACCCTAATCTAGGGTAATGTGATGCTATGTGAATAGTAAACCCTAATCTAGGGAGATGTGATGATATAAACAAGTAACCCTAATTCTGAGTTATGTTTTTAAGCATGAAACTCCATGATTAAGATATGAGATAGGAATCACTATTCCTAATCTAGTAAAGAGGTTGAATAACTCTATTTGGATTAAATGGGAATCCTAACCCTAGAAACCAGCCGTGGTATTAAGACACGGTCGTGGTCCTTTGTTGCACGACCGTGCAAGGTAGCACGGACATGGTATCACATATATAATTTGAGAAGAACTCGTATTGTGCTGTTATGATACAATATGCATGTTATTAGTAAATGTTGATCATGCAGGTTTTCATAAAAAGGTGATCATATCCAGGTAAGGATTATGATATCTTATGTACTGAAATTACTTTACATGCTTCAAGTATAATGATATGCTATGATACCTGGTGAATGGTAACATATGAGCTTGATAGGCTGAATAAGCCATGAAAAACATATACATTGTTTATAATCAAAAGATGACCAGATGGTATGAGATGTTACTTGGTAACAAGTGTTATGATGATTCTAGGATTTGAATACCCACATTCCTGAACCACAACGATGAGATGGTTAGGGATTGATATCCCAATGTTAAAATATGAAATGTGATCCTAATATAGGGTGTTACTATGTGAAATTCTTTTACAGGATAATCCTATGAAAGGCTTAACTACAGACTAATGGGTTATGAATGTAATTAACCCTTGTATTGCTTTAATAGGAAGAATGGTTTAATTTGTTAAACATTGTCTTAGCTACTCCCAAACAAATATAACTTCTTTGTGTACATTTATTCTCTTAAGCTACAATAATTATGTTTCTGGCGAAGAGTTATATCTCTTGCTGGGACAATTTTTATAATTGTCTCACCCTGTGGGGAACATATTTTTAGGTGGACATGGGCGAGGAGGCAGAAATCCTTCAATAGGTGAAGGGCAGCATCAACAGTACCAAGGACAGCAGTGAAGTTTCAGGTGGAGACACTGGTTGTTATGCCACGTGTAGATGTAGATAGAGTCCTATGTGTCGTCTCTGTACTCTCAGGTCCTCGAAGTAATAGTTAGTGCTTTCGATATTTTGGCCCAGTGCCTCGAGATTTTGTATCTTGCCTTGTATAGTTAACATGGTAGTTGATGGTTGTAATCTCAAGATATAACCTTACAGAGATGTACTGATGGATCAGTTTGTAAATAACTTATCATGTTTCTTTATGAAAAAGCTTTACCATCTGAAGATATCTTCACAAAAAGTTTTAAATTTTTAGTGATTTTTGGTAATTCGCTACTTAGTGAACGCTTCCGCATTAGTTAATCTTGTTTTCACGATATAGACGTTACATTTAGTGGTATCAGAGCTCTAGGTTCGCTGAGTCTACAGAGACATAGGACTAAGGTTGTAGAGTTTGTTCTAAGTGTTTTCCAGATTATCTGATAGTATCTTCTGCTCTCATAGGAGAAGAAGAACTTGAAGATGTCTGGATTACATGAAGAACATGCTACTGAGGGAAGTACTGTTGCACCAGGAGGAGGTGCAGGAGACCAGAATAGGGAGGGGCATGTACCTGAACAGCCCCAGATTGACCCAGCTGAGATAGAAAACCCAGCTCTCCATGCTTTATTTGATAAATTCCTGACATCCATAACACACATAGTAGATAGGGTGCCACCATCTGCACCTAGGGCACCAGGCCATCAGGAAGGTTATGGAGCCGGCAAGACTTTTTAGAGACTTCGTCGGGTGGGAGCCATAGACTATGCCGGTGCATCTAACCCAGCAGATGTTGATCTATGGTTGACAGAGCTGGAAAAGGCTTTCAGGATCCTTGATATTACTGAAGCTGAAAAGGTAAAACTTGCGGTATACCTCCTAAAAGGGAGTGTTGGTAATTGGTGGATGATAGAGGAAGATAAGAGACCAGGCGAAGAAATAGGATGGGAGGTATTCCGATGAGAATTTGTCAATAATTACTTCCCTAAGACGTATCTAGATGAGAAGATCTCTCAATTTGAGAGGATCACACAAGGACAGATGAACGTTAGTGAATATGAAGCTAAGTTCATGGAGTTGCTGTGATTTTGTCCGCAGATGGCAGTTAGTGATGAAGAAAGAATCCGGCATTTTGAAAAGGGATTGAAGGCTGAACTAGCCACTCCTGTGTTTGCCTTAGAGAACAGAGAAAGGTTTGCACCTTTGTGGTGTCAGTAAGAAGGATAGAGAGGTCGGAAATCGAGAAACAACAGACAAGTAGTAAGAAGATGTACACCAGCCTCAAGATCAAAGGCCTGAAAGTTTTAAGAAGCCGAGATTTTCTATACCGACAGCAATATCAGGATTTCCTACCCAGACACAATGGATGTCAAGTGGGAGTAGGGATCATAGTAGTATACCAAGAAGACCCTCCGACATAGCATCAACATCGGTAATTGGATCGCATAGACATTTTGCACCCAAGATCTGTTATCAATGTAGACAACCGGGACATCTGGCAAAGGATTATCCAGACAGGAATACAATGATGACTCAACCTCAAGGACAGAGTCTGCAAGGCTCACAAGGGAGGCAATATAATAATAGAGGACGTGGACAGACATCCCAGACAGGTCAGATGAAATAAGTTTTGGTTTGATATTTTATATCAGGATTCTATGTGTTAAAGATATGAAATTAGTTGTTTTGAATTCCTTTTACTAGTCCTATAAGGACACAAGGGAGATAAGAACTTATATCTTACTCAGTATTCTTTAAAACAATTTATAATCTCTCTTATTTGTGTATAAAAAGATGAGATATAGATGTGATACCTGAAGAATAATCAAGTATGGTAAATCTTGTGTGTATAATGATATAAAAAGTGAGGAATATGATGATAAGTAAAATACATACTACCTAATCTCAATACTTATATACCCTGGCCAGGTATATGATTATTGTAGATAAGGCAAGTATGAAACTCTTAGATTGTTATCTTTTTGATTACTCTGATCAGGTAGTTATTCTGAAACAATCTAGAGAGTATAAGGAAATTAAATGAGAAAAGCTAAGTGAAACTTCTAAATGAATATACTCAGTGAATACTTAGTGAACATACTCAGTGAACATACTTAGTGAATAAATTCAGTGAACTTACTCAGTGAATACTTAGTGAACATACTCAGTGAACATACTTAGTGAATATACTCAGTGAACTTACTCAGTGAACATACTCAGTGAACATAATTAGTGAGTATACTCAGTGAACTTCCTCAGTGAATACTTAGTGAATATACTCAGTGAACTTCCTCAGTGAATACTTAGTGAATATACTCAGTGAACTTCCTCAGTGAATACTTAGTGAATATACTCAGTGAACTTACTCAGTGAATACTTAGTGAACATACTTAGTGAATATACTCAGTGAACTTACTCAGTGAATACTTAGTGAACATACTCAGTGAACATACTTAGTGAATATACTCAGTGAACTTACCCAGTGAATACTTAGTGAACATTCTTAGTGAGTATACTCAGTGAACTTCCTCAGTGAATACTTAGTGAATATACTCAGTGAACTTCCTCAATGAATACTTAGTGAATATACTCAGTGAACTTACTCAGTGAATACTTAGTGAACATACTCAGTGAACATACTTAGTGAATATACTCAGTGAACTTACTCAGTGAATACTTAGTGAACATACTCAGTGAACATACTTAGTGAATATACTCAGTGATATTACTCAGTGAATACTTAGTGAACATACTTAGTGAGTATACTCAGTGAACTTCCTCAGTGAATACTTAGTGAATATACTCAGTGAACTTCCTCAGTGAATACTTAGTGAATATACTCAGTGAACTTCCTCAGTGAATACTTAGTGAATATACTCAGTGAACTTACTCAGTGAATACTTAGTGAACATACTCAGTGAACATACTTAGTGAATATACTCAGTGAACTTACTCAGTCAATACTTAGTGAACAAACTTAGTGAACATACTTAGTGAATATACTCAGTGAACTTCCTCAGTGAATACTTAGTGAACATAGTTAGTGAACATACTTAGTGAATATACTCAGTGAATTTCGTCACTAAATAAATAGTGAACAAACTCAGTGAATTTCCTCAGTAAATACTTAGTAAACATGCTCAATGAACTCCATCACTGAATGCTTTTGAGACAACATACTTAATAAATTTACTTAGTGAGATCTTCCCAGACAAATTGCTCAGTGAATCTTCTCAGTGAATATTTCCAAATTAATTGATTAGCAAGTTTTCTTAATGAACTATTTCAAATAAATAAATAAAGGATTGCTGAGTGAATTACATGTGTTAGGTATGTATGTTTCTCTTTTGGTAAACATTCTTGGGTGATACTAGAAGAATGTTCTTTTATGCTTCTTTATTTCAAAAATATGGACATCTTATGTTAGGGGTTTATGCTTTGCACAAACATAAACAGTGATAAGAAGGAATTTATGAAAGGGACTTTGTGTAAATTACAAATCCATAATATCATCATAATTTTGAGATAATATGGGGAAACTCAAAGGCCTTACTAATGAATAATATGTTCCTCCTTTTTCCTGAGATTTCGGGGATGAAATCCTTGTTAGGGGTTTATAATTTGTAACACTCCTGGCCTGGGTTATGAACTAACCCTAGGTGTTTTGTTTAAAAATATGATTAGAGGCTTGTGGTTACCCCTTGATATGTCATTAAAGCTTTAGAACAATCTATATTTTTTTCCCTTTTTGAACAATGTTGTAAGATTGTTTTGTTTAATAGGGACCAATGTGCAAAGTACCCAATTAGAGGGGTTAACTTGCAAATTGCACATGTTAAGATGTTCCTCTGATGATGAGACATCATAAGAATGAATATGATGTGGTGATATGGATTCTCCAAGCTTGGGCACCAAAATATAGCTTGTAGAGCAATCCTTGTGCGTTAAAACCTAGTTTTGGTGTAAAGTGCAATTTACCCAAAACATAGGGTGCAACATGAAAAATATATCTTCTAGAGTATCTCTCATGCATCTTATCATCAATTAGATTAAAGAAAATGAGGGGGGCACCTCATTTGAGTAACCATATAAGAAGGATAATCATTGTAATTGAATAATCAAGATGTATGCAAAATGACCCTTATATATGTATAACTTAATAGAGTGTTTGGCTTCTTTTCCTCTAAACCAAGGTTGAGAGATAAATTTTTCATGTTATGAGAAGGGAGGAACGTGGCAAAGAAGTAGGAGAGGGGCGTGGAGGATATAGATACAAAAGAGGAGAAGTATTTATCATTGCCTTAAAAATATGCCCAAAAATATATAAGCAAGCTCTTTCCACAAACAAGGGATCGTTCCCTTCATTTCCTCTTCTCATCCTTTTGCTTTGAACCGACTAATGAGGATCTTAGGAGCAGAGGAGGATGACCAAGTTGATTTAGGTAAGTTTAGTTATCTTCTAGCTCGGATTCATGGAGGAAATTCCATTACAAGGTTGGTTTGCTAGTATTCCTTACACAACTCTTGCTTCTAGCCATCTTCTCCACCCAATACTTGAAGAGAGGACCTTGGACGACCCCTAGAGCTCAAACCACCATTAAATCTACGGAGCTTGGAGCTCTAGATCAGATTCTAAGGTGGGTTTTATAACTCTAAACCCTTAAGCTTTGTTATGCATCTTTCTTTCTTGCAAAAATAGCTTGTTCTTCTTTCCCCCATCCTTCCTTGCATTCTAGCAAGTAAAACCGTGAGGAACAGACCTCCATCTTGAGGAAGATGACGATGGGTGTGAAAACCAATGTCACTTTACCAAACGGTCTCCCACCCTTGGTCTAAACGGTTTGCAAAACCGTTTGGAACCAAACGGTTTCAAAATCATTTGGATTCATGCGGTTTGCAAGACCGTTTAGATTCAAACGGTCTCCAAGACCGTTTGGGAGGTTTGACCAGGCGTTGACCGTTTGAGGGTCTGTTGGACACATTATGAATTAATCACCTACAAAGAATCATTAACTAATTCTAAGAAAATCCCCAAGTTGAAGGCACTTTAATCTTGTTTTCACGATATAGACGTTACAATGATCCTCATCATCATCATCATCAGCAATCGTTATCATCATCATCATCATCATCATCATCATCATCATCATCATCATCATCATCATCATCATCGTCGTCACCATCATCATCATCCTCCTCAACATCATCGTGATCATCATCCTCATTGTCATCATCATCCTCATCCATCATCCCACATCATCATCATCATCATGTGGCATGATGATGATGATGATGATGATGATGATGATGATGATGATGAAGACGACGACGATGAAGACGACGACGATGACGACGACGATGACGACGACGATGACGATGACGATGACGATGAAGATGACGATGACGATGACGATGAAGATGACGATGACGATGACGATGACGATGACGATGACGATGACGATGACGATGACGATGACGATGACGATGACGATGACGATGACGATGACGATGACGATGACGATGACGATGACGATGACGATGACGATGATGATGACGACGACAAAGAAGACGACGACGAGGACGACGAAGAAGAAGAAGAAGAAGAAGAAGAAGAAGAAGAAGAAGAAGAAGAAGAAGAATATGATGAAGAAGAAGAAGAAGAAGAGGAGGAGGAGGAGGAGGAGGAGGATGATGACGACGATGACGATCCTCATCATCAATCATCATCCTCATCCTCATCATCATCCATCATGATCATCCGCATCCTCATCATCATCATCATTATCATCATCATCCTCATCATCAACATCATCATCAATTATTTCTCTATCATATATACAAAATAACCCATGTTGTTGTGTGTTGTTAGTACTTACGTTTATATTACTTTTTCTCAACATTTTACATTATTGTAGGCATAATGGCTTGAGCCTCTAGCCCAATGTTACTATTCCCTGTTGAAGAACATTTGGACATCATTCTAGACAATCGTCCATTAGCACAACTCATTATATCTAAACATTGGCGTTATCTAAACGGAATACGCTACACTATAGGTGAAGTGACCCTAAATTTTGGAACTTCAACATCTATTATCGAGGTTAAGTATGATGTTGACGGAAATCTTGTATCCACATCCAGTTGGTGCAAGTAGGTTGGGAAGATGCTATTGGGTCATAGTGACAAGCTTTTTCTTCAACCGGTTGGCCATAATACCATCAAGGTTTGGATAACCAACATCAACAATGAGACGCCTGATCATCTGGTCTGATTTGAGTACTGGACAAGGGGTAGCACATATTTGGAAGATGGAATGAATGAATGTTTCTATGTATGTGAATGTGAAAAGAGATGAAATGAATAGAAGTGCGGGTTGCTAAATGTGTGTGAATATGAAATGGAGGAATGAAATGGAACTACAGGTTTCTACATGTGGGTGATGAATCATATTTGAAATTAAATGTGCTTATTATACATGTGTGTGAATCACATTATCCATATAATATATAATTGTATACATATTGTCAATATTTACAGGTTTGTGGCCTATTTTTGGCTAAAATCAAAGGGATGTTGTAAATCTGCAGTTCAGAACTGAACTGCAGGTTCTGCATCCTACTGACCAGTCGGACAGTAGGCCTAGGAGATGATAAGAAAATTAAAAAAAAAACATTAGCGCCGGTTAAATACTGAAAACCAACAATGAATGCTTAATTGTGTCGGTCGTTTGCTATAAATCGATGCTTATGGTCTGACTGCTGGCATTTTTGAGTTAAATTGTAATCGGGAATGGCTTTTTTTCATCGGTTATGTAACTGACGCTAAAGGTGTCTACTTTTAGTGTCACCCACTTGGGTGTTGCTTCAAAACCAATGACAAAAGGCTACTTAACCAATGCTAAATGTGTTACTTGTACTAGTGTATCCCTTATTGCAGTGTGCTTCTTTTTTCAAGTTTCCCCTGGACGGCCATCAGTAGCGGCCTCCTGATTGATCACTAGGGATGGCGGTTGACTACGTCCTCCTAGTGGGTGGCAAAAGCCTCCTCGCCTTTGTAGTAGTCCACACAGAATATCAAAAACTCCTATCATTCTTTTAGAACGGAAAAGAAGGATTTGTCCCTTCTAGTCAACGTGCTAGCATCGACTTTCTCTCCCTTGTTGTCTCTCCCTTGTTGTCCCTTCCTTTTATGGGTAGGACTTGCTCAGATTCTCACACTATCACAATTGTGATAAGATAATAATTCTTAGAGCTTATTATTGTATCTCTAGAAAGTCTTGACTACCCCTCTATTTATAGGAGGGTCAGGGTCAAGATTTCCAGATCAAGCGGGTGTCGAAGAGAGGGAATCTTGTGAATTTTCCATAACATGCAAACCATGAACCGATCTTTTCACTGATGAACAGATCAGTTCACATGTGAGTCGATCAGTTCAACCCTTAAATCAAGTGTTTCACTATGTTTCCTATTCACAATTATATTGGCTTTTAATATTCAATTAATACACAACATGACGTCAGCTTCAATCTTTGATCCAATCTCATTGATCAACTAAACGGTCAGTTCATAACCTGAATCGATCGATTCAAACATATGATCCGATCGGTTTACTTGTTCAACTTATCTTTCTAGAGTTTTGATTGCCAATCTTGTTTAAATTGAATACCTAACACTTAATTAATCAAGTTTATACCGTATATATGAGTAAACTTCTATTCCAGGTGTATCCTATGTGTACCCTATAGGTTCTAAGTTACATTGACCGTGCATGTCCATAACTAATTTATGACATCACAAGCATTGAGTGGTATCTAGCAAGATATCATTGCTACCCAAGTAATTAGAAAGTTGGAGAACAACGTCAACCTATAATACATAATTAGTGTTACAACGATCATATAGTTCCTTTGTCACTGATATCCAGATTAAACTTGAGGTATGGAATCATCATCCTCTTCAACATTCAATCCAACCCCTTGAACTAGGGTAGACTGTAACAGATATATGTAGCCTCAATATCACATATTGACTCATACGAGCATGGCTATGCATTTCTCAGTCTCTCTTATCAAATGGCCAGGATATCATACTCATGTAGGAGGGAGAAATCGCATCTACATCACTCACAGCCATCCCCATGTGTCACAATATATCTGAGCAACACCTTTATGGTAACCGTCATTCAAGGTCACATTGGATGATGTCAAAGTACATCAAATGATATGTGATGAGTGTAGTGATTTCAGGTCTAAGAACCACAATCACCACCATCACTATGATAGATGATTCTGACTACCAATATATGGTTTCCATGCATCGCTCTTAAGATGGGTCTGTCTGATACACTGTTCTCTAACAAGTATCTATGTGTTTGGTTTGATATCACATATCATGACTTAATGAGATATTATCATCAACCAACACACACTCTAGTCTTATGTGTTATTGTTGTCTATTAGCTTCCACAATAACAACTGACTAGGGACATAATAAGAATGTATATACTCTTAACATATGTATGATCCATTGTCCATGTCCTTGATTTTTAAAGACATCATCAACAAGTAACATCATGTTTTAGACATTTATTATGTAACATCATTATCTCATAACTGACTAAAACAAAATAAATAAACATCGCCTTTATTAATATCAAATCGTTCACAAAGCTATTTTCTATCAGAAATTTTGGGAGGTGATCAAATCCAGCCTGTTGTCTTTTATTGATAGATGGTGGAAAGGAGAGGAAAACTTGGATGATATAAATGACACTGATATTGTTCTGATTCCCAAAACGAGCAACCCGGTTCGGATTTCTGAGTTTCGCCCTATAAGCCTGTGTAATGTTTCTTATAAAATTATCACGAAGGTGTTGGCGAATAGAATCAAGCCACTTTTGAATGAGATTATTTCGGAGAACCAAAGTGTTTTTGTTAGGGGGAGGATGATCACAGACAATGCTCTTATTGCCTATGAGTTGTTTAACACTATGAAGCACAAGAAGAAAGGAAGAGAAGGGTTGATGGCACTCAAGCTTGACATGAGCAAGGCGTATGTCCGAGTGGAGTGGGCTTTTCTTGAGAAGGTTATGAGGAGGATGGGGTTCCCGAACGTTTGGAGGAATAAAGTGATGGAGTGTGTTTCTAGCGTATCCCACAAGATCATCGTCAATGGAAAAAGGAGAGGAGCTGCAACCCCAGCTAGAGGTCTTCGCCAAGGTGATCCCATCTCTCCCTATCTTTTTCTTTTTTGCGCTGAAGCTCTCTCTTTTTCCCTTTCCAAAGCAGCACAGGAGAATAGAATCCACGGCACGAGAATTTGCAGAAGGGCTCTAAGGGTCACTCACCTTTTCTTTGCAGATGATAGTATTGTTTTCACAAGGGCAACCTCAGAAGAATGCTCCACTTTAGCTGATATTTTCAGCCAATACGAGAGGGCATCTGGGCAGAAATTTAACTATGAGAAGACCGAGGTTTCCTTTAGTGCGAATGTTACTGTGGAGAGAGGGGAGCTGATTAAGAACCGGCTGCAGGTTAGAGAGGTGGATAGACATGAGAAGTATCTTGGGCTCCCTACAATTATTGGGAGATCTAAGAAAGTTGTCTTTGCTGCGATAAAGGATAGAGTGTGGAAGAAGGTACAAGGGTGGAAAGAGAAGTTCCTTTCAAGGCCCGGGAAGGAGGTGTTGATTAAGGCGGTCATCCAAGCTATTCTCACATATGTTATGAGTATTTTTAAGATACCGGATGGACTGATTGATGAGATCCAGGCGATGATGGCTCGTTTCTGGTGGGGGTCGAAGGAAGGGGAGAGGAAGATACACTGGATGAGTTGGGAAAGGTTATGTAAGCCCAAAGAGAGTGGAGGGATGGGATTTAGAGATATGAAGGTGTTTAACCAAGCCTTGCTAGCCAAACAGGGATGGAGAATAGCGATTCATGGAGAGTCTTTTGCTCCCCGGATTTTGAAGGCTAAATACTATAGGTCTTTGACTGTTTTGCACGCCAGGATGGGAGGTAGTCCCAGTTACACATGGAGGAGCATATGGGGGGCTCTGCAGCTGGTCAAGGAAGGTCTTAGATGGAGGGTGGGTGATGGGAAGGACATTCACATTTATAGGGATAGGTGGATCCCTCATCTGGTTGGCACAGTGCATAGATACTTGGTGAGTGGCCCGGAGGAGTATAACTGGGTGAGTGACTTGATTTGTCCTGTGACGAAACAATGGAGGAGGGAGGCGGTGGAGGAGTGCTTTCCCAGCCACCTAGCGAGGGCTGTCCTAAACATTCCACTTCCACGGTGGCGTGTGGAAGATAGCCTTTTCTGGGATAAGGAAAGCAATGGGATATTCTCTGTCAAGAGTGCTTACCAGCTTTTAAGGGCGGGGGAGGATTTGCAGGAAGGGGAGGAAGGGGAGATATGGAAAAGGCTGCGGAAAGAAAGGTGGCCGCCGAAGTTGAAACACTTTATCTGGAGAGCACTGAGGAATATCCTTCCCACTATGACGGAGCTGCAGAAAAAGCAGGTGACACCGGATGAGGGCTTCCATCATTGCGGACAGCGTGAGGACTCGACGCATGTTTTACTCCAGTGTGAGATAGCAAGGAAGATTTGGTCCACCGGCGAGTTTGATTGGTTGGGACAGATGGACCTCCACGACATAGGGAGTTTTGTGGACAGTCTCCTGGATGAGGAGAACACCATACGTAAGGAGGAGGGTGCGGCTTTACTCTGGGTCACGTGGACAGCAAGGAACAAACACATCTTTGACGAGCATCCTCCTTTCCTTCCGGGCCTAGCAGCGAGCTTCATCAACATCGTCAGGAGACATGCACACTACCATGCAGCCGTGAGCAGAGCAGCGGGCTCCTCCTCTTCATCAGACAGTGTTTCTTGGCGCCGTCCTCCACCGGGCTGCGTTAAGATCAACACGGACGCCTCCATATCTTTGGCAGGGGACAGTGGATGCGGTGCAGCCATACGGGATGACCGCGGGCGGCTGTTGTGGACTTCCCAGTGCCGATTAGAACAGCCATACTCGGTGCTTAGTGCGGAGGGTGTGGTTGTTCGGAAAGGCATGCAGCTCGTGCTAGGGAAGGGATTTGCGGACGTGATTGTGGAGACCGACTGTCTTCTTCTGGTCGAGGCAGTGAGGAAGGGATATGGTGGACGTGGTTATGAGCACTTTATTGTCAGGGATATCACCGAGCTTTCTTCTCGCTTTTTGTCTTTCAATCTCTGTTTTGTTAGGAGGCAAGGCAATAGAGTAGCCCATGCCTTGGCCTCACCCGCTTGCCATTTTGTAAACCCCATCTCTCGTGGAGAGGGGTTCGAGGATTAGATCCTTGCACTTGTTGTAGACGATTTGATTACTTAATAAAATGGCAAGCGCCCTTTATCAAAAAAAAACATGTTTTAAGGGTTACGTTGGGTCAAGGTCTTATAAATCTCATTTGGTATCTTACATTTTGATGGTAGGATTCTAAGCATATGAAGATCCAGCCCTTTGTGATAGTGGAATTCATATATTGTTGATTTTGAAAATTCACTAGTATACCTTAGTATGAGTCTAACTTGGTTAGAAGATTAAGGTTTTAGTAGTTGGCTTCAAATGTTACCTATAGTCTTTACTATTCATAGGGGCACTTCCAGCTTTTGCGGATACTAAAGTGACCCTACTAGTATCCTAATCTTTGGAACCTATTGTTGAGTGTGTAGTCATGATGAAAAATCTACGTAAATCAATGTATATGACACAAATAATCACGACACATGATAGTTCAATTGAATAACATTGCAATGTAGGATTTTTATGCCTATAGGTGGGTCAGGCAACACTAATTGAGCATTAGAGTTTTAAGAATCATTGGGATAATTTTCTACCTCAGTTTTGGATACATTAACATCTATTATCATGTTTCCTGGAAAATGTAAATAATATTCTAAGTGAAAGTCAATAATACAAAAAGGAATATGGTATTGCAAGTCAATACATAATGAATATTACAAATTTGCATTTAGTAATGTTGTTTAAGAAAATAATGATTGTTAAGAATAAATGTGTATTGTAAATTCATGTAAATAAATATTTAAATTCTTGCATTGATGTTTTACATCAGAAACAAGATAAATGGTATTGGTGCTGTAGAAAAAATGTGTATTGTTGTTCAATAAAATAAGTATTGTAGGAATATATACATCAAAGATTAGTATAATTATAAAGTTTAGTCTAGTTAGAAAATCCTTGGAATTAAGAAAACATTTTGGAATGGGAAAATGTATACTGATAATAGATGTCTAATATTAAAAAATGAGTAACGTATGTCATATAAGGGTATTGTACTACAAGGAGTATTATGGATCAAGAAAATGAGTAATGTGTCTTTAAAGAAAAGTTTTGTCATTTTGAAATTTAAAATTATTATTGTATAACTTTAATAACTGCTATAGTGATTTTTTTACAAAATGTATTCAAAAAATATTATATACTTTTTGGAGATGATTAATGCTAAGTATAAAATGCTAACTTAGGGAGGTTGGTTGTTTTTATAAAAATGTATTCAAGACAATTATGTATGTTATTTGGTAAATGATTAGTGCTAAGTATAAGATGTAAATTTAAAAAAATAGAAATAAGATCTAGATGTATTTTACTATTGGATCAAAAAATGAGTATTGTAGTAGTAAGTACTATGGGAGATATATATACAAAAATGAGTGTTGTACTAACTGACTTTTCAGTCTATTTGGAAAATGTGTCCTTGGAACTAAAATATATTATAGTACAACAAAAATATGTACTTACAATATTTATCTAATGTTAAAAAGTGAGTATTTTATTCCATATAAGGGTACTTTAGTACAGAAAAAGGTGTTGGGGTTCAAGAAAATGAGTATTGTGGGTTAAGGATTCGTGGTGCCATTTCTAAATTTGAAGTTATTATTATATGGACTTAATATCTACTATTACACACAGACACAGACACACATACATACACAGAGACAGAGACACGCATGTGCGCGCGCGCACACACATGCGCACACACACAGATATATATATATATATATATATATATATATATATATATATATATATATATATATATATATATATATATATATATATATATATATATATATATATATATATATATATATATATATATATATACGAATATTTGTGTAACATATGCATAGATATTGAAATGTATACATATAAATATACTAACATATATGTAGAATATGTATATATAATGAATCAAAATGTATACACAAATGTACAAATATATGTGCGAATTTGTGTGCATATGTAGGTATACTATTTGTAAGTATGCATATCGATACATCAAAAGGTATGCATATAAATGCAAAAGTATTTACACATTAATTAGCTATAGTTATCAAAATGTATACATATAAAAATATGACTATATATTTAAATATGTATCTATGTGTGGGATTAAATAGAAAGATTCTCCCCCCTCTCCCACGCTCGAGGCGGAGGCCAAACGTCCGTGAGGGTGAATATGTATCTATGTGTGAGCGTTTGTTTGTATGTATGTACATATGGGTGTGAGTAGTGATCATCTCGTACAGTTTAAATGACCACTTGATCAGCTAATCAATCGCAAATGCGGCCATGACCGCTTAGTGGACCAATCAACAATGTGTGGTGCATCTAGGTGATCACACATGTATAAGCTAGAGTATATGTGATTGTACGGGCCGATTTCCTTCATAGAGCTAGAAAAATTTTAAGGTTAATGTTATTTCATAGCACATATGGCATGCCAAACTCAACATTTATTATGTATTTATGTGGAGAGGCAGAAAATACATTATCACATCTTTAAACCTATGAATAAAGGGAAGTGACATGGTTGTTTGTGTGCTATTCCAACACTCTGCCTCCCTACTTCAGCTATGTTGTTCTATTTTTTTAGTATATATTTTTTAAATTGGTGTACTTTTCGATACATTTGGTATGCTTCGCATGAGTCACCTACTACGTAGTTGATTGCCCCCCTGCGCATGGTCTATATTGCAATGTAGTATTCTTTTTTTCTAAACCACTCATGATTCCGTCAAAAATGCCAAACATCCTCTTCATCAGAGTCTTCAAATTTTAATATGAACCATATAAAATCAACCAGATTGAATCTCAAAAAATGTCAATTTTAGTGTTTAGATTTGTCAATATGAGTTGGTTTATGGTTCAAAACTTGATGTTCAAAACTCTGGTAGTCCACAAAGGAACTGGACTAACTGCAACTCCTGACGCTGACGCTACATGGTGGCCAGGTCTGTGGATAGGGGGTGATAGGACTCCAGTTCCCCCCCACAATCCAGTAAAGTCAGAAAAGTAATCCGCAATGTCCGACCCCGTGAATTGTAGACGTCCCAGCTGCTTGGTGAGGTCAAACACTTTCTTGGGGTTCTGGCTATGCCAGTATGTGCCGGCGAGCTGATCCCACATCTGCTTCGCCGTAGGCAGGTGAAGTAGTGTGACACTGATCTTCTCAACACTTTGTTGAGAATCCATGTCATCACCGTCGAGTGGTCCCGGACCCAGTCATCATACGCCTTCACATCTTTAGAGTCGGCGTTCTCTGCAGGTTCTGTCGGACCGGCACAGATCAGGTGTGAGTACTTGCCATGGGATTTTGTATAAATCACCATGGAGCATACCCGGTGCTGGTAGTTGCGCCTGTCAAGCTTCACAGTCGTAACTTGACGGCGGAAGGTATCTACCGAGGATGCCATGATAGCAACAGAAACAAACAGGCACAGGCAGGCACGAGTAGGCAGAACAAAAGATGGACTACGCCGTCAGGCAGGCAGAGGCAGGCACAGATCTAGGTGGTGAAACCTCTCACATACAAACTACGTCGAAGCGCAGTAGAGAATCCGGTGGCACCACGGCCTACACGGGCAGGTAGGCAAAAAACCAAAAAATCAGTCTACGGGACGACAAACTCAAGCCACCAGACGGTTGTGGATCTTCACGAAGCCAATGATCCGACGACGATCAACCACGGAGGCACGCCGGTCCCCGGCGGCTAGGTGGGCTCGCGGCCCCGGCTGCCCGGTGGCGGCGCTACTAGCCGCTGGCGGCTGGCCTGCCGGCTCGCAGGGGCGGCCGCGCGGGAAGAGGGCGGCGGGCTGGCGGCTGGAGGGAGGGCTGTCGGCGGGGGGAGAGAGAGGGAAGGGAGGGAGGGTGGCAGTTGGCCTGGATCTTACTGCTCTGATACCATGTAAAAAAGTCAGTAATTTCTAGAAGCGTAGGGTTGCACAATGTGTGCACCCTTGTATATATAACAAAACTAATAACAAAATATATAAAATAAGATATATATGTTAACACAAACAAAGTTTAATCAATTTTAAATTTAAACTTTGTCAATCCGAATCTAAAATCGTCATTCTAATATGGAATGCAAAACAATATTATCCCATTATTTATAAAAAAAGTTATAGAATTGGATTCTGATTAGACATTATAAAAAATGAGGTTTGAGTTCATTGCTTTGCATGACAAGCCAATTTTGATTTTAGATTTAGATTTAGATTTTGTCAATTTGTTCACATTTTAGATTTGGAAGTTGATGGTAAAGCTAAAATAGTGCTAGTTCTTAGATAGAACTTTGCCATTCCTATTCCTGTTTTCGACAAATTAGGACAGTCTCAATTGTAACATGGGGTCAAATCAATATTGCCTACATGTTTTGTAGAAATCTATAATTATATTTGATTCTGATTTAGGCATTACAAAATCAGACTGAGTTTACTACTTTGCAACTAAAAGATATATTGATAACAGTGAATATGTCAAAATCTAATTGTAACAAACAATCTGACTTGATTTAAGGTGTCAGAATTGGTGTCTAGCTTGGACAACTAGTCTGATTTATAATTAATTGTATATTCATTTTAGAAGTCATCTCAGTAGGTATAAGGCCAAACTCAAACTCCAAATTTCTGGCACATGTGTATAGTGTTGAAGTAGGTAGCCCAAACTCAAACTCCAAATTTACAACACCCCATGTTTCAAACATAAGATTGTAAATATGTCATGAGAATGTAAAGTTATCAATGAACTTCCACAAACATGTGTAAGCTTCGTAGATGAGATGGACTAACCAAACATACCAGAGTAACACAAAATCAGTACTATAAAAATGTCAATAAATAAGACATGAAAGTATTTGTATGTTTACAAACACCGTGAGAATTGTAAACATACGTGTTACACTAGTGTCTATTCCATTGAAAATCACGTGCTTAGCACGTGCTCCATGCTAGTATCAATAAGAAAGCTTAAACTCATCCCACTTATCAATGTCATCCAGTTTGGTTGGACGTGATAACCAAATCATCCTAAAATTGTCATCACTTCGACCTTTGTTTCGTTTGGTATGGTGGAGGGAAAAATATATCATTGATTTATGTCACCATGGGCTGTTATTTCGGTTGACAATCGTCCAGTTGGTACTGCACTACAAAACGGTGAGGCTGGGTGTAGCCAATGCCGAAATTAGCACTACCCTGTTATCTTCCATTTTTATCTGTTCATATAGAGGTAGCAGCTGGCGACCGAAGAAAGACAATCAAATCAATGATTTTGCACTGCAGCTAACCAAACATACTGCTCCTTATTTAAATTCCATGCACTGAAGTTCTTACCTATTGAAATCTCCCTTCCCACTCGAACTGCACCCAACCACATTTTATATTCAATGAGATATGATGTCATGTTTTTGTTGTAATTTTCATTTGGTTGTGTAAGAGGATGTAAATCATTGATTTTAAAAATCGACGCAGTCTGTAAAAAAACTCCAAAATGCAGTTTGTACCGTGCCCGATTCAGGCATGGTCGGGTGTAGAACCCTGGGTCTGTGATAGTGTTTTTATACACATCCAGCTTCTTAACTTCTGACCAACTTATGCATTATTTTTCCTTTTCCTTTTTGCAGACCAATTACTCCCAGCCCTCTATTTTCTCTCCCTCTCCCAATCTCTCCCTCATTTCCTCCAGCAAAGGTTAGAATTTTGAACCAATTCAATTTCTAACTCTGCCAGACTTTTATGCTATTCACATTTCTAACCAAACAAATGAAGTAAATGAATGTGTTTCAAATGCACCATACAAATGAAATAAGAATAATTGTAAATCACTTTTTTTCTCATTTGTTTAAAATCCCACTTTGCATGACACCTATACCAAACCAAACATATCTTAAGCCTCGATCCCCGCTATAAGGGGTCAGCACATGGATCCTTCTTTTCTATTCGGCTATGTTTTGAGTCAAATTTCTTAAGAAAAAGGTTTGAACTCGTCCTACCAGAAGAAAATTATCACAATATCAAGCCTTTCACACATGAGGTGCCTTTACTCTTGATTTCCAAAACTAGTACAAGGCAACATTGGAATTGGATAATGCTTAATTCCACCTGTCCAAACAGAATAATGACAGTTCCTATTAACTGCGAAGGCAGTTTGAATATTTATATTCAACTTACATTGCTATAAAAATACTAAGATATGCATCTAGCATATATGACACTAGCACACACGAGAGATGTAAAAAAAAATATCAATTGCTTGATAAGTTTAATGTTAAGCATTTATGTGACGGCCAGTTATTGGAAAACTGCTTCTGCTAGCCATTAAGGTATTTAACTATCTAGTTTTATCCAGAAAAATGCTGGCAGCAACAGGATCAAGTTAAATTCGTGTAAAACAAAAGGATAGATTCATTTGTCAATGTTTTGACCATTCCAAGCAGTGAATATTATTTAGTCGTTAGCAATATCTATACAAAGATCCAACACGAAACTGATAGAACTCAAGGACCCGAGCCTAATGAGCATCATCACTATCACGATTTATGCTTATCGAAACTGAAGACAAATCCTTGTCAATTATTTCTCAAGCCAACACAATTTTCAAATGTTCCCAAGGAAGTTCTGAAAATTACTAAGATCAAGTCGCCTAGAGTTTCAGATCTAATGAACAGTACACCATTTTGGATTAGTCAATGTTTTGGTCATTTCAATCAGTGATTTATATTATTTAGTCATTAGCAATATCTGTACAGGATCCAACACAACTGATGGAACTCAAAGACCCGAGCCCAGTGTGCATCACTATCACGATTCATGACTTCTCAAAACTATTGACAAATCCTTGTCAATTAATTTTTCATGCCAATAAAAATTTCAAATGTTCCCAAGGAAGTTCTGAAAATTACTATGATTAGTAATGGTCGGTCATCTAGAATTTCAGATCTAATTAACAGTACACCATTTCGGATTAGTCAATGTTTTAACCATTCCAATCAGTGATTTATATTATTTAGTCATTAGCAATATCTATACAGGATCCAACACAAAAATGATGGAATTCATTGACCCGAACCCAGTGTGCATTACTATCACGATCAATGACCTCTCAAAAGTGACAAAACTAAAGACAAATCCTTGTCAGCTATTTTTTTCATGCCAACACAAATTTCAAATGTTCCCAAGGAAGTTCTGAAAATTACTATGATTGGGAATGGTCGGTCGCCTAGAGTTTTAAATCTAGTTAACAGTACACCATTTTAAATTTCATCAATGCAGCCTGGTTAGCAGGTTGAGCCGGCTCTACTGCAGTAGCCCTTGGATTTACCCACTCCACCTGCTTCGACCTCAGAAAGTTGTAGGGTCTAGAGGGATCCTTCCTTTCTGCTCACATCAATGCTTCTGGTTAGAAGAAATCGTATCACTACCATAATTCATTTGCCACAAGACAAAATGGAAGGAGATGTGTGAATGGATTTACCTATCGTAACATCAGGTTTCTTGATAGTTATTGATGGCTATGGCAGTTTCAATTTCTGCCTTTCTGAAGAAAAGACAACCAAGGTGGGTAATCCGGATGATGTCCTATTCTTTCCACCAGACTCACAAGGAGGACTATATATCTAAGAGAACTTTTGATGAAGTGTTCCAGGTAATTCTCTAATAAGCTGAAAATGTGAATTCGATGCAAGTTCAGATGATGCTGGAAGTTAGAAAAGTGCAACTGTTAATTATCTTCTATCATAAGTCATGTATAAAGAATATACCTTCAGATACCACACAAAAATTGTTTTATCAAAAGAGGAAGTAAAGAGAAATCCACCTGCAAATAAGAAGGGAAGACTGTATATTAACTTTGAAATGTATCACACTGAGGTGATTATGTTACCTCCATATTGCTACTTTAGTGAGAAATACTTCTCTTGAAACATGTATTTCAATTGAAATTGGCCATTTCAACTTACCGTAAACTCTCTTACATATTGTTTTTTTCTTACTCAAATTAGAACCTACGATAAGAGTTAATAGGTTCTTATCGGTATGTACTGTCTGGCATTATTTCTTTTATTAAGACATAGATCTTATTTTGATCCTTAACATGAATTAATGATGGATGAAGCCACGACAATCATAAGAAGAAAAACCGAACAGGTAAAAAGTCAAATGAGAGTTGCAGCAAGGCTGAGAGTTGTCATGTGGTCTTGACAAATGCCTTTCTAAATAATCCATACGGCTTACTTATATACCAGAGTGGAAGGTAGAATAGGAAACCAAAAAGGAAGATTAGGAAAAAAAGTTACAACATAAAAGGCCTAATCCA
Source organism: Alisma plantago-aquatica (assembly GCA_963693085.1). NCBI lineage: Eukaryota > Viridiplantae > Streptophyta > Magnoliopsida > Alismatales > Alismataceae > Alisma > Alisma plantago-aquatica. Next base: position 1,357,349,292 of record OY856411.1, on the reverse strand, counting down.
GATTTAAACCTGATAAGCATTTCAACAATATACACGTTTATGAATAAGTAAGAGTGAAGATATCCAATTTGACTTATAACTCAGGAGCATTACAATTTGTGTATGGTTGAAGCGGGAGATACATTTTCTTTTGATGAGCGAACTACAACAAATCAATGAACATAATAGGAGCAATCACATTTTCATACATATAAATCTGACATAATAGGAGGCGGAAAAACAAAACAGCAATCATGGGTATAAGAGGAAAAGACAAGACACTACTAAGTGACTTTTTGCCTGCAAGGAGGCCTCAGGAATACAATCTCCTCCAAATTTCGACCTTATAAAAAGGCTTTCCTAACTCTTAACTTGTTTAACAAGGAAAATGTCTCCTTCATATAAGCTTAAAGAGATATACTAGAGTAGTTAACCTTAATTGAAGAACAGTCCTTGCATGAGGAATATAAGTGGTGTGCCTTGTATCAACCGCAATAATGTTACACAATGGCCCAGGTCAAACATGACAATAGACATGTAATTTTTAATTTTCAGGAACGATAGACATACGCTTATATCTAAAAAAAGTTGTGACATAATGAGGGGCATTTGCACGGCGAAGACTGTGGCTGTTTTTGTTGGTATGTATGCCCTGAGAGCCAATCATGGGATGATTGGTGGGATACATTAAGATTGATTTGATAAACATCAAAGGCAAGCTTCCAATTCTTTCTGGTTCAGTCATATGAGATAGTGATAGAACAGATTGAATGTCTAGAGAATGACAGTACTCAATTACGTATGCCTTCAGGTTCAGGACCTGAACGATGAGATCATACGGATGCTAAGAGTTTGTACATTCTTGATTATGTCCCTAGTCGGATGTCATTGTGGAAGGTAGATAGACAACAATGACACACAAGACTAGATTGTGGTATTGGTTGATGACAAAATCTCATTAGTCATGATATAGAGATATCAAACCAAACACATAGGTACTTGTTAGAGAACATGTGTACCGGACAGACCCACCGTGAGTTTGACACATGGAACCATGACATGGTAGTCACAGTCAGTACTCACAGTGATGGTGGTGAGTGTGACTCTTTGACCTGAAATCACTACACTCAACACATGTCGTTGGGCACACTTTGACATCATCAAACGCAGTCCTGAAACATGGGTTGTTATAAAGGTGATGATTGGGTGGCTTTGACACATGGGGCTTTTGAGGGGTGAGTGATAGATATGGGATTTGTCCCTCCTGAGGGAGTTTGATATCCAAGGCCACTTGATGAGTAGGATTGAAATAGGTATGCGCACGCATGTGTGAATCAGTATGTGATATTGATGTCATACATATCTCTTCCAATCTACTCTGAGATCAAGAAAGTGAATGAACGTTGACAGGATGACTGTTCCATGCCTCGAGTTCATTCGGGATATCAGTGACAAAGGAATTATACATTCACTGTAACACCATTCACGGATTGTAGGATTGAAAGTTGTTCTCCAACTTTCTTTTTCACTTGGGTAGCACTGATGTGTGACTAGGCACCGCTTTTTGCTTGTGAAGTCATAAGTGTTATGGACTTTCACTGCCAACGTGAAATGGACCTGCAGGGTCACACACATAGGATTTAACCTGGAAGAGGAGTTTTGTCCACAAACAATGTTTAGATTGATTACTAAAGGAGTTTAGTAGTTCAATTAAACACTCAATCAATTGATAGCTCAATGTCATAAATCATAATGTTCAAGGTGTTGGACACATTGATTGGAGTATCGGATTGATTGAAATCGCAATTGACTGATTCTACACAATCTGCACTCCCAACCGACCGACTCATGTGATGAACCGATCGGCTGAGCTTAGTGAACCGGTCGGCTCAAGTGTTGAGTCGATCGGCTCGTGGACAGGGTGAACCGATTGCTTCAAGTGTTGAAACGATCGATTCAACTGGTGCAACCGAGCAAGTTGGGAAAGTAGGATTGGTGAGAATTTTCCTTTCGTTTCACTTGCCCAATTTGATTGGGAAATAGGATTGATATTCGATACCAATTAGAAACAAAAGAAGGAAAGTCAATCGGGAACTGGTCAGGACCACGAACCGACCGGTTCAGAAGTGAACCGACCGACTCATGGGTCCCAACCGATCGGTTGAGGTGTCAACCGACCGGTTCAGGTCCCCAACCAACCGGTTCAGGTCCCCAACCGACCGGTTCAGGTTGCGAGTTGGTTGTTTTGTGGAAAATCGCGAACCCTTCTACTCCTGTTTTTAGTCCCGCATTGCCCGGGATGGAGAACCATGTCCCATGACCCTCGTATATATATAGGGTTATTGGGGGCTTCTCAAAGTACAACTCAGTGCAACCAGTTGCTCTGTAAAGTTGTCGTTCTCTCTGGTTTTGGTAACCGAGAGAGCCCGAGCAAGTGCTACCCGAAAAGGGAGGCACAGGAAGGGAAAGACAACTGCAGTTGCAACTGGTGGTAGGAGAGTGTGTCAGTGACTAGTACGCTGACAGGAGGGTGCGACTCCTTCCAATTCCTTGTGGGACAAGGAGATTGGAGTTCTAGGTGGTCTGTGTGGACTACTTCAGAGGCGGGAGGTTTCTGCCGCTTGGAGGACAGCTGTCAATCCCGACAGTCCCGGTGAGACTAGGAGTCGTCAGTCCCGGTGCGACCAGGAGCTGCACAGACATCGTCCAAGACCGGAGGTGAAGACCGCGCAAGCCGCGAGGTATTGTCGCCGAGCAAGCCTCGGGACAAGGTATGATTCCACAAACCATCCTTTCCTATTGTATAGACATTGACGCGTTTCCCTTGTTCCGAGTTTGGGGGAGAAATTTTTTGTTTCCGCTGCCTTCTCTGCCTCCCTTATAGCCCAACAGTGGTATCAGAGCCACGTCAACTGCTCCATATTTTAGGAATATCGATATGATCGATTTTGGTTTGTCGCCTTTATTTATTGCATACGATGCGAATAAAATTGGCTTTATGCATGTCCAATCCTAAATCCACAAATCCCAATTACATATATGATATGTATTATTAATGCACTCGATACGCGTCGCCCTTAAACGAGTTTTGTGGTGGATGTATAGCGTGGTTATGGCCAATAAACCCTATCTGTGTATGGTTGTATGTGGTTGCTTGCATCTCGGTCTGCGCACCGATCTTCCTTCTCCTTTTCCTGATGCAACTCGAAGTAATTCGAGATTTCTTTCCTACCTTTGCTCCCCTCGAATGTAACTCGGGGTTTCTCCTTTTACAATGTAAAATAGGATAGATTTTTATTTCCTGTTATGTCGAAGAACGGAGGACATCCTGACGACAGCTGAGACGATCGGTTCAAGGCGTGAACCGATCGGTTGACGTCCGAGACGATCGGTTCAAGGAGTGAGCCGATCGGTTGGTGACCGGTTTGAGGAGTGAGACGAGCGGGTGGCGGCCATGAAGAGATGCACGACGACCAGGCGAACCGATCGGGTGGAGGAGCCAACCGATCGGCTGGTGGCACGCAGACGACCGGGCCAGAACGAGCAAGTCATTCATGGGATGAGTTGATCTACTCAAAAGGCAAAGCACAGAGTTCATCTTGTACAGGTTGCATGTGATGTAGACCTAGATGACCGTGATTCCTCTTGGCTCGAGGAATCACATTAGAATGGCCATAATCATCGCTTTTATCATTTTGCATGTTTTCTGTGGGATATAGCATGTATATGATACGTATTATGTATTGTGGTGATTAGATATGTATATGTATATAAAAACCAAATCCCTCATTAAAATATTAAGTTTTAGATGCCTTCCAAATGCGACACACGTGAAAAGCTTGATCGACCAAGTGTGGGCACGCCCTAGCGTGGTGCACCGTCTATCTCGTGGAAGCGTGAAGGATGAATGTGTGGGCCTGCCCTAGCAGGGTGCATATTCATCGTGTTTGCTTTGGGTTGGACTTAACAAGGTGATCTAGATGGGATCTAGTACCTTGAGGCATGGAGATGATCATGGCAAGGAGTTGCATATGATATCTTATCAAGAGTTGCATATGATGCAATTGGCAAGAGTTGCCTACCTGAGAGATCTAAGTTGTGGGTGACAGCCCTAGCTGGTCCATGACTTAGAGGATTTCAGGATCTTGCCCACTAGAAGGCTATCAATTTGAAGTAAAATAGTGGGAGCGATAATTAATTAAAGGCTTAATTATATCGTCAAATTTTCAAATCAATCAAATAAGTCAAAAATGAGTTTTTGGACTAAAATTGCATATTTTCCTTTTGTAGTACAAATGGCAACAAACAACAATCACTTTTCTTTGCGATCGGTCCTTGAAAAGGACAAGCTAAATGGGACAAACTTCCACGACTGGTATAGGACATTGAGAATTGTTCTCACTCAAGAGCGAAAGCTCTATGTCCTGGATACTCCAATTCCAGAGGAACCTGCTCCTAATGCACCAAAGACAGAAAGGGATGCTTACAAGAAGCATTCTGATGATGTCATTGATGCAAAGTGCTTGATGTTGTGCTCTATGAACCATGAGTTGCAGAGACAACATGAGAACATGGGTGTCATTGAGATGATATAGCATCTCAGGAACATGTATGAAGATCAGGCACGACAAGAGAGATACAATGTCTCAAGGGCATTGTTCAAGTGCGTCATGACAGAAGGAGATCTAATTGGTCCTCACACACTCAAGATGATTGGGTATGTGGAGAACCTGCAAAAACTGGGATTTCCACTGAGCCAAGAGTTGGCTACTGACGTGATATTGCAATCGTTGCCAAAATCCTACAGTCAGTTTGTGATGAACTACAACATGAACAACTTTGATAGGCCACTGTCAGAGTTGTTGGGCATGTTGAGGACAGCCGAGATACAAATGAAGAAGGACAAGTCTAAGTCTGTGATGGTGATCACGAGCAAAAAAGGCAAGTCCAAGCGCAAGGGCAAGGGCAAAGCTAAGAAAGGTTCTGATGCTAGCCAGGAGCCCAAGTCGTCTTCAGCTCTCAAGGCCAAGGGAGGTGTGACCAAGAAAGACAATTGTCACCATTGTCAAAAGCCAGGACATTGGAAAAGGAATTGTCCAAGGCCACTTGATGAGTAGGATTGAAATAGCCGTGCGCACGCATGTGTGAATCAGTATGTGATATTGATGTCATACATATCTCTTCCAATCTATTCTGAAATCAAGAAAGTGAATGAACGTTGACAGGATGACTGTTCCATGCCTCGAGTTCATTCGTGATATCAGTGACAAAGGAATTATACATTCACTGTAACACCATTCACGGATTGTAGGATTGAAAGTTATTCTCCAACTTTCTTTTTCACTTGGGTAGCACTGATGTGTGACTAGGCATCGCTCTTTGCTTGTGAAGTCATAAGTGTTATGAACTTTCACTGCCAACGTGAAATGGACCTGCAGGGTCACACACATAGGATTTAACCTGGAAGAGGAGTTTTGTCCACAAACAATGTTTAGATTGATTATTAAAGGAGTTTAGTAGTTCAATTGAACACTCAATCAATTGATAGCTCAATGTCATAATGTTCAAGGTGTTGGACACATTGATTGGAGTATCGGATTGATTGAAATCGCAATTGACTGATTTTACACAATCTGCACTCCCAATCGATCGGCTCATGTGATGAACCGATCGGCTGAGCTTGGTGAACCGGTCGGCTCAAGTGTTGAGTCGATCGGCTCATGGACAGGGTGAACCGATTGTTTCAAGTGTTGAAACGATCGATTCAACTGGTGCAACTGAGCAAGTTGGGAAAGTAGGATTGGTGAGAATTTTCCTTTCGTTTCACTTGCCCAATTTGATTGGGAAATAGGATTGATATTCGATACCAATTAGAAACAAAAGAAGGAAAGTCAATCGGGAACTGGTCAGGACCACGAACCGACCGGTTCAGAAGTGAACCGACCGACTCATGGGTCCCAACCGATCGGTTGAGGTGTCAACCGACCGGTTCAGGTCCCCAACCGACCGTTTCAGTTGTGAAACGATCGGTTCAGGTTGCGAGTTGGTTGTTTTGTGGAAAATCTCGAACCCTTCTACTCCTGCTTTTAGTCCCGCATTGCCCGGGATGGAGAACCCTGTCCCATAATCCTCCTATATATAGGGGTATTGGGGGCTTCTCAAAGTACAACTCAGTACTACCAGTTGCTCTGTAAAGTTGTCGTTCTCTCTGGTTTTGGTAACCGAGAGAGCCTGAGCAAGTGCTACCCGAAAAGGGAGGCACAGCAAGGGAAAGACAACTATAGTTGCAACTGGTGGCAGGAGAGTGTGTTAGTGACTAGTACGCTGATAGGAGGGTGCGACTCCTTCCAATTCTTTGTGAGACAAGGAGATTGGAGTTCTAGGTGGTCCGTGTGGACTACTTCATAGGTGGGAGGTTTCTGCCGCTTGGAGGACAGCTGTCAATCCCGACAGTCCCGGTGAGACCAGGAGTCGTCAGTCCCGATGCGACCAGGAGCTGCACAGACACCGTCCAAGACCGGAGGTGAAGACCGTGCAAACCGCGAGGTATTGTCGCCGAGCAAGCCTCGGGACAAGGTATGATTTCACAAACTATCGTTTCCTATTGTATAGACGTTGACACGTTTCTTTGTTCCGGGTTTGGGGGAGAAATTTTTTGTTTCCGCTGCCTTCTCTGCCTCCCCTATAACCCAACAGTTTTACCTCCAAGGCTCCAACTGCTGCTCCTGAGATGCAGTCTCGATGACCTTGCAAGGTGATGCATTCCAAGTACTCTTCCTGAACAGTTTAATTGGCTTCCATCCCCTTAATGTGGTCTCTACTCTCCTTATCCTGTTGCCTTTCGTCAGCATCTACTTTATCAGTTCTCAGCAATTTAGAACCAGAATCAGAAATAGCGTCAGATTTGCTCGGTAAATTGTCAGCAAGACTAGGGGCCCATTAAGCAAATGGGACAAGATCATATAGAACTAAAAAACAAGAGGAATCTACCTTCACAACGAGTAGATCTGCAGTATTAATGAGATCCTTCTGTGAAGGCAAAAGCAAACCCTTCAGGCACGCCCACAGTTCAGTCACGACCGGTCACATCTCAGGATCATAGCTGAAACATGACTGAAGTACTTGTAGCAACGGCTGAAAACAATCACCCAACAGTGAATCCTCCAATTCTGAGGAAATTTTCTCCAACCACGCCTTGTAACGTTGTTCCAGATCTTCCTGTGAAGGAACTGTATCAGTATAACGTTCCAACAACAGCTTATTAAATGAAGAAACCCCAATAAGGCATTGCTAGGATATAAGCAACGGACCATACATCTAATCGTCTAGAGATCTTAATAATCACATGTTTATCCCTCAATTTTGAAAGTTGTTAATTCATTAGAAATTGAAACCTAATTCACGACCATTTCCTTGGGAATTTTATGCCACTTTTCAAAACATTGGATCTTACAGAGGAGTACAGATAGAATGACTAGTTTACACAGTTTGTGAGCAAATATGCAGGAAATTATGTTAGTTGTGTATATCTAAAAATAAATCGATTGAAGTCCCCCCATCCCCTTCCTTTAAAGTATTTGATTTGTCAGTGCCGACAAAATTATCACTCTGTGTCGCTTCAAACTCCTGAACATGACGTTCGAGCAATCTCAATACAGAATACGTGGTATCCCCACCCCAATGCTGCAATCCACTAGATTCAAAAGTAAATATATGGTTTTTTAATCCAATCCAGCTGTCATCCCTTGGCTTCCAAGCACTGTTCTCCTCCATAGCTCTCTTGACCCAAGCAGCCTTCTCCCATTGGCCCCTACTCTCATATATCCGAGCCAAGACTACATAAGGGAAAGCAGAATTCGTATTCAATCCCACCGTCTCATTAGCAGTTAACTCAGCTAACTTGATATTTCCATAAGCCGTACAAACATCCAGAAGCCGGTCATAGACTGACGCGCTAAACTTCCAGGGAATGGACTTAATGATCTGCATTGCTTCTTCAAGCATGCCTTCTCTGATCATCATGTCTAAAATGCAATTGTAGTGCTCAATACCACGCTCCACGCCATACTTTTCCTCCATTTTTTGGAATATATGAGTTCCCTCATCAACCAATCCGTGAAGGCTGCAAGCAGATAGGACACCCATCAGCGTTATCCAGTCTGGTTTTAAGCAATTCTCTTGCAATTCCTTAAAGAGATTCAGCGCTTCGACTCCTCTGCCATGCTCAGCAAGGCCGATGATGATTGAATTCCAACAGGGCAAGTCCCTGAAAGATGCCTCTGTGAAGATTTTCATAGCGGATCCTAGTGAACCTTGCTTGGAGTAAATGTCAATTAACGAGCTAGCAACAACCATCTCCCCTGCCAAGCCAAGCTTGAAAATCATGGAATGAAACTGTTCTACATGCCCAATCACAGCTGATCCTGCGCCGGATTTCAGAATCTTACTGAAAGTGAACTCTGTGGGGTTAATTCCCACCTTCATTGCAGCAAGGAACACATTCTGGCATTCTGCGGTGAGGTCGTTCACTGCAAGTGCCGAGACCATGGAATCTAAAATAGCTGAATCCCAGTTAGGCCGTGTTTCTTCAAACAGCTTGACAGAATCGTCTAATCTGCCACATTGGGAGTACATGTCAATAACCGCACTCAAAATTATAGAATTCGAAATGTAACCCATCTTGAAGGAGAGGGAAAAAGCTTGCTCACCCTTATCCAAAATCCCAAAGTCCGCACAGATGCTGACAACGGTGGACAGGGTAAATGGATCAGGAGTTATGGAAGCTGCTGCCCTCATCAGCCCAAAATAGTGCAGCGCTAGAGTATGAGACCCACACCTTCCACACCCAGATATCACAGAGTTCCAAGATATGATATCTCGTTTCTCCATACGGTGAAACACCCGGACTGTGTATTCTATGTGGTCAAACTTCCCATAGCTGTCGATAAGTGAATTCCCAAGCACCAAGGATGCAGACTCCAGGCCACTTCTCACTGCACTACCGTGTATCTCCTTCACATGTTGGGGATAGGAGACGCCTGACATGGCGATGGATAGTGTGAATGCACTCGCACTCACTCCATGATAGCGCATTTCATGAAGCACCCTGAATGCGTCTGATACAGACCCAGACCAGATGTACCCGGAAACCATCGTGTTCCAGCTCACCACGTCCCTATCTGGCATTTCCTCGAATAAATTGTAGGCACAGTCCACCTGCCCAGCGTGGCAAAGGGCAGCCATGGTGATGTTCCATGTGAATGTGTTTTTTGCTGATAGGTCGGTGAAGATCCTGAGGCCAGATGCGAGAAGGCCGAAGCGCGCGTAGAGGTGTATGAGACGGTTGGCAAGTGACGTGCGGGTGTCGACGCCGGCCTTGATAAGACGTGCGTGGGCGGACTCGACGGAGCTGGTGGATTTGGATGCCAGATAGCGGTCTAGTAAGAGCCTGGCGGATGACGGAGTGAGTATGAACTTGCTGCCAGATCGTGTGAGGCGGGTGGAGGAAGAGGTCATTGGTCGGTTGGAGCACCATTGTCGAGCCCCACCATGCGCTTCTCTACTGTTGCTGCTTGAGGTGTGCGTCTATTCTGTTTGCGGAAGAAGAAGCATTCTCGTAGTGAGCGGGCGGGAGTTGGGGATGGTCAGCTCTCGGCGCAGCGGTGAGGGGCAACGCGTTGGGTAGCGTCCGGGCAGCGATAGCCAGCTCTCTAGAATCACGGGCAGCATTAAACCAATGTTTTCATAACCGCATCAGGGGTCGTCCGGTACTGATTCAGACCGGAGTGGTTGAACCTATTGGATCAAAAATGATGTCAGTACTACATAAAAAAAATTGAACCAGAAATACCAAACCGGTCATCATGATAAAAGGCAATTAGCGGTCTGATCGCGGTCAAACCGGTTGAACCAGGCATATATTGGATTAGAATACAAAGAGTTCAAATATCATATAAACAGGATAAAATTGTTTTTCGCAGCAAGCGCGGTGATTATAATAATAAAGAAAAAGAAAAAGAACCATCAGGAAAAATAATTGTACAACTAAATCGCCAAACTATTGCATTTTTCTTTTATAAATCTAACATGGTTTATAAGTTCTTCAGTCATAATAAAGATAGAATTCTTTTTTAATAATTTTTATAGAGGATTTCTAAGTTTTACTAGATTTTCTATGAATTGTTCTACATAATTTAAATATTCCAAAAATATTTGAAATTGTTTTATTATCTTCAAGCTTATCTGGAAACTTAGTGATTTTTTCTACAATATGTTCTTGTAATTCTATTCCACTAGAATCTAATATTAATCTTAAAAATTCCATTTTAGGTTTGCAAAGCTCTGTCTTCTTTTTAGATAAAACTATCCCTGTATTTTGGCAAAGAACGGAGAATATATTTAGATGTTTTAGATGTTCTTCTTCGTTATTATTGGCTATTAAAATATCATCTACGTATACAAGACAAAAAGAGTTATACGGTTCAAATATCTTAACCATTCTTCTTTGATATATTTGTGGGGCATTTTTTAACCCGAAGGCATTACTTTCCATTCATAGTGACCTTGAGGAGTACTAAATGTTGTTACTGATATACTTTTTTCATCTAATCGAATTTGGTAAAATCCTGACTTATAGTCGAATTTAGAATATATTTTTTTTTTACTTTTGTCATATTTATTAGTGTTTCTTTATGAGGTAGGCAATATCCGTCAAATTTTATGTATTGGTTTAACTGTTTGTAATTAACTACCATTCTTGTTTTTCCTCTCTTTATTTCAGCATGATTTCTCACAATAAATGATGGGCTATAATGAAGACTTTTGGATTTTTGTATAAGTTGTAGTTTTTCTAATTCTTGTATTTGAGTTCTAAATTCTTCTATATGAATGGGATTATATCTCATTGGTTTTACCCTTATTATTTTTGTGGGATCTATTAGTTCTATAGTAGATCATTCTTGGCTAATATTCCATAAAGCTAATGGATTCTCACTGTGATTCTTTTCAAATAGTGTTTCAATAGTTTAGAGATTTAGTTGTGTAATTATTTTTCCTAACGGGTTTTTTCTTTTTCTTTATTATTATAATCACCATGCTTGCTGCGAAAAGTAATTTTATCCTGTGAAATCTCTGTATTCTAATCCAATGATTGCATGGTGTTAAGAATTTAATATATAATTTATGTTGTACATATAGTTTGAATTTATCCATAAAATTATTTCCTAATAGAATATCTTGTTGTGCAAAATCAGGTGTGTAAAATGGAGGGCAAGTAATAATATAATTTCCTATTATTATTTTAGGTTTTTTCACTCCTTGTGTTAGGGCATGTCTTTTTTCAGTAAAGTCTATTCTGTATATTACAGGTAATGTTGTAATATAGTGTTGAGGAAACATTGTTTTCTGGCTATACAAGAACCTACTCCCGTATCTATGAATGTATGAAAATATTATGTTTTATATTCTTCATAGATTATTCCAGATGTTATATATATTGTGTTTGCTAGTCATTGGGTTCTTTTTTTCCAGAAAAATTTGCTATTATTATAAGTAAAGTATAATCCATCTCTTTGTAAAGAGAAAGGTTCTATCTATTATAATGTACTCATTCCTAGAATAATTTCTATGTCATCATTACAACTGTCTGATTGTATAAAGAGTGTTACATCTATTTTAATATTTTGTATTTCAATCGGAACAATTGCTTGGTGTGTTACTGCATGTTCTTGTCCGTCAAAATTTTTATATGAGTATGGGGATCCTATAGGTATTTTTTCTATATAAGGTATCATTCCTTCTTGTATAACGGAAAGCTCCTACTCCTGAATCTATCAATATCATAGTCATTCTATAATTCTTTCCATTGAAATATTTTCCATGTAATTTGTAGTTTCTAGCAGTTAGAATTCTCAAACTTGATATTCTATTTAAATTTCTTAATATTGGTCTTAGTCTTCCGTTGTATCTATTTGTGCTTGCTCTTCCTTCTTCTATCATATATCCATTTGTTAACTGGTTTCCTTCATAACCAATTCTTCTTGGAATTTTATTTTCTGTTTCTAGAGGTTTTTCAGAGACATATGTATTCATATTTTCTAGTATTTCTATTTCTGAGATTATTTCTGGTCTCGTGATCTTTCCTACTTCTCTAAATAAATTAGGGAGTACTATAATATCTTTATCTTCAAATTTTTCAGAAAGAGGTGTATTGCTTAAAGCATACTTAATGATATAAGTCATAGAATATGAGATAGTTCCTTTTTTCATAAATTCTTCTCTTCAAAAATCTTGTATCAGGCTTAAGTTCTATTTATATTATTATCTCTAATATCTACACTTATCTTCGGATAAATATTAAAAATTAATTTTTGATGACTGAGATTTCCTTGTAATATCCCCAATGTTGCATCTTTTCTATCATTTATTATGTTATCCATGAATACAATGTTAATTGGAGAGTCTATTCCTTCACTAAAGGTTGCTTTAATCATCATTTGTATTGTGCCTATATGTATCCATCCTATTTTGGATTTATCATTTATTTTTTCCATTCTTCTCATTAAGTCTTTATTCAAAGTAATGGTATGTTTATTCTATTTTTAGTGTACTCAATTTGCATAGGCATTTCTCTATTAGTAATTCCATAATATAAGATATGTTTTCTTTGAGTAATCTTATCAAAAATTGATGTTTTAAACCCATCTGAATTTTCTAGCTTTAGCTCAGTACTTCGTATTTTTTTGAATAATCTTCTGTCTATTAGTACATCTTGCAAGAAGTTTCCTGCTTCTTCTTGGTATTCTTCTATTATTTCTTCTTCAGTCTGATTCGGTATCTGAGAAATAATAGATTGATCCATCTGATTGCTCCTCATCAGTTTCTTGAACAAATTCATGAATATTTTCTATTTTTGATAGTTCTTCTTCAATTATTTCTTTGAATTGTTTTTTATTAATTTTCTTTGATCCTTTATTTGGGCATTTGTTTGCATAATGTCCTTTTTCTTTGCATATAAAATGTGTGCATTCCTTTGGGTTTTTGTTTTTATTAATACTTTTTCTCCAATAATATTTCTTTTTGGGTTTTGGCTTGAAACCAAATCTTTTTTTCTTTTTAAATATGTATTTATTTGATTTATTATATTTTATGTATTCACATCCTATTGAGATTGGGTGAGTTAACGTTGAGCAACATAATCCTTACTTTACTACCTTATTTGTTTTTCTATTTAGTGTAGCTTCAACACACCATTCTTCTAATTTCATTCTCAAAAATTCAATTCGTCCTTCTAGCATATTTGCTCTCTGTCCTATATATTGAGGATATAATTGCATAGCTTTAAATACCCAGGGGTCTGGAATCTTTACATAGAATACGTTTAACAAAATTTTATTTGTCATGTTTTCTTTATCTGTTCTATCAAATGTTTTATAGAAGTATTCTTGAAATTTGCATATACAGTCATCTATTCGACACATGTCACATAACTTCAAGTTATATAGAAGAAAAGTAAATCTTTGTTTTTCTCTCTCTTTTTCTTTTTCAACATCTTTATTTGTATTCCAGGTTTCTCCTAAGAATATTCTTCGTAATTCATTTTCATAATTATTTACTACTTATGCTAATGTTGTTGTTGTTCCTTTAACAACTTCTTTATCATTGTCTGTTAATCCTTGCCACCAATCTAATACTATTCCTTGAAAGCTTAGATGACAAAATCTTACTGATGTGTCTATATCATAACTTTGTGTTGTAATAGCTAAATAAGTCACTTTTGCCCATCTTGTTATGGCTTCATCTATGTTCCTTACACAATTTAGGTTTAAGTATATTCCATTGGGTCCAATGTACTCTTGAGTCATATAGTCTACTAGGGATTCGAATGTTAAATTTTTAGGTTTCCTGTCTGACGCCCAATTTATCCCTTCATATCTATTTCTATCTGTAGGTTTTCTTTTAAAACTTGGTTCAAACCAATATCTTGATCCTTGTTGTTCTAGAGTTTCATTTCTATTTGATTGTGTTGTAGGAGTAGTAGTAAGCATAGGTGATGTTACTTGACTGTTGGATGCTTCTCCATCTATAGGTTTAATATTTATAATTCTATCTTTCTCAGAAAGTCTAACTATTTCTTGGCTTAGGTTATCTAATTCTTTCTGTGCTTGCCTCTAAGTATCTATTTTCTAATTGTTCAATTTTTAAATCATCTATTTCTTCAATCTGAAGTGGACATAAGCTTATTTCATTTCCACTTGTATCGAATAACATTGTTTTAGAGTTACTTTCTCTATTTTGTTTCTCTATTAGATATTCAATTGTTCTTTGTAATTCTACTATCATTTCTTGAATTTTTTGAAAAATTTTCAAATTATTTCATGTACTTGTACTTCTAATTTGTTATACATCTTAATCTATGTTTACTTCAAATTCAATGTCTAAGGCTTCATATATATCATTATCCAAATAATATTCTTGATTTCAATAATTTTCTTCTTTTCTTTCTTTAAATAATTGTTTAATTAGGTTTTTGAGATCTAAACATGGCTATGATACCATTTCATATAGAAAAAAAATACAAAATTAATTTGTTTGTGTTGTCTTCAATACATACTTGAACTGCCCTTATGGGTGTTCTATGTTTCCTTAGCTGAGAAATTTTTTCTTGATAATCTTTGTGAACTTATTTCTCATTTAAGAAAGATTGTGAGCTTATTCATTTTTTATTACCTTATTTTCGCTTTAGGAAACTAAGTTCTTAGTTATTAGAGAATTATGTTAAGAGTACTATAACAAGAAAATAGAGTATGTTTACCTGTGTTTCCCACCTTGCTTCTGACCTTCTTTAGTATCAGTCGATCCTCTCTCTAAGATTTCTAAGAGAGGCAATCCTTGGATAGCCTTACGTCCAGATATCCTTACTCATGTCTTTGCTTGATGGATGGATGGATGGATGGATGGATGGACTAAATGGCCTTCGGGATAGAGTATGGGAGAGATGAACCCTCGACTATTGAAGATGTTATGGAAAGGGGGTGCAAAAGGTCACACACCTACTTTCTATGCTATAGTAGTACAAACAAAATTCTCCTTCACTAAACTTAGCTTCCTCAATAAAGAGGTTTAGTGTGGATTCTTCATGGAGTGGAACTTTCTTGATAGAAATCTAAGAGTTGTCGCTCTGTTTTTATTTCATATGATATAAACTATTACAGAGTGGTAGTAGAACACATACACTTCCTATCGACACTCACTCTGTTACAACCCCAATTTTTGAATTCTTTTGGTGAGAAATGTAATTTCTCCTATTGAAGATATTTGAACAAATAATGATATGATTTGTTTTTAATAAAAGGATTTCGTTTACAGTAGCCTTATTGGTTGTTTTGTGGGATTTATTGGCTATTGGGCCCAATAACAAGGAAAAGACAAAGGAAACTCCATTATTAAAAGAGTAAATAAGAAATGGAGAAAAGAAAGATGTAGAAACCTCTAGAAGGCAAGGGAATATTATCCAAAGTTATATTTTGTGCCTCTTGGGTTCCTTGGGTCCCAAGGAGTCTAAAGTTGCAAAGATAATGCAACAAGAAAAGAAAAGATCAATTAAATATTTCTTTATTAAGAAGGAAATTGGAGACAATGATAAAATACGAGAAATAAGTGGAAAGAGGTATGATTGAGTCATCTTTAGTGGATTTTCGTATCCATAAGGTTCCTAATGTTAGAAGGAATTCCAATAAGGAAAATAAAAAGAGAGATAAAGAGAAATCCTTGAAAAGAGATATTTTTAATAAGAAATAAATAAGATAATGAGAAATAATGGATATAGATGCATCTAGAAGGATAATGAGTTCCACTAAAAAGGCTTTTGAAATATTAGAGTTTCTTAGGGTCGAAAGGAGCCCCATTGGAGAAAAAGAAAGAGAAAATACAAATAATACAAAATAAGAGGATAATGTGATTCATAATTAATGAATTTTGTGGTATTGTTAAAAAGAGGTATTTTCTACTATAAGAAAGTATAATTTTGTTCCAATGGATTAAAAGTCAAGTATAAAGAGAATAAGAGAGATGATTTTTGAATTCCTAAATATCCAATGAATATGGTTTATTAAGAAAGATAATTAGGAGAGAGAATATTGCTTCTCAATGAAGGAATAGGTTTCATTTTGGAAGATGGACTTGTTTCCTCGTGGATGAACATCTTAGGGCGTTGATACCCTCCCCTATATAAGGGGTAGAACCTCTGGTTCGAGTTCAAGAGAGTTCCACACATCCCTCTCTCTCTCTTCTCCTTCTTCTTTGCATGCAAACCCTAGCGAAGAGGGTAGTTCGAACCTTGGAGCAACGAGGGGCTGTAGAGGAGGTGCGATGGAGGCGTTCTACTCCTACGACACCAGGGGGATGCTCGATGGCCATCCCTTCATCCTAGTCTTTGTGCAGCAGCAACAACATGGCTGCATGAACGGTTGCAAGTTGCAGGCCCGATGAGTGTGAAAATGACCGCGTTGGCTGCGACCAAGCGGCGCCCTGGGTGTGGCAGAGGGCGGCGGACCTAGGACAGTGGCTGGCAGTGAGCTTCATGGCCTAGGGAGGAGTGGGCAGCCCCGCGAAGGGCTGCAATTGGCGGTCCTTGCGGCTGGCTGGAGGTGGAAGACGACCTAGGTGTCATTGGACCATTTTTCCCCTCTGCGGGTTAAAGAACCAACAACTTATGCGAGGGAAGTATCGTAATCTGGTTATGTTTTCAGTCAGGCAACGTGTTGCATGGGATTGCTGACGTGTCAGCATCCCATTGGCCCAAGTAAGTAAATCTTGCAAAATTCGTGAAATACTTTGGTTCTTGGTTAAAGAGTTTTCCTGTGAATGGATCTCTTTGAAAAAGTTTTAATTTTCAGTGATTTTCAGTAATCCGCTGCAAATAATTCGCTTCCGCATTAGTTAATCATGTTTTTGCAAGACGGTCGCCACAGTCACTGCAGCCTTGATGCCATTGCTGCGTGTGCTCTAGGACATGGATTCGATGGAGAAACGGCTCCTTGACACCATGGTACACCATGACTTCATCACACCCCTCTGTTTCTCCTTTTTCCTCAGATTCATGGTGATACTCGAGGTTAGGGTTTGAAGATGAAAGCAAGGAAGAAGAATATAGGGATGAGAGAGGAAGACGTGGGTTTTCTCTTTGAGTTCGAACCAGGGGTCTACCCCTTTTACAGGGGAGGATATCCTTGCACTAAGATGCCCATCTAAGAGGAAACAAGTCCCCTCCTAATAGGAATATTAATATGTTAATTATAAAAAGATACATTAAAAGCAAAAAGGATGAACTTTACATGTAAATGGATAATTTAGAGTTCCATGTACATGAATGAGCTTTAATGGGCCTTGAAACCCTAATGTTAGTAATTGCGACTCTTAATGGCTTTAATTGTTCAAATTCATGAATAAAGTTGAGAAATGATGGTTCTAAGCTATTTCGAGTATAAAAGTTTGTAATTGTGGATAAATACCCTTAATATGGTAATTAGGGTTTTCTAAGGAATGAAGGTGGAATTAGTGATAAATAGAGTTCACGAAAGATAAGTTGTTAATTTGAAAGGAACCAAAGATGATAATTAGGCCTAATGATCGTGTCATGACTTAAAAAGATAAAATTGGTAGTTTTAATGAAAAAAGGCATGATAGACTTAATTGACATTTAATTGTGCCTGTAATCCAAAATTAGAGTTATATGTTGTTGAAAGGTAACATTAATATCTTTCATGAGGAATAGATGAGATAGTTAGGGTTTAACATAGTAAAAATGAAGTGAAACCCTAATTGCAATGGAAACCCTAAAAGTGGACTAGAAACCCTAGGAAACGAGCTAGGTTTAATAGACCTTGATAGCCTGATCAATGATAGGAAAATTGGATGCATGTTTCAGGATCATCTTGTATGCTTGCTTGTTTACTAGATTTCTTTCTTAGTTGGATTATTTCTGCACTCAAGTCAGCCTGACAGGTATGTGGTTAATTATGGTTAATTGCATTATTTTCCCAAAAGTTTTATGGATGATTAATCGCATTGAATGCAACCTATCAGTTTGGATGTTCATACTTGCAAATCATAAAGTTACTATGATTATCACAATAATAATATAAGTGTGTATTCTCGCACCTACATGCCACCCTAATGGATGATGCCAAAAGGTCAAGCCCAGGAGGGAAGACCCATGGGCACCATGAGTGGTGACTCCAGATACCAAGCTCGGGATTGAGAAGGTGGTCTTTGTTGCATGGCTAATGGGCACCATGAGTGGTGACCCCAGGCACTAAGCTCAGGATTGAGAAGGTGGCCCCAAGTTAATAGCAAAAGAGAAATCCTAAAGAGTGTATGCTAGGGTTAGGGCAAAAGCGGTGGAGAATGTCACATTGAAAGCGTAGATTGTCTTGTTAATTAACTTGATTGTGATATTTAGATTGTTAGCCATATGTGTGAAATTTTGGTTGTCCCCACATACCGGCATATTCCTATATGCTGACCGATATTTTGTTTGTCGGCGTTTTAGGTACAATCCTAAAAAGAATAAACAACAAAGTGACACATTGTGAAAATAAGAAATAAAGTGTGAGGAGGATTAGATAGAATAGATTTAAGCTGTGGATAGCAGTAGATATCCATAGTTTTTAAAAGGTATGCAAAGTTTTATTTTATACCATCTTTCAGTATAATTTGGTAGAATTTTATAATTATTACTGATTATTTGTCGAACCTTTGATCCTGTTAATTGGGATAATGGCTCTGACCTCTTGGTCTCCCTTAATTGGGGGTTACTGGGGGCAGGGTCGTTACACACTCTATCAGTTGTGCTTCTTACATACTACTCATGGGTTTATATAGACACCCACTCCTTACATTGAGTTTGCTTCAAGTTAATGCTTACATATTAATCGTACACTTGGCACGAAGAGTATCTCTTATTCTTCTTTTGTTTTCCATCGTCCATTTGGCTCTTCGAGTATCTTTTATTTCTTGTTTACATCATGCCTGACGTTTTAGTCTTCATTATTGCTCCTTTCATCATGGTTGACACTTTGATCTCCATTATTGCTGGTAATCATCGGATGACATCATCGGTTGCTAGTGCTACTTCTAGTATCTTGTTCTATTTTGTCTGGATATGTGTTGCAAATCATTCCTTCATGTTTTCATAGTCGACAAAATATTTGTTGACATCTGAGACTGGATCTTATATGTCCATTCTCGATCTTTTTTTAGAAATCTTTCCAAATTGATCTTTGTCACTGAATTTGATCTTCTTGTTGTTGAAGTAATAATCATATTTTCTGAAGCTTTGTGTAACCAACTTCGATTATCATTTATTAATTTTTCTAATATCTGACAAAGGACTTTTAGTCTCTTTGACAAATTCTTCATCTATTTTTTCTCTTTTAAAAGTTTGGTGAATATCTTCAATTTCTTTAATGTATTGTGGAGAAGATACTCCTATCTGAATGTAATGAATTGGATTGAACCTTTTCAATTTTCCCAGTTTTTTGCCGTTGAGAATATTTTGATATACAATTCACTGGTAGGTTTTACCTACAGGCTATTATGTTTGAATTCCCTGACTACTTTTATTATTTCTTGGGGAAGTCCTTGGATTTCATTGAAATCATTACTCAAATATATAAGATTCACTGCTCATATTCACAAACAATCTATGATTATTCTTGGATCTGCTCCTTGAATAAAGTTAACTCGAGGATAAATTTTTGTATGATCTAGATAGCAGGTTTTTGAATTTTTCAAATTGTACAAAATCTCAAGTAGTGATTTGTACAAATTTTCATATTTTGCTGAAAATGTTGTAAGGTTTAGCTACAAATCACTTTCTCACTCAATTTGACATACCCTAAATTTTAAAAAAAATTGGGCATCAGTTTAATGTTATCTGTTATTAAGCGTGATTTTTTCTCTGCAGAGATAATATTTTCTACTATTAAGCGGGAGCTATTCTTTGAAGAGATATTTTCTTCAGTAGTTAAAGTGATTATAGCAGTTTGAAAACTGCTTCTGGTCGTTAGGCTATGATCTTTCTCCAAGAAGATTGTATTTTCTGTTGTATGGCTAGTTTTTGCAGTTTTGAAACTACTATCTCTTGCCTTTTGGCTTGTATTATATTCAGTAGTTTTTAGGATACTGATTGCATCTGAGATCTCAAGTGATATATCAATTGGTGTTTTACCTTTTTACTTCATCATTCTTTGTTGATTTTGAAGCTATTTCTCTTCTAAAGTTGTCAAGATCAACTAAAATTCCTACAACATCTTGTTTATTTTCTTCAATACTATTAATGATGTCATCTTGGTTTTTTATTAATTCAATCATATATTCAAAATTTTCTTGTAATATTCTACAACTATGTTGTAGTCTTTCTGAAAATTCTGCAAGTTTCTTGTCAACTTGCTCCATTGTAAATAGGATAAAATTATTTTTCACAGCAAGCGTGGTGATTATAATAATAAAGAAAATGAAAAACAACCGTCAGGAAAAATAATTGCACAACTAAATCTCCAAACAATTGAAATGCTATTTAAAAAGAGTTATAGGGAGAATCCATTAGCTTTATGGAATATCAGCCAAGAATGGGCTACTATAGAACTAACAGATCCCACAAAAATAATAAGGGTAAAACCAATGAGATATAATCTCATTGATATAGACGAATTTAGAATTCAAATACAAGAATTAGAAAAAACTACAACTTATACAAATATCCAAAAGTCCTCATTCTAGCCCAACATTTATTGTGAGAGATCATGCTGAATAAAGAGAGGAAAAGCAAGAATGGTAGTTAATTACAAATAGTTAAACGAATACAAAAAATTTGACAGATATTTCCTACCTCATAAAGAAACACTAATAAATATGATAAGAGGAAAAATATATATTCTAAATTCGACTGTAAGTCAGGATTTTACCAAATAAGATTAGATGAAAAAAGTATACCACTAACAACATTTCGTACTCCTCAAGGTCACTATGAATGGAAAGTAATGCCCTTCGGGTTAAAAAAATGTCCCACAAATGTATCAAAGAAGAATGGATAAGATATTTGAACCTTATAACTCATTCTGTCTTGTATATGTAGATGATATTTTAATAGCCAGTAATAAAGAATAAGAACATCTTAAACATGTAAATATATTCTCCCTTCTTTGCTAAAATGCAAGGATAGTTTTATCTAAAAAGAAGACAGAGATTTGCAAACTTAAAATAGAATTTTTAGGATTAATATTAGATTCTAGTGGAATAGAATCACAAGAACATATTGTAGAAAAAATCACTAAGTTTCCAAATAAGCTTGAAGATAAAAAATAGCTTCAAAGATTTTTGGGATGTTTAAATTATATAGAACAATTCATAGAAAATCTAGTAAAACCTAGAAATCCTCTACAAAATTATTAAAAAAGAATTCTATCTTTATTATGACAGAAGAACTTATAAACCATGTTAGATTTATAAAAGAAAAATGTAAAAGTTTACCAAGACTAGATCTTCCTTTAGAAGGAGACAATTTAATAATAAAAATAGATGCTTCAGAGGAATTCTGGGGAGCATTTCTAAATAAAAAAGAAAGACAACTAGAAAAAATATGTAGATACACTTCAGGATCATTTATAGACACTAAAAAAAGATATCATTCCAATGAAAAAGAATTATTAGCGCTCAAAAAAGGAATCAAGAAATTTGCCTATTTCTTGTTACCTAAAAAATTCCTAACAAGGGTAGATAATACACAAGTAAAAGTTTTTATAAAAAGCAACTTACCATCCATGCCGGAATATAAACGATTAAGTAGATGGCAAAAAAAAATTTGCATAATATATTTTCGATATAGAGGTCATCAAAGGAGAAACTAACTTTATTGCAGATTTCCTTTCCATAGAATGCAATGGAGCAAGTTGATAAGAAACTTGCACAATTTTTAGAAAGACTACAACATAGTTGTATAATATTACAAGAAAATTTTGAAGATATGTTTGAATTAATAAAAAAGCAAGATGAATTATTAACAGTATTGAAGAAAATAAACAAGATGTTGTAGGAATTTTAGCTGATCTTGACAACTTCAGAAGAGAACCAGCTTCAGAAGTAGCAAAGAACGACAAAGTAAAAGGTAAAAGACCAATTGATATATCACTTGAGATCTTAGATGCAATCAGTAGCCTAAAAACTACTGAAGATAATACAAGCCAAAAGATAAGAGATAGCAGCTTCAAAACTGCAAAAACTAGCCTTATGACAGAAAATGAAATCTTCTTGAAGAAATATCATAGCCTAATGGCCAGAAGCAATTTTCAAACTGTTAGAACCAATTTAACTACTAAAGAAAATATCTCTTCAGAGATTAGCTCTAGCTTAACAGTAGAAAATATTATCTCTTTGAAGAAAGAATCACGCTTAACAACAAATAATATTAAACTGATGCTCGAAAAGATTTTTAAATTTAGGGTATCTCAAATTGAGCAAGAAAGTGATCTATAGCTAAACCTTACATCATTTTAAGCAAAATGTGAAAATGAGTACAAATCTCTACTTGAGGTTTTTTATAATTTGAAAACTTCAAAAACTTGCTATCCAGATCATACAAGAATTTATCCTCAAGTTAACTTTATTCAAGGAGTAGATCCAAGAATAATTAGAGATTGTTTTCGAATAGGAGTAGTGAATCTTATATATCTGAGTAATGATTTCAATGAAATCCAGGGACTTCCCCAAGAAATAATAAAAGCAGTCAGGGAATTCAAACATAATAGCCCGAGGAAAAACCTACCAGTGAATTGTGTATTAAAATATTCTCAACGGCAGAAGACTGGGAAAAATTGAAAAAGTTCAATCCAGTTCATTACATTCAGATAGGAGTATCTTCTCCAGACTACATTAAAGAAATTGAAGATATTCACCAGACTTTTGAAAGAGAAAAAATAGATGAAGAATTTGTCAAAGTTAGATGAGCATTGGGACTAAAGGTCCTTTGTCATATATTATAAAAATTAATAGATAATAATTGAAGCTGGTTACACAATGCTTCACAAAATATGATTATTACTTCAACAACAAGAAGATCAAATTCAGTGACAAAGATCAATTTGGAAAGATTTTTAAAATAGATAGAGAATGGACAGATAAGATCCAGTCTCAGATGTCAACAAATATTTTGTCGACTAAGAAAACATGAAGGAAAGATTTGCTACGCATGTCCAGACAAAATGGAACAAGATACCAAAAGTAGCACTAGCAGTCGATGATGTCATATGTGACGATTACCAGCAATAATGGAGATCAAAGTGTCAGCCATGGCATCAACAAGAAATAAATAGTAAAAGGAGCAATAATGAAGACTAAAACGTCAGCCATGACGTCAACAAGCAATAAAAGATACTCGAAGAGCCAAATGGATGATGGAAAACAAAAGAAGAATAAGAGTTACTCTTCGTGCCAAGTGTACGATTAATATGTAAGCGTTAACTCAAACCAAACTCAATGTAAGGAGTGGGTGTCTATATAAACCCACGAGTAGTATGTAAGAGGCACAACTGATAGAGCGAGTGTCGATAGGAAGTGTATGTGTTCTACTACCACTTTGTAATAGTTTCTATCATATGAAATAAAATAAGAGTGACAACTCTTAGATTTCTATCAAGAAAGCTCCACTCTATGAAGAATCCACACCAAACCTCTTCGCTAAGGAAGCTAAGTTTACGGAAGGAGAATTTTGTTTGTACTACTATAGCATAGGATGTGTGACCTTCTACACCCCCTTTCCATAACATCTTTAGTAGTCGAGGTTTCATCTCTCCCATACTCTATCCAGGAGGCCGTTTCGTCCATCCATCCATCAAGTAAAGACATGAGCAAGGATATATGGACGCAAGGCTATAGGATACAAGTGTGGAGTTTAAGATCCAGAATGTCGATGTCCAAGGATTGTCTCTCTTAGAAATTGTTGAGAGAGGATCGACTAACACTGAAGAAGGTCAGAAGCAAGGTGGGCAACACAGGTACACATACTCTATTTTCTTGTTATAGTACTCAGAACATAATTCTCTAATAACTAAGAACTTAGTTTCCTAAAGTGAAAATAAGGTAATTGAAAATGAATAAGCTAAAAATCTTTCTTAAACGCGAAATAAGTTCACAAAGATTATCAAGAAAAAATTTCTCAGCTAAGGAAACATACAACATCCATAAGGGCAGTTCGAGTATGTATCCAAGGCAACACAAACAAATTAATTTTGTAAAAAAAATTCTATATGAAATGGTATCAGAGCCATGTTTAGATCTCAAAAACCTAATTAAACAATTATTTAAAAAAAGAAAAGAAGAAAATTATAGAAATCAAGAATATTATTCGGATAATGATATATATGAAGCCTTAGACATTGAATTTGAAGTAAACATAGATTAAGATGTATAAAAAATTAGAAGTACAAGTACATGAAAATAATTCAAAAATTTTCAAAAAAGTCAAGAAATGATAGTAGAATTACAAAGAACAGTTGAATATCTAATAGAGAAACAAAATAGAGAAAGTAACTCTAAAACAATGTTATTCGATATAAGTGGAAATGAAATAAGCTTATGTCCACTTCAGATCAAAGAAATAGATGATTTCAAAATTGAACAATTAGAAAAAAGATACTTAGAGGCTAGCATAGAAGAATTAGATAACCTAAGCCAAGAAATAGTTAGACTTTCTGAGAAAGCTAGAATTATAAATATTAAACCTACAGATGGAGAAGCATCCAGCAGTCAAGTAGCATCACCTATGCCTACTACTACCCCTATGGCACAATCAAATAGAAATGAAACTCCAGAAGAACAAGGATCAAGATATTGGTTTGAATCAAGTTTTAAAAGAAAACCTACATATAGAAATAGATACGAAGGGATAAATTGGGCGTCAGACAGGAAACCTAAACATTTAACATTCAAAACCCCAGTAGACTATATGACTTAAGAGTACATTGGACCCAATGGAACATACTTAAACCTAAATTGTGTAAGGAACATAGATGAAGCCATAACAAGATGGGCAAAAACGACTTATTTGGCTATTATAGCACGAAGTTATGATATAGATACGGAAGTAAGATTTTGTCATCTAACCTTTCAAGGAAGAGTATTAGATTGGTGGCAAGGATTAACAGACAATGATAAAGAAGTTGTTAAAGGAACAACAACAACATTAGCAAAAGTAGTAAATAATTATGAAAATGAAATAAGAAGAAAATTCTTAGGAGAAACATAGAATACAAATAAAGATGTTGAAAAAGAAAAAGAAAAACAAAGAGCATTTATTATGAGAAATAATACTAAAATAAAGAGGGGAAAAGCAAGAATGGTATTTAATTACAAATAGTTAACCAATATTTGATGGATATTTCCTACCTCATAAAGAAACACTAATAAATATGACAAGAGGAAAAAATATATATTCTAAATTCGACTATAAGTCAGGATTTTACTAAATAAGATTCGATGATAAAAGTATACCACTAACAACATTTAATACTCCTCAAGGTCACCATGAATGGAAAGTAATGCCCTTCGGGTTAAAAAATGCCCTACAATTATATCAAAGAAGAATGGATAAGATATTTGAACCTTATAACTCATTCTTTTGTGTATATGTAGATGATATTTTAATAGCCAGTAATAACGAAGAAGAACATCTTAAACATCTAAATATATTCTCCCTTCTTTGCCAAAATGTAGGGATAGTTTTATCTAAAAAGAAGATAGAGCTTTGCAAACCTAAAATAGAATTTTTAAGATTAATATTAGATTCTAGTGGAATAGAATTACAAGAACATATTGTAAAAAAAACACTAAGTTTCCAAATAAGCTTGAAGATAAAAATAGCTTCAAAGATTTTTGGGATGTTTAAATTATGCTAAACAATTCATAGAAAATCCAGCAAAACTTAGAAATCCTCTACAAAAATTACTAAAAAAGAATTCTATCTTTATTATGACAGAAGAGATTATAAACCATGTTAGATTTATAAAAGAAAAATGTAAAAGTTTACTAGGACTAGATCTTCCTTTAGAAGGAGACAATTTAATAATAGAAACAGATGGTTCTAGCAGTTTGAAAACTGCTTCTAGCCATTAGGCTATGATCTTTCTCCAAGAAGATTGTATTTTCTGTCGTAAGGCTAGTTTTTCTAGTTTTGAAGCATCTATCTCTTGCCTTTTGGCTTGTATTATCTTCAGTAGTTTTTAGGCTACTGATTGCAACTGAGATCTCAAGTGATATATCAATTAGTTTTTTACCTTTTACTTTGTCATTCTTTGCTGCTTCTGAAGCTATTTCACTTCTAAAGTTCTCAAGATCAGCTAAAATTCCTACAACATCTTGTTTATTTTCTTAAATACTATTAATAATGTCATCTTGCTTTTTTTATTAATTCAATCATATCTTCAAAATTTTCTTGTAATATTCTTTAACTATGTTGTAGTCTTTCTGAAAAGTCTGCAAGTTTCTTATCAACTTGCTCCATTGTATTCTCTGGAAAGGAAATCTGCAATAACGTTAGTTTCTCCTTTGATGACCTCTATATCAAAAATATATTCTACAAAAAATGTTTGCCATCGACTTAATCATTTATATTCTGGTGTGGATGGTAAGTTGTTTTTTATAAAAGATTTTACTTTTGTATTATCTACCCTTGCTAGGAATTTTTTAGGTAATAGGAAATAGGCAAATTTTTTGATTCCTTTTTTGAGCGCTAATAATTGGAATGATATCTTTTTTCAATATATGTAAATGA
Organism: Alisma plantago-aquatica; assembly: GCA_963693085.1. Lineage (NCBI taxonomy): Eukaryota > Viridiplantae > Streptophyta > Magnoliopsida > Alismatales > Alismataceae > Alisma > Alisma plantago-aquatica. Next base: position 1,357,322,489 of record OY856411.1, on the reverse strand, counting down.
TCCTGAAGTGTATCTACATATTTTTTCTAGTTGTCTTTCTTTTTTCTTTAGAACTACTGAAGAAAATATCTCTTCAGAGATTAGCTCTTGCTTAACAACTGAAAATATTATCTCTTTGGAGAAAGAATCACGCTTAACAACAGATAACATTAAACTGATGCCTGAAAGATTTTTAAATTTAGGGTATCTCAGATTCAGCAAGAAAGTGATATGCAGCTAAACCTCACACCATTTTCAGCAAAATGTGAAAATGAGTACAAATCTCTATTTGAGATTTTGTATAATTTGAAAACTTCAGAAACCTGCTATCCAGATCATACAAGAATTTATCCTCGAGCTAACTTTATTCAAGGAGCAGATCCAAGAATAATCAGAGATTGTTTCCGAATAGGAGTAGTGAATCTTATATATCTGAGTAATGATTTCAATGAAATCCAGGGACTTCCCCAAGAAATAATAAAAGCAGTCAAGGAATTCAAACATAATAGCACACAAGTAAAACCTACCAGTGAATTGTATATTAAAATATTCTCAGCCGCCGAAGATTGGGAAATTTTGAAAAGTTCAATCCATTTCATTGCATTCAGATAGGAGTATCTTCTCCATACTACATTAAAGAAAATGAAGATATTCGTCATACTTTTGAAAGAGAAAAATAGATGAAGAATTCATCAAAATTAAACGAGCATGGGGACTAAAAGTCCTTTGTCAGATATTAGAAAAATTAATAAATGGTCATCAAAGTTGGTTACATAAAGCTTCAAAAAATAACTTCAACAATAAGAAGATCAAATTCACTGACAAAGATCAATTTGGAAATATTTCTAAAAAAGATAGAGAATGGACAGATAAGATCCAGTCTCAAATGTCAACAAATATTTTGTCGACTAAGAAAACATGAAGGAAAGATTTGCTACGCATGTCCAGATAAAATGGAACAAGATACCAAAAGCAGTACTAGTAGTCGATGATGTCATCCGTGACGATTACCAGCAATAATGGAGATCAAAGCGTCAACCATGACGTCAACAAGCAATAAACAATAAAAGGAGAAATAATGAAGACTAAAACATCATCCATGACGTCAAAAAGCAATAAAAGATACTCAAAGAACCAAATGAACTATGGAAAAAAAGAAGAATAAGAGATAGTCTTCGTGCCAAGTGTACAATTAATATGTAAGTGTTCACTCAAAGAAAACTCAATGTAAGGAGTGGGTGTCTATATAAACCCACGAGTAGTATGTAAGAGGCACAACTGATAGAGCGAGTGCCGATAGGAAATGTATGTGTTCTACTATCACTCTGTAATAGTTTCTATCATATGAAATAAAAGAAGAGTGTTAGCTCTTAGATTTCTATCAAGAAAGTTCCACTCCATGAAGAATCCACCCTAAACCTCTTTGTTGAGGAAGCTAATTTTAGTGAAGGAGAATTTTGTTTGTACTATTATAGCGTAGGAAGTAGTTTGTGACCTTATACACCCCCTTTCCATAACATCTTCAGTAGTCGAGGGTTCATCTCTCCCTTACTCTATCCTGGAGGTCATTTAGTCCATCCAACCATCAAGCAAAGACATGAGCAAGGATCTCTAGATGCAAGGCCATAGGATACAAGTGTGGAGTTTGAGATCCAGAACGTCGATGTCCAAGGATTGCCTCTCTTAGAAATCGTTGAGAGAGGAGTGACTGATACTGAAGAAGGTCAGAAGCAAGGTGGGCAATGCAGGTACACAGACTTGATTTTCTTGTTATAGGACTCAGAACATAATTCTCTAATAACTAAGAACTTAGTTTCCTAAAGAGAAAATAAGGTAATAAAAAATGAATAAGCTCAAAATCTTTCTTAAATGAGAAATAAGTTCACAAAGATTAATTCTCAGCTAAGGAAACATACAACACCCATAAGGACAGTTCGAGTATGTATCCAAGGCAACACAAACAAATTAATTTTGTAAAAAACATTATATGAAATGGCATTAGAGCCATGTTTAGATCTCAAAAACCTAATTAAAAAATTATTTAAAGAAAGAAAAGAAGAAAATTATAGAAATCAAGAATATTATTCGGATAATGATATATATATGAAGCCTTAGACATTGAATTTGAAGTAAACATAGATTAAGATATATAACAAATTACAAGTACAAGTACATGAAAATAATTCGAAAATTTTAAAAAAAAATCAAGAAATGATAGCGGAATTACAACGAACAATTGAATATCTAATATATATATATATATACATATATATACGTACATATATGTATATATACGTATATATATGTATATATGTGTATATATACGTGTATATATACATATATATATACATATACATACATATACATATATATAAATATACATATATATACATATAAATATACACACATACATATATATATGCACATATACATATATACATATGCATATATATACATATATATACATATATACATATACATATATACATATATATATGCATATATACAAATATACATATATTTGTACATATATACATACATATATATATATATATATATATACACACAAATATACATATATTTGTACATATATATGTGTGTGTGTGTTAAATGTAGATTAGGTATTATCTAGTTGTGTGTGTTGTAGCTTTGCTCTGGGTGTATGGCATTGGGCCTACATGTAAACTCGACCTCCTATATTTGTAGGGGGAACGTCAGAATATACTTACCTAATTTTGATAAATATATATGTGTTCGACCTTATATGTATATCATCTATATAAATACATACATACATATATATATGCCATATGTATATACATATATATATATATATATATTTAAATTCCTATATGTATTCTTCAATCTGGTTGGGTCCGACTGGCTGGTTGGACCGGTTGGACCGTATTTCTAACCGGTTGGACCAGAAAAAGAAACATAACTAGTTTTTTAGGCTTCTAGATTGGTTAGCTATTGGTTCACCGGTCTAACCGGCCCGGTTTGATTTTAAAAACACTGATTTAAACTAATGTTACCCAAACATCAAATGAACTACATTTATTGCTATTGCAAACGATCAATCTTACATATTGCTTCAAATGTTTTGTTTCGCAAATCAGTGGTGATTATTCGAGTAGTGATGGATAATCGTATGTAGTAGGTTAATTGTGATAACAAATGGCTAGTGATGATTCTTATTCTATATATTTTATTCCCAATGATGGACAATTTCTATTAAATGTTTATTTCTCATTGTAAGAAATTATTATAGTGACTTACAATGACGGACAATTGTGACGATTGCAATCATTTTTCTAAATTTTACAGAAATGACGTGATAACCCAACTAGATCTGGATCATTGGTGATAGTAGATGTTGGTGTTACCAGTCCTAGATAGACTGCCCACTCACGCACAACTCATCCCTAAACTTGATGAGTTGAGGTGGGGGAGCTAGATTTTGTTGGGCATATCCGCATAGTCTCATCTGGGGCAACTGCAAAAGGTCTACCAGTGTGGGTAAAGATTCTAAAGGTAATTTACTAGTAATTCCTAGAACATAGACCTATCTTGAAAAAAATTAAGAGACTTAAAATATCCTTATTAGGAAAAATTACATGTGCATATGTAACATTAGAATATCCAATTTTGTCAATTACCCACCATGATTGATTGTACCTGAGACATACACATCTGCTAGAACAACACAAAATTTGTAAGACCTCTAACCTGGATTTAAGATTAAATATCTTTGATTAACTTAATTGAGTAATTAAAACCCAAATCAAACCCTAACTTATGCTTTGAATCATGTGATAAAGCTATGTTTTAAGTTTGGTCCGTTTTAGACATTGTTTGATTGGATTTTGCAATACATATGCTTATGTGGACTTTTGTGTAATTTTCCCCTTTCTAGGGCTTTATCTATAATTTTCACACATTAATGATGTGCTTCATAAGTGTTCACAACATGTTTGATATATTTTCCCCTTTGGAAGCATTGGTTGCACCATCAGACTTTCTCTTTCCCTCTAGGGTTGAGAACTTAGGGTTTCTCATCTAAGTGTGGAAATCGATGGTTTTCTAAGTATATTGGGGATCCAATGGTATCACCTAGTGGGCGAAGGATCCGGTGGTCTTTCCTTGTAGAAGAGGATCTGATGTCTTTCCCTTGAGGTCTCTAATCTTGTAGTTATCCTTGTTGAAGTATACAAACTGAGGAAGATCGGGATTTGCAAAATGGCTAAGTATACCCTAGAATCTAAGGGGTTTTCTGATGATACATGTGCACAATCTGATGGTCTTGGTAGTACATCTTGATGATTTCACTAAGGCATGAATCAATGGATAACCTTGGTAAAATTCAGATGAAAGTTCTGACATGCGTTGATAAGATAGATTTTGAGTTTTGACACATGGAAAGCTAGTTTTTCAATATTTTAACCACCTTTCTCTCTCTCTCTCTCTCTCTTCTTAAATATATATGCCCCCACCTCTCTCCCAAACGAACCCTTTGCATCCCTTATCTTGTTCTTGCTTCTAAAGATACCCTAGATTATCATTTTATGAAGGAGAAGCACTTGGACGCTGAAGCTTGGATGGGGATGCATGTTGCTCTAGGGTTTGGATTAAGCTTCTCTAGGGTTGTTTTGAGCTTCCTAACCTAGTTTCTTTCCCTAAACAAGTAATATCTTCTTATCTACTCTAGTTTTCTTATTGTTCACTTCCTTATCTCCTCACCCATGGGTGAAACCCTAGAGTTTTTTATGGAAGTTCGTGCAAGTGGTTGAAGAGACTCTTTTCTTCTCTCTTTTGCCCCAGATCTGCCTTGTTCTTGAAGAAATGGGCTATCTTGGAGCTCTAGGAGTGCAAAACTAAGTTTTTCTTGAGTCACCTTTCTGTTTGGACGTTCATCTACATCTTGAGAAGAGTTATATAACGTTCATCCTATTTCTTGCTTGCTTTTAACTTGTTCCATATAGATCTTCCCCTAAAACTTGGTAATCTGGAGAGAGATGACCTTATATGCACTACTTTGTATACATGCATGATATTTGTGTGTTGTTAAACTATCCTTAGATCATGAAAACGTTACTTCTAGTATGGACATGAACTACCTTGGTTTTGAAGGTAAGGAAGTTTGGTCGTTACTTAGTGTGAACAACTAATTTCTCCCTTAGTATCGAAATCAATGGTATTACTTAGTACTGAGATTGATGGTCATACTGAGTCTCTCAAATTATGATTCTACTTGTCCTTGGAACAATTGTTTTGTTAAGGAAGTATGAGATGATGGTGTTATCTCGAGTGGGAAACTTTGACACTACTTGGTAAATGAACCAATGGATATGTAAGTCAATAATTTGATGGTTTTTTATTTTATTTTGGGTAAGTACTCTAACAATCGGATGAACTTATTCTTGACTAGGTACTCTCATGATCCGAAGGATTTTCTTATGACTAAGTACCCTAATGACCTGATGGTCTTGCTTTTGGCTAAGTATATTAATGATCTAATGGTTTTATCCATGTGTGTCAATGAACCGATGGGTTTACTTAACGAATATAATGATGTTTTATCTAGTACATAATTTGATGGTTTTTTTTTTGTGAACCAATGGATTGTTTTTGCTAAGTACATAGATGAATCAATGGTTATGTTTTGGCTAAGTCCACTAAATCTGATGGTTCTAATCTTAACAAAGTCCACTAATTAATTGATGGTTGTGTTTTTGGCTAAGTAACAATAATGATTTGATGGTATTGTTTTTAATTAAGTCCATCAATGATCTGATGGTTATCTTTTTGGCTAAGTACTTTAACGATCTAATGGTTTTCTTTTTGACTAAGTAAATCCACAATCTAAGGGGGATTCTGGGTATTAGAATTTATATTTCTGACTAAGTACAGGAAAGAACCGATGGTATTACTATCTGAGTCAAAGAATAGATGGGTTACCTAAGAGTGTTAATGGGATGATGGTTTACCCATGTGTTCACCTAAGTGTGCCAATGAAACAATGGTTTACCTATGTATTTACTAAATGTGATAATGAATTGATGGTTTATCCATGAATGCTGAGTTGTGATATAGATTCAATCTACATTTTTGTATCATTCTTGTAATGGTTGAGTGGTGATGGTTTAATACCACTATCTTCCGCTAATGTAAAAATGATGAGTGGATGCTTTCTTATTGCTAAAGGTAAATCTATTATTTTACTCTTGGGAATATCATAAATCTTATGATTGATGCCCCCTTATGATAGGTCTGAAGGTAATAAGTCTATTTGGTGATATGTTGAACCCTCTATAGGGTAATGAATGATAATGATGTTCTTACAAGAAGTAATTTTATGGCATGAATGGAAATTGTTGGGTGTTTTGAACCCTAATGGAAGATTTGTCCTTCATCAAGGATGAAAATGGAATTGTATACTATTATATTGTGATGAGGAATGATACATTTTATTTCTTATGATGTTTCTAGACACTAGTAATTCTTATAGAAACAATATAGTTCCTTGTATGTAACTTGGTCGATGCAGCCTGAATTCACCCAATTGACTTAACTAATCAAGTGAAACCCTAATCATGCAATTTTGTGTGCCATATAACTATTCTAGTGTCAGGACTTCCTGGATAGTAAAATGAGTATTCCAGAAGGGAAAGTCAGAGTCATATATTGTTGAGTATATGCGGGTGCAGGGAGGGTGTATCCTTGTCGTCCTGATCACAAGATTTTGGAGGATGGTCAAGGTCATGTGTCAGATGAATATATATGTATATGTGATGTGTTTGAGGATAGTTGTGGTCATACCTCGAATGATATGGTTGAATACCCTAGTTTCTAGTGTTATGGCCTGTGTACTAAGGGCGGGCTAGGTTGATTGTAGTTTGACTAATATGTCACTACAGAAAAACCGTGCTAACAAAGGGGAAGAGATCTTAGGATTTAAACTCTCCTAGATATTGTATAGAGCTGATTACGACTTCATAGTGGTCAGCTGGAAGTTTGAGTGGTACGCCTCGAACTCCTCAAGGGTTAGTAAAAGATGTAATTTAGTCGTGTAGCATATCTATTAGGATTGTGCAGCAATTCACATTGGATGACAATCCTTCTTATGTATCTTTTAATATTTAAATGATGTATAATGCAATAAGAGAAATCAATTGTGCATGTGGTGATAGCTATAGCTGGTCTTCTGATTAATTATGGTAATATTCCAAATCTTGCAATTAAGACTCTGGCTATAACTTCTCTTATAAAGGTTACATTTGGCATTTCATTTCTATAATGTTATCTGTTATATCTATTTAATTATGTAATCTGGTGTAAATAATAAATAGATGAGTTATATATCTCACTGGGACATGGGTCTCACCTCGTGGGTCACCACATCTTTTTAGGTGATCATCAGTAGTGTTGTCAGATCTGCGGTAGCAAGGCAGAGCTATTTTGGAGATCCATAAAAGAAGGTTGATTAGTCATTTAGTGTGTCCTAGAGTCATCCTTGTACTCTCAGATCTAGACAGGAAAGTTTTATAGCTGATGTTTCACCCACTAGAGTTTTGATAAGCATTTTGATGTTTGTACATGATGTATATATGCAGATAACACCCATTGTAGACAAGTTGTGGCTGAGGCCACGATATTGTTGTGAAGATACATGTTATGGTATATGAGTTTATGCAAGATGTTGGGCCTTTATATAAATGTTCTTGGACATATTTAAGAAGATTTATTTGGTTTTAGTTTTCCCCTTTTTAGTGATGTGATTAAATAGAGATTGGGCATGTTTTGGTTTTGATTAATCTCATTTAGCATGGCGAGTTGCCACATTTGGTGGTATCAAAGCTTAGGGTTCGTTGTGTCTACATGGACAATAGGACTTAGGGCTAGTATGCTAACTAAATAATGAACATGACACAAACATAATGCATATTTCCTGAATTCAGTACTTGGATGCCCTGGTCAGGTGTTCAATTTTTGAAGGAAAGGTAAGTGTGGGACTCTTTGATTATTATCTTTTTGATTACTCTGACCAAGAATTCAGTTGTAAACAATCTGAAGAGCATAATAAATTAGAAATAATAGTGAAAATGTACTAATATCATCACTAAAGAAAGGTGAAAATCATATCTTAACTCATCAAAACCTAAGTGTTTGGTGATTAAAGAAAAAGATATGGCACCATGAGGCTTAAATATGAATATAAGGAAAAAAGGAGTTCTTGAAACTGTGATTCTAGAAGATAATGAAGTAAAAGAGAGATGAATATGTGTTATTAAAATGATTGAAGGTGTAAAATTCATATAAGAAGAGGAGAACTCCAATGATAAGTGTGGTATAAGATAACAAATAAGAACAATGACATATGAACAAAGTGAAACTTGAGTTAATTTCAAACCAATTCATGTGTGTAAGAAGGTGTTCATGGAAAATTATCATGACATATAAAAGAGATGAAATGTATATGATTTTTATTAAATGAAAAGAATGTGAAATATGATGATATAACCCTTGGTAGGTGAACAAGAAACATGATAACATAAGAGGACACACAAAAATAATAAATAGTTAACAAGAAAGTGCAATGAAGTATGATAATCATGATAATTCCAAAGTAGATGGCAAGGAAATCTAAATGAAGAAGTGAATGAAACATAAAAAGGTTGTAACATACCTATTTCTAGTAGAACAGATGGACTCTTGTTAGAAACCCCTTTGGTTGGTTATGTTGTTTTGTGGGAGATGTGTCCCTCTTGTGTTCTTTCTTTCTCAGGACATATCATTCAAGTGGATCTCACACCACTTGGTATGCATGGATTCGATGTAATCCTAGGTATGGATACCTTGGAGAAGTATAGGGTTGTTTTGGACTATAGTTCCTAAGTTGTGATGTTTTGTGATGGGGATGTCTTTTGGGCCTTCCAAGGAGATAGGAAGATTCTTCCTACATTTTTGATGTTGGTTGTGATGACAGAGAAGTTGATGAGACAAGGGTGTGAGGCTTTCTTATCTCATATAGTGTATTCCAAGGTGATAAGTCCTAGTATCCAGGGTGTACCAGTGGTACGTGAGTCTGAAGATGTTTTCCAGATGAGTTTCTTCACTAGTACAGAAATGTCATATAACGTCATCGTTGATGGAGTCAGTTACACACAAAAAACTGACACCAAGGAACAACGACGTCATTTATATAAGACAACTACACCATATGTGAAGTCCTACCAATTTAGGAAAGACACGAGTATCACTTTTACTTAAACATCAATTTTTGTATAAAAGAAACCGATGTCTAAAATTACCCGCGATATAGGGAAAAAAATTGCCTAAAAATTTTTCAATACGGCGTCAATTTTTCTAAAAACAACAACTCGTGCTTCGCGCCATGTCCCTATGAAAAAATTCATCCCCTCATTCATTGTCAGTTGTTCTAAAAAGCCGACGACTAATCACCCTTCGCGAGACAAACTTTTTTTTTAAGGGGATAGGTCTGTAGCGTCAGTTTTTTACTCAAAACCAATGACTAGGTGTTTTCACACCTTGTTCCCATGAAAATATCTTCCCTCCAATTTGCTCCTTCTTCGTCAGTTTGTATTGGGCAACCAACAAAATTGGTCCTAACACTAGAACAAATTTTTTTATTTCAATATGTAAATAGACATCTGTTTTTATCTATTAACGACTAAAACCCTAGCTGGGTGTAACTTTTTTTTCATTTAGATTTGCACTTAGTTGTCAGTGTTTCATAAGTGATCGATGACTATAAGAGTAAGAGTCAATTTTTTTAACAAGCAACGAATATAGGTAACTTAATAGCACCCGCACAAAACATACTCTTCCCCATTCTCTATTTCATCATGTGGTTTAGATAGCTAGGTCTCTTTGGCAATTTCCCCTCCATCCACTGCCACTTTGTTGCTCATCAACCGTCGCTTTTCTTCTATCCGTCGTCACTGTCGTTTCTCACTTGAGAGGACGTCGGAGCCGCTATCGTCGTTGTCCACCCTCCAGCTACTGAGTTGACTGCCGCTGCCACTCTACCTTCACCGCTACTGCCCTTCCTCCACCACCTCTAGCTGCTGAGTTGGCAGCCGCTGCCACTCTGCCTCCACTGCCCAAGTCCAGTAAATAGGCCACTGCCTAAGTCTAGTGAAGAGGATCTCTCTTCTCAGCCCTGCTCTAGTGTTCTCCTTAGATTTAGGTGTTTGTCTTCCCTCTCTCTATCAATGATACTTGCAATATATTTTTTTACATTTGATTGATGATAAATGTGCCTAATGATAAATTAGTTAGTTATTAATGATACATTGATTCACAATGTTTCTTAATTATATGTGGTAAAAATACTTCTAAAATTGAATGATGAAATGTAACTAGAGTTTTAATTTTGAATTGGAGAAACTATTTGGATGCATTGTTCAATTTGATTATAAGTGCTTGTATGTTTGGGTGCATTATTCAATTTGAATGATTTTTCGATAAATAATCAGTGTGTTTAACTATGTTGGAAATCAATAAATATGTGATGTTTCTAAGATCTGACATGTCTTGATAAACCTTAAACTTGCTTTCCCTATTATCTGTTGGCCTAAAACCCATTTGAGATTCACTCATTAGGAGTAAATATTGGATAGTCCCTAATTTGGGACTATTCTTGAACACTTAATCTCACTTAGGATGTAAGTTTCTAATGTATATTTGATTTTCAAGATGTTTCATCAACACTTCCCCGTTTGTTCTCTAAGTCCAAATGTTGGTGGACATTTGCCCATCTACATAGGTTTACTTGGAGAACTACGGGGATTGTCAAAATTTTCTTTAAGATTGAATTCACATTATATACTTACTAGTGAGATTAGGTGTTCAAGAATGGGATAGGTGGTACACACATTCATTATAAGACCCTAAACCCTAATCTTTTAACCCTAAACCCTAACCCTAAACCCTAATGTTTAAATCCTTAACTTAATATGTAAACCCTAAACCCTAATCTTTTAAACATAAAACCTAATCTTATAATCCTAAACCCTAATATTTAAATCCTTAACTTAATCTGTAAGCCCTAAGCCCTAATACTTGTTTTCTTTTTTATCATAGAATGGATAGATCATGGATGTCCATTACAAATCGTTGCACCCTAGAGTTTATTGTTGGTCTTGATCAGCTTATTAGATTTGTAGAGGAACGTAGGAAACAACATGAAGATAGGTTCTATTGTCCATGTAGGCATTGTGGTAGCAACTTGAAATCCAACCCTAGTGATGAAATCAAAAGTCATGCCATGTGCAACGAGATTGTATGAGGCTATACAGAATGGTACATGCATGGAGTGATTTAAACCTGAGATCAGTAGATGTCAATAGAAGTGCTTGTGTTGAGCAGGAAATTGCCACCGATGATGTAGATGTGGACGAACTGGTTCCGATAGACATCGTTAATGTGATGTTGCATAATTGTGGGGTAGAGCACACCAGTCCACCTTCCTTGTTTAGGAACATTGTGCATGATGTTGATAGACTGTTATACACATGTTTTAATAAGTTTACAAAGTTGAGTGTTGAGATTTTATATTCTGAAGGCTAATAATAGATGAAGCGACAAAATGTTCACGTCATTGTTGTCTTTGTTGAAAGAAATTTTTCCTGAAGGAGACGAGCTTCCCAGCTCAACATAAAGTTAAAGAAAATATTATTCCCAATGGGAATGAAGGCTAAGAAGATATATAAATGGCCAAATTATTGTGTATTATTTTAAAAGGACTGTGTAGATTTGAAAGATTATCCAAAATATGGGGCATCAAGGTATAAAATGATGACTTCGGAGAAGTCCAAAACTAGATCTCCTGCCAAGGTGATGTAGTATCTACCTATAATACCACAGTTTCAACACTTGTTTGCCAATCCAATATATATGGAGAATTTAAGGTGGCATGCAGAGTTTGAGAAAAATAATGATGGGATCCTACGACATGCGTTTAATTTCCCACAGTGGAAGAAGATTGATTTATTGTAACCTAAATTTTGTGAAGAAGTTAGGAATCTAAGACTTGGGCTTTGTACCAATGGGATGAATTCATACGACACTTGAGCAACCAACATAGCATTTGTCCTATTATGCTTGTTATATACAATCTTCCTCCCTGGTTGTGTATGGAAAATAAGTATGTTATGATGTCATTGTTGATATCAGGCCCTAAACAACCTGGAAATGATATTGATGTTTATCTTGAACCTCTGATTGAAGACTTAAAGAAACTCTGGGGTAAAGGTGTGATGACCTATGATGCTTCACGTAGAGGGACATTTCATTTGCATACTATGTTGTTTTGTACTATTAATGACTTTCCATCATATGGAAATTTGTCTGGATTCAATGTAAAAGGATCTAAAGTATGCCCTATACATGAAGAGAACACTGATTCAATATGACTAAAACATGGCAGAAAGATTGTATATCTTGGTCATCGAAGGTTTCTTCCAAATTTCTATTTGTATCGTATGTTACAAAAAGCATTCAATGGATGGAATGAGGAAAAGAGTTCCCCTAAACCTATACCAGGGGAGGTTGTTTATGAAAGAGTAAAAGACTTCATCAATGAATGTGGTAAGAGATCACAATGTACCATTCACACACAGTGACAAATCTTTATTCAAGAAGAAGTCAATATTTTGGGATCTTTCTTATTGGAGTTCTTTGGCAGTTAGGCATTGTATCGATGTCATGCATGTTGAGAAAAATGTCTATGATAGTGTCATCGGTACTCGGTTGAATATACTAGGTAAGACTAAAGATGGCATCAAATCCACAATGGACCTACATGAAATAGGAATAAGGTAAAAATTAATAGAAGTAGCTAGTAGTGATCAGAGAACATATTTACCTCCTGCTTGTTACACGTTGTCTAGAAAGGAGAAGAAAGCTTTTGTGAGTGCTTGGTTAATGTTAAGGTACCATAGGGTTACTCTTCCAAAATCCATAGATTGGTATCAATGAAAGATATGAAACTGAGAGGTCTTAAATCTCATGATTGTCACACTCTAATGCAACAAATATTGTCCATGGCAATTTGATCTATATGCCAAAGTATGTAAGATTTTCAATCACTAGACTTTGTTTCTTCTTCAACATTCTATGCAGCAAAGTTATTGATCCTAAGAATCTCAATAAGTTGCAAAGAGAATGAAAGTAATGATTTTTGCAATGACTTTTTAAGTGGTAATGATGCTCCTATAAATGACAAGAATATTTAGGACTATTCTGACAAAGGGACTTTAGGTGCACAAATGAAAGAAATCATTCGTGAGCTGTGGGAACAAGCTCACTTGTATATTTTACACAACATCGACAAAGTGAGTGTTTATATCATGGAACATACAAATTTCATCAAGAAACAATATCCTTGAACTAATTCAATGTGGCTTTGATAGAGAGCATAACAATACATTTATTAAGTGGTTTGAAGATAAAGTCTTACATCTACTATCTCAAACACAAAATAATATTACTGAAAATATCAAATGTCTCATCTTTAAATCAAAAATGAATGTTATGTCTTATGAAGGGTTTGACATAAATGGGTTCTCATATTACAACAAGCATCAAGATGATAAGAGCGTTGCCCAAAACAAAGGGGTCACCCTTCAAGCATATTCATTATTTTTTCTAGTGTGAAAGATAAGAGTCCACATGAAGCTAAAATGTCATATTACAATGTCATTCAAGACATATGGGAGCTTGACTACGTAGATTTTTAAATTCCACTCTTTAAGTGTAATTGGGTTGATAACACCAAAGGAGTTATAGTGGTTGAATTCAGTTTCACATTGGTGAATTTTGAAAAGATTGGCGAGAAAGGTGAACCATCCATATTGGCATCACAGGAGAAACCAATATTTTATATTAATGATCATGTAAATGAAACATGGTCAGTTGTTGTTCATGGTAAACGACAGTTCATTGAAGATCCTATAGATGAAGAAGAGTACTATCACAAGTATGATGAGTCCAGACTTGTAAGGACCCTGACCCTATTCTGGGCTTATCCTGTTTGCTTTGCCTAACCCTGGTATTTAGTTGCTTGCTAATCACCTTTAGTGGGGATTAGGGTTTGTTTGTGCTTGTTGAGTGTTGGGGGTGTTAATTGCAATTAACCCAAGTCTAGGGTTGATGAGCAAGTTTGTCACCTTGAGAGGCATTCTTCTCTCTCCTTGCTTCCTCTAGTGTTGAGAGGAAGGGTTGGGCTCATTGTCTGAGTTGCTTTGGGCTTGGATGAGCGTTGTAGGGCCTTGTTATGCCTTACTTAACCTTGTTGGACCTTGTGTCGGCCATAGGTGTGCTGGCCATGGTTGTGGCGGCCATGGGTGTGTCGCCCATGGAGTTGTATCGGACAGGTGTGGGTGTATCAGCCTTGGACCACCTTTGACTCCTAGCTTCATTTGTGTCACCACTCTAGTGGACACTTGGTGCATGATGCTTGCATGTGGCAGTTGCCTTGGACATGTGTATGGGATAGGATGAGAGGGTGGAGTTGCCCATGGACAAGTGTCCCTAGGTGGGCGACACTTTGCCTTGTTTTACCTTGGTTTCTCCTCCATCCTCTTCTATATATGTATCCCCTTTCTCTAGCTAAGGATCCCTTTAGTTCCTTAGTTTCCCCTCTCCTTTGGTGCACGACACCTCTCCTTTGCAAGCCTAGTGGCCGATCCTCCTCCTTCTTCTTGGAGTCTTCTTCTTCCTCTAGTGGTGGCTGAACCCTAGAGTGCCTTATTCTTCTTCTTGTGGTGGTGATTGAGCTTGGAAGCTTGGTGCTAGGAGCTTGGAGCTTGCTTGAGGCGGGTTACATAACTCCTAACCTTAACCATACTGCCTTCTTCTATATTCTTATATGTTTTCATATGATCATGATCGATCATGTATGTTACTAGATAAGTTTCTTGCTTGTTGCACCTTTAGTCTTGTGGTTATAATGATCTTGTTGTTATGGTTGAGGTTTTGTATCTTTGTACCTAGTTGGCCGAACCATGGTTTAGGGTTTCCTTGTTGATCAATACCCCTTTTCTCTCCTTGGTTATGAGAAGTGAGTTTGAGCTCTAGTGGTGTGGGAAATACCCCTCTCTCATTTAAGTTGAGATGTGAGTCTACATCCTAGTTGCTTGGGCAACACCCTCCTCTCACCATGGATTTGAGAGGTGAGCCTTGGATGACCTATGTTGAGGTGGATCCTTGTGGTTTCCCGATTTGTGATAGAGGTTGTGCAAAACCCCTCTCTCTTGGTTGTTGAGAGGTGAGCCAACCTTCTTGATCAATTAGGGTTTGGTGCCCTTGTGCTTGAGGTTGATGATGATCTTGTTGGGTTGTATCTTGCACGATATGACCTTGGGATAGTGCTGCCCGCTTGTTTAGTCTTGAGTTGTAGCCTTGGTTGTAGTACCTAGTTGGAGTTTGTTTGGTGAGCGATATCCTTGTGTGCTTGGGCGATATGTCTTGTTGGGTGCCATGCATGATACACCTAGCTAAGGTAGATGGCTTGGTGCCCGATGTACCCTGGACGTTATGGAGCTTAGTGAGCTAGCCTTGAGTTGGGCATCACGGTTTGGTTGTGGTGATGCCGGATATGGTGGCATATAGAAACCCTAGATGTTGCTTTGTTGGAGGCCGATATGGAGTGTTTCCCTTGATTGATAGGCTTCTTTGGAGCGTTTTGGTGTCGCCTTGTTGGGTGATACCATGCTGTGCTGGGGCGCTATGTTTTGACAGTGCGAGTCTGGGGCATTTGAGTGGTGTGGCTGCCCGACAGGTACCTTCACCCTAGGTTGGCGATAGGGCTTAGTCGATGCTGATAGATAGCTGTTACCTGCTTAGCCTGTCGCACGATACCCTCTCTTAACCTAGCTGCACATTAGTGCCTTGCGCATCTGGTATGTACGTCAGGGTTGCACGATATGTCTTGATCTCTTGTTGCACGACACCCTTGGGTGGTGGTCGATACCCTCTAGGGTTGACCGATATGTGTTTATACATATGGTTAGGTCGGTATGCTTTTGGTAAGGGATGCCACCCTACCCGTTACAAGCTGTGGTGAGGGACACACTACCCGCCACCCCCTTTTAGTGAGGGTTGTGGAAGTTTTGGTAAGGGTTCTGACAACCCAGGATGTATATAGATGATAGTTACAAGTTAATAATGATATTATACGTGTTATGATCTCCTTGAATCATGTATATACGATGATGAATTAATATGATGAGCTTGGAAGCATATGAGTTGCTTCACATAATGATGTGATCCATGTCTATCGTCACAGGTCTGAGGCATAATATATGCTCATGACTATACTAATACCATGAATGATAAAGCTTATAATCATCAATGTTGCCCTATACTTGATAGCATGATCGTTCTATTAATTCCTTAATGGCTTCAGTTATCTCTATGAATGTGTATACTAACCATGCAGGTGTTTCATGCGGATTCATAGCCAGGTAAGGGCTATGAGGTATATATGTTGAATAACACTGTCTTCTGATGGTCACTCTTGTTGATGAGATAACCTGCATCACCTGTATGATGTGTTTAGGTCTGAGGACCTGATAATGGCTAAGTGCCTAGTTGAGGTGTTATCCTCTGATGATGAGATCAGGGATTGTTATTCCAAGTGATGAGAATACCTTAAGAGGTAGTGGGTTCCTGTGATGAGGGATTGAGATCCCGGGATAATGTGATGGTGGTAATAATAATGTAACTTAACGTTATGTATTTGTTACAACCTGATTTCCTGAACAATCCACTTAAAATATACTAACTAATTACAATGGAACATATTATGTAGTTTTCCCTGGCCATAGGTCCATCATCGTCAGTAGCTGGTGATGGTGAAACAAGTTCTCCTGCGAGTTAACCTGGAAGCACATATTATTGAATATGTGTGGTTTCTCCTAGCCGAAAATGAGGAGGTTAGAGTGCAACTTCGGTTGTAGACTCCATAGTGTGGCTTCAGGCCCATAGCTCGATATGTGGGAGCATGGTAAACATGCCCATGACTCGGACTGTGTGATAAGAAGAGCATGAATGCGTTTATGGCTCAGAGCACGGTGAACATGCCCGTGGCTCAGTTTCACTAGCACCGATACCAGTACCAAGGTGGGCTAGGCAGAGGGTAGCCTGACCCTGTGGCTGAGGCCACTTAAGCTTGAGACTGCGGTCCTACTTGTGTTGCACTCGTGCACTGACCACGAGGTGGGAGTTAGTGAAGTTCGACTCTTCCATCGACCTTTTATGGCACCGACTTGGGTTTCGCAACCGAAGGTTGGATTTGAGCGGTACGGCTCACTTCCTCAGGGCATAACAAATCGTAATCTAGCTGAATAGTATATCTTGCTTAGAGCAAAATACGGAACATTGTTTGAGGCCTTGCTTATATAGCTGATCTAGTTGAACTATGCACTTGTGCGTACAATCCTTATATCTTGTGGTAAGAACTTATAAAGCTTATCTTGTCAATCATGTTCCATAAAGAAATGCTTGGTCATATGCCTCCCGGATATCCTGGTAAGCTTGATGGTAATAACAACCTTACTCAATATGCTACTCTTATCATACGCTTTATCAGTTATCTGCTGTTGTTGCTTTAACCTTTCTTTGAGGTTTTATAGTTTCGGCGGGGAGTTATGTTTCTCACTGGGACTGTGTGTCTCACCCTGTTGGTTTACAACTTTTTTAGGTGATCGCGCTAGACGTGGTGGTGGTCGCGGGGTTGTGGTCGAGCAGCAAAAAGAGCAGTAGAAGGCAAGAGATGGATACGTTGCTGTTTTGGTTGTTTTTTAGTAGAGTCCTAGAGTTGTCCCTGTACTCGGAGGTCCTCGGAGGTGTTTTGACGCTGTTTTATGATATGTAGCTTCTGAAGCTTTGTATATCTTGCTGCTGGCCGGATGTGGTCTGTTATGTATTTATAAATAGGTGATGAACTTATGTGATGACAAGATAGCTGATCTTATAAGCTATGGACACGTATCAAGACTCGTAAATGTTTATATAACATGTCTTCTTGCAGGATGAGGATCTGGATGTAAATAGTTTCTTGGTTTATCTACTTTCTGAAATTGGTTTTAGTTAACCCGTGTTTTGGTAATAGGTGGTTTATGGTGTTTTCCGCACATTTTCTCGTGGCACCTCATTGTTTGTGTGATAGCGGGATGTGTCGCCACAAGTTTGGTATCAGAGCCCTAGGTTCGTTGAGTCTACAAGGATCTAGGACTAGGTTGTATCTGTTCTTGTGAGTTTTCTAGATTTTCTTACAATAATCTTCTACCCTCAGTGGAAGAAAAAGCCAAGATGTCTGGAAACCATGAAGAACATGGTGTCGAGAGCAGCGAGGCTGCATTAGTTGATGGAGCTGGAGGGCAGGCACATGAAGATCGGGTGCCTGAGGTTCCCCAACTTGACCCAACCATTCTCGAAAACCCTACCTACCAACAGCTTATGGGGCAGATGATGGCTATGATGAATCTCATGGTAGAAAGATTGCCAGTGCCTCCACCGAGAGTACAGGCTCCCCATGGTGAAACATCGGGTATTGGGAAGACCATTGAGCGGCTTTGCCGAGTCAGAGTTTCAGACTATGCTGGGACGGCTGATCCAGTAGATGTAGATCTGTGGCTGACAGGTCTTGAGAAGGCCTTCCAGATCCTCAACATCACTGAAGCAGACAAAGTCAAGCACGCTGTCTACCTTCTGAAGGGTAGTGCTGGCCACTAGTAGGCCATCGAGGAGGAGAAGCGACCCGGTAAGGAGATCGGTTGGGAGATCTTCCGGCAAGAGATCGTCAACAGATTCTTTCCGAAAACGTATCTGGATGAGAAGATCAACCAGTTTGAGTGCCTGCGCCAGGGAACGATGAGCATCACCAAGTATGAAGCCAAGTTCATGGACCTGTTAAGGTTTTGTCCTCACATGGCAGTGACAGATGATGAGCGGATCAGACATTTTGAGAAAGCCCTGAGTGCTGAACTGACAACACCTGCTGCTGCGTTGGAGAACCGAGAGTGGTTTGCCACATTTGTGGAGTCTGTCAGAAGGATTGAACGGTCATTCAGGGAGAAGAGAGAGTCCATGTCTAAGAAGTGGCATACTCAGTTCTAGAAACAGGGGTTCGATGGCTTCAAGAAGCCAAGGTTTTCAGCACCTTCTGGGTTAAGAGGTTCTAGTGCACCGTCGCAGTGGTCCCCGAGTAAGGGAAGAGGATATGGTTCTTCACCATCTAAGGCACATAGTACATCTTCAGTGGTAGTGACAGGGTCATCTAGGCCACAACAGCGAGACCAATCATGCCATCTTTGTGGTCAGATCGGGCATTGGAGGTCAAACTGCCCAAGGAAAGATGTTGAAGTAACACAGCAACTGAGGCAGAATCAGCAAGGGTCGGACAGAAAACAACCCAGTAGTAGCAGAGGGTGAGGACGCGGTCAAGCGTCACAAGTAGGATCGTCTGCTCAAGGAAGCAGAGGACGTGGACAACAAGCAACGACTCGATTCTATGCTATGAGTCAGTCGAAGGCGATAGTCAACCCACGAGTGGTGACATGTCAGATTGAGTTATTTCATTCTGATTTGTCTTCTTCTTGCTTCATATATATTTTGGTTGACCCCGGTTTTACACACTCTTTTATCGCACATAGTCTACTTGATAGTTTTCCTTTACCCTTTAGTTGTAAGGAAGACAACTTGTTGTTAGAAACCCCTCTTGATGGCTCCTCGATGCTTCGAGAAGAGTGTTCATCTTGTGTCTTATCTTTTTCGAGACACAATATACAAGTGGATCTTATGCCACTTGATATGCATGGATTCGATGTGATCCTTGGAATGGATACCTTGGAGAAGTATAAGGTTGTGCTGGATTGTGGTTCCAAACAGGCGGTGTTTGATGACAACAGAGAGAAGTGGATCTTCCAAGGAGATAGGAAGATTCTCCCGACGTGTCTAGTGTCAGAAATGGTGGCAGAGAAGTTGTTACAAAAAGGATGTAAGGCGTACTTAGCACACATTGTGGATACCAAGGCAAAGGGTCCTAGCCTTGAGGAGGTGACGGTTGTTGGAGAGTTTGCAGATGTGTTCCCTGATGAGTTCCCCGGTGTTCCCTCATCTCGGGAGATTGATTTCGAGATCAATTTGGTTCTAGGAACACAACCAGTTGCACAAACACCGTATATAATGGCTCCAGTAGAGATCGCAGAGTTGAAGAAGCAGTTACAGGAGTTGTTGGAGAAAGGTTTCATCCGACTGAGCACGTCGTCTTGGGGTGCTCCAATGTTATTCATTAACAAAAAGAATGGGTCGATGCGGTTATGTATAGATACCGGTAGTTGAACAAAGTCACAATCAAGAATAAGTACCCATTACCTAGGATAGATGATCTGTTTGATCAATTGTGTGATGCTACAGTGTTTTCAAAGATCGATCTACGGTTCGGATATCATCAGTTGAGAATTAAGGCGGATGACATACCAAAGTTAGCTTTTAGGATGAGGTATGGTCACTTCGAGTTTGTGGTTATGCCGTTTGGGATAACCAATGTGTCTACTGCTTTCATGGACCTGATGAACAGGGTGTTCTGTTCGTTTCTAGATTAGATTGTTGTAGTCTTTATAGATGACATCTTGATCTACAGTCAGGACTGTCAAAAGCATGAACAACATCTTCGACAAGCGTTAACTCTCCTTCGCCAACACTGGTTGTATGCCAAGTTTAGTAAGTGTGAGTTCAGGTTGAAAGAAGTAACTTTCTTGGGTCGTGTGATATCTGCAAAAGGAGTCAAAGTGGACCCTAAGAAGGTGGAGTCAGTTGCTGAATGGGAGCAGCCGAAGACGCCAACTGAAGTTCGCAGTTTCCTGGGATTAGCAGGATACTACCGGAGATTTATAAAGGACTTTAGTGTGATCACGTTGCCAATGATGAAGTTGACTAGGAAGGATGTACCTTTTGTCTGGGATGATCATTGCCAGCAAGCTTTCCAAAGTTTGAAGGAGAAACTAACTAGTGCTCCAGTGTTAGTACTGCCTTAGCCTGGGAAGGGCTATGTTGTTTTTTGCGATGCTTCCAAGAAGGGCTTAGGATGCGTGCTGATGCAGGAAGACCATGTGGTTTCTTTTGCCTCACGACATCTTAAGAAACATGAGGAGAATTATCTAACTCATGATTTGGAGTTGGCAGCAGTGGTTCATGCGTTAAAGATTTGGAGACACTATCTTTATGGGGAAGTGTGTCAAATCTTTACAGATCATAAGAATCTGAAGTACATCTTCTCACAGAATGAGATGAACATGCGACAGCGTCGCTGGATGGAGATAATCAATGATTATGACTGCACCATTGAGTATCATCTTGGTAAGGCAAATGTAGTAGTTGATGCACTTAGCCGAAAGTCTTCCTCTCTTCCTATGAAGAAGGCACAGTTGAGTTCCTTGGTATGCCATAGATGGGATATGTTTGTCTCCTTACAGCAGATGAATGTGCAGATGGAAGTTTCCTTGTTAGCAAGACTTTTGGCACATATGCAAGTTAAGCCCACGCTGAGACAACAAATCAAAGACACACAACAAACAGATGATACAATGTAGTTGATTAGGTCAGAGCTCGACAGCAAAAGGCGTGATGGGTTCCATGAGTCTGAGGATGGATTAGTTTGCTATCATGGTAGGATGGTGGTCCCCGATGTTGATAATCTATGGAATCTAGTGCTCGAGGAAGCACACACATCGATGTATGCTATGCATCCAGGAGTCACCAAGATGTATCACAATCTGAAGGACCTGTGTTGGTGGCCTGGCTTGAAGAAAGATGTAGCCGAGTTTGTGGCTAGATGTGCGGTATGCCAGCAAGTTAAGGCTGAGCATCAGAAGCCGGTAGGTACATTACAACCCCTGCCAATACTGTAGTGGAAATGGGATCATATAACCATGTATTTCATAGTTGGTCTACCAAAAACAGCTAGGAATCATTATTCCATTTGGGTAATAGTAGACAGGCTGACAAAATCTGCCCATTTCATACCAGTAAAAACAATGTATACAGCAGAGAAGCTCGCTCGGGTGTATGTAGACGAGATAGTGCATTTTCACGGTGTACCAGCAACAATAGTTTCCGACAGAGGTCCTCAGTTCACAAGTCATTTCTGGGAACAGTTGCACAAAGCGTTGGGAACGCAGTTGAGGTTTAGTACCACTTTCCACCCACAGACGGACGAACAGTCTGAAAGGACTATTTAGACTTTGGATGATCTTCTCCGATCTTGTGTTTTGTAGTTCATAGGCAGTTGGGATATACATCTCAGTTTGATAGAGTTTGCCTATAAAAATAGTTACCAGTGGAGCATTGACATGGCTCCTTATGAAGCCTTATATGGCAGGAAGTACATATCTCCTTTATGTTGGTATGAGTCTGGTTAGTATCAGCTTTTGGGTCTTGAGTTAGTACATCAGACAATACAAAAGATCAAAGTAATACATCAACAGTTGAAAGCGGCACAAGAGAGACAGAAGTCTTATGCAGACAATCGCTGATGACCAATAGAGTTCCAGGTGGGAGACAAGGTGTATCTTAAAGTCTCTCCATGGAAAGGTGTGTTAAGGTTTGGCCGGAAAGGTAAGCTAGCACCCAAGTATATGGGGCCATACACGGTCACAACACGTATGGGCAAGGTTACATCCAGTATTCCATGTCAGCATGCTGAAGAAAAGTCATCCGGATTCAGGGATAGTGATACAACCAGTTGAGGTTGAGCTTGATAAAGACGTGACCTACGAGGAAGGTCCTGTGATGATCCTTTACAAAAGAGTGAAGAAACTGAAGAGGAAAGACCTGGTTCTGGTAAAGGTTCTTTGGCATCATCGTGGTGTTGAGGAAGCCACGTGGGAGCTTGAGGAAGAGATGAGGAGGAAGTATCCCTCGCTTTTCTCTTTGGATTTCGGGGACGAAATCCCTTTGTAGAGGTTTATAGCTTGTAAGGACCCTGACCCCCGTTTTGGGCTTATCCTGTTTGCTTTTCCTAACCCTGGTGTTTAGTTGCTTGCTAATCACCTTTAGTGGTGATTAGGGTTTGTTTGTGCTTGTTGAGTGTTGGGGGTGTTACTTGCAATTAACCCAAGTCTAGGGTTGATGATCAAGTTTGTCACCTTGAGAGGTGTTCTTCTCTCTCCTTTCTTCCTCTAGTGTTGAGAGGAAGGGTTGGGCTCGTTGTTTGAGTTGCTTTGGGCTTGGATGAGCCTTGTAGGGCCTTGTTATGCCTTGCTTAACCTTGTTGGACCTTGTGTCGGCCATAGGTGTGACGTCCATGGTTGTGGCGGCCATGGGTGTGTCACCCATCGAGTTGTATCAGGCAGGTGTGGGTGTATCGGCCTTGGACCACCTTTAACTCCTAGCTTTGTTTGTGTCACCACTCTAGTGGACACTTGGTGCATGATGCTTGCATGTGGCAGTTGCCTTGGACATGTGTATGGGATAGGATGAGAGGGTGGCGTTTCCCATGGACAAGTGTCCCTAGATGGGCGACACTTTGCCTTGTTTTACCTTGGTTTCTCCTCCGTCCTCTTCTATATATGTATCCCCTTTCTCTAGCTAAGGATCCCTTTAGTTCCTTAGTTTCCCCTCTCCTTTGGTGCACGACACCTCTCCTTTGTAAGCCTAGTGGTCGATCCTCCTCCTTCTTCTTGGAGTCTTCTTCTTCCTCTAGTGGTGGCTGAACCCTAGAGTGCCTTGCTCTTCTTCTTGTGGTGGTGCTTGAGCTTGGAAGCTTGGTGTTAGGAGCTTGGAGCTTGCTTAAGGCGGGTTACATAACTCCTAACCTTAACCATACTACCTTCTTCTATATTCTTGTATGTTTTCATATGATCACGATCAGCCGTGTATGTTACTAGATAAGTTTCTTTCTTGTAGCACCTTTAGTCTTGTGGTTATAGTGATCTTGTTGTTATGGTTGAGGTTTTGTATCTTTGTACCTAGTTGGACGAACCACGGTTTAGGGTTTCCTTGTTGAGCAATACCCCTTTTCTCTCCTTGGTTATGAGAAGTGAGTTTGAGCTCTAGTGGTGTGGGCAATACCCCTCTCTCGTTTAAGTTGAGAGGTGAGTCTACATCCTAGTTGCTTGGGCAACAATCTCCTCTCACCATGGACTTGAGAGGTGAGCCTTGGATGACCTATGTTGAGGTGGATCCTTGTGGTTTCCCGATTTGTGATTGAGGTTGTGCAAAACCCCTCTCTCTTGGTTGTTGAGAGGTGAGCCGACCTTCTTGATCAATTAGGGTTTGGTGCCCTTGTGCTTGAGGTTGATGACGATCTTGTTGGGTTGTATCTTGCACGATATGACCATGGGATAGTGTTTCCTGCTTGTTTAGTCTTGAGTTGCAGCCTTGGCCGTTGCGCCTAGTTGGAGTTTGGTTGGTGGCCGATATCCTTGTGTGCTTGGGCGATATGTCTTGTTGGGTGCCATGCACGATACACCTAGCTAAGGTAGTTGGATTGGTGCCCGATGTACCCTAGACGTTATGGAGCTCAATGTGCTAGCCTTGTGTTGGGCGTCACGGTTTGGTTGTGGTGATGCCCGATATGGTGGCATATAGAAACCCTAGATGCTTCTTTGTTGGAGGCCGATATGGAGTGCTGCCCTTGACCGATAGGCTTCTTTGCAGTGTTTTGGTGTCTCCTTGTTGGGCGATACCATGTTGTGCTGGGGCGCTATGTTTTGACAGTGTGATCCTGGGGCGTTTGAGTAGTGTGGCTGCCCGATAGGTACCTTCACCCTAGGTGGGAGATAGGGCTTAGTCGATGGTGATAGATAGTTGTTACATGCTTAGCCTGTTGCACGATACCCTCTCTTAACCTAGCTGCACGTTAGTGCCTTGCGCATCTGGTATGTACGTCAGGGTTGCACAATATGTCTTGATCTCTAGTTGCACGACACCCTTGGGTGGTGGTCGATACCCTCTAGGGTTGGCCGATATGTGTTTATACATATGGTTAGGCCGGTATGCTTTTGGTAAGGGATGCCACCCTACTCATTACAAGCTGTGGTGAGGGACACACTACCCGCCACCCCCTTTTGGTGAGGGCTGTGGAAGTTTTGGTAAGGGTTCTGACAACCCGGGATGTATATAGATGATAGTTCCAAGTTAATAATGATATTATATGTGTTATGATCTCCTTGAATCCTGTATATATGATGATGAATTAATATGATGAGCTTGGAAGCACATGAGTCGCTTCACATAATGATGTGATCCATGTCTATGGTGACAGGTATGAGGCATAATATATGCTCATGACTATAATAATACCATGAATGATAAAGCTTATAATCATCAATGTTGCCCTATACTTGATAGCATGATCGTTCTGTTAATTCCTTAATGGCTTCAGTTATCTCTATGAATGTGTATACTAACCATGCAGGTGTTTCATGCGGATTCATAGCTAGGTAAGGGCTATGAGGTATATATGTTGAATAACACTGCCTTGTGATGGTCACTCTTGTTGATGAGATAACCTGCATCACCTGTATGATGTGTTTAGGTCTGAGGACCTGATAATGGCTAAGTGCCTAGTTGAGGTGTTATCCTCTGATGATGAGATCAGGGATTGTTATTCCAAGTGATGAGAATGTCTTAAGAGGTAGTGGGTTCCTGTGTTGAGGGATTGAGATCCCAGGATAATGTGATGGTGGTAATAATAATGTAACATAACGTTATGTATGTGTTACAACCTGGTTGCCTCAACAATCCACTTAAAATATACTAACTAATTACAGTGGAACATATTATGTAGTTTTCCCTCGCCATAGGTCCATCATCGTCAGTAGTTGGTGATGGAGAAACAGGTTCTCCTGTGAGTTAATCTGGAAGCGCATATTATTGAATATGTGTGGTTTCTCCTAGCCGAAAATGAGGAGGTTAGAGTACAACTTCGGTTGTAGACTCCATAGTGCGGCTTCAGGCCCGTAGCTCGATATATTGGAGCATGGTAAACATGCCCATGACTCAGAATGTGTGATAAGAAGACCATGAATGCGTTTATGGCTCAGAGCATGGTGAACATGCCCGTGGCTCAGTTTCGCTAGTGCCTATACCTGTACCAAGGTAGGCTAGGCAGAGGGTATCCTGACCCTATAGCTGAGGCCACTTAAGCTTGAGACTGCGGTCCTACTTGTGTTGCACTCGTGCACTGACCACGAGGTGGGAGGTCGTGAAGTCCAGCTCTTCCATTGACCTTTTATGGCACCAGCTTGGGTTTCACAACTGAAGGTTGGATTTGAGAGGTACTGCTCACTTCCTCAGGGCAAAACAAATCGTAATCTCACCGAATAGTATATCTTGCTCAGAGAAAAATACAGAACATTGTTTGAGGCCTTGCTTATATAGCTAATCTAGTTGAACTATGCACTTGTGCATACGATCCTTATATCTTGTGGTAAGATCTTATAAATCTTATCTTGTCAATCATGTTCCATAAAGAAATGCTTGGTCATATGCCTCCCAGATATCTTGGTAAGCTTGATGGTGATAACAACCTTACTCAATATGCTGCTCTTATCATACGCTTTATCAGTTATCTGATGTTGTTGCTTTAACCTTTCTTTGAGGTTTTATAGTTTCGGCGGGGAGTTATGTTTCTCACTGGGACTGTGTGTCTCACCCCGTTGGTTTACAACCTTTTTGGGTGATCGCGCTAGACATGGTGGTGGTCGCGGCATTGCGGCCGAGCAGCGGGAAGAGCAGTAGAAGGCAAGAGATGGATACAATGCTGTTTTGGTTGTTTTGTAGTAGAGTCCTAGAGTCATCCCTGTACTCTCAGGTCCTCAGAGGTGTTTTGACGCTGTTTTATGATATGTAGATGCTAAAGCTTTGTATATCCTGCTGCTGGCAGGATGTGGCCCGTTATGTATGTATAAACAGGTGATGAACTCATGTGATGACAAGACAACTGATCTTATAAGTTGTGGACACATATCAAGACTCATAAATGTTTATATAACATGTCTTCTTGTGTGTCACCATGTAGTCACATTACATTACTCAAATCTAGATTCGCTCCTAAACTAGGGTTTAGGGCTATCTCATATTTGGACTATAAGTCAGGATTACAAACCCTAATTAGATCGTATTATGGTTTCTAATATTACAAACTCAGTTATGCATGTTAGGTTAAACCCTGATTAGCATCTTAAGCATATTATATTACCTGTGACATCTAAATCACATTACTAACATTAAGATCATAGCAAGATGTCCATGTTGGTTGTAAAACCCTAAACAACATGAATAAGATTACTAATCAAGAATCATCCATTATTCATAATTATCATGGATTTCCTTATTAGACATGTCTCGATCAGGTATTATCTCAACACAAGTGAATCTACCCAATTAAGCATCATGTTAAACAAAATCTAGGTTTTCCTTTACATGAAACACATTAGAACATGTATTGCCTATACTTTCAGAATAGGAAGCATATTTAGACTTTGATTATATTTTCTTTAGATTCCTCTCATTTTTTCTGAGTAATTTGATATGTAGTTTTGTTATTTTTGGACGTTCCTAGCATTTTCTATAGATTATGCAAGAGCAGAAATTATACCTTTAAAGAGGGATGATGTGGCGACTCTTCATTGGTCGGCTCCCCTCAATTCCTCGCCCTACTGGATAAGTGGTTTTGGGCTCAATCCTGGACCGGCCGGTCCAAGGCCCCCCTTTTTCTTCTGCTCGCTCGGGTCAGGGGTCTCTCCCCCACCTTCGTCCTTGCATTGTGGATCAAGCATCTGGCACCGTCATCTGCGTCGGCTTCGATGCCCCAATCGCGGTGGTCAGAGGCACCAACCCTCGCAGGGTCTGCTTCCCCTTCACTGCCATACCCCCCTCTCGACTCATCTCCTTCCTTCCTCACATAACATGTATAGTTGTGGGTTCCTTGCACACAAGTCGTAGTGAAGACGACGTAGTCCCAGCTGATCGGTGGCTGAACCCCCTCGCCAACATAACATCGCCTCCACCGTTCTTCCTTGCACAAGATGCCACCATAGACCCTATGCGAAGGCACCATCTCTGATGCTGCAACTGATGTTGCCCCTCTCAGAGCCTGACAGCCCTCTTCCTCCGGCCTGCACCAACAGCGCCATGACCCAGGTCGAGACGCCGTCATCTCCATGCCGTGCTGCGCAGGTCTCTGCCATCAGACCCTACACTCCAACACCTTCAGCGGCATGACCGGTGATACCGGCTTCCTGAGCTCCATCCCTTGGCCACCGGAACGGTTCATTTTTCTCGCTCTAGGGCGGCTGCAGGCTCAGGCACCCATGTGCGTGCGCCGCTGGCATCGGCTCTGCCGCGCCAGACCCACCTCCGCTATCACCATGCTGCCTCCCACCTTGGATGCCGTCCTGGCCTTACAGCTCCCTCTCCGACTCCGTCTCTTTCGTCTTCCCATCTGCTAGAGACCCACGACGCTGATGAGGACTGGGTTCCATCTCTTCCTCGCCTCTACGTCGTATGCGACTTCGACCCTGCTCCACCGACTGCCACATAGCCTGCGCGACGCGATCACTGGTGCCATCATCCCCGATGCAGGGTCATCCTAGCAGTTGTAGAAGAGAACCCAATCTGGGCTCCTAGGAGAGTCGGGGTCCTCAGGACAGATCGTCGCAGACACCAAGCAGGTCATCTCGGTGAAGAGATCTCGCCCTGGGTGGCTTCTATGTTGGATGACACTTGAAGCAACATCCAAAAGGATGCAAACTACCTTCTCATGGTCTGGTGTTACCTAGGGTATGCTCTTCTCTAGGGTTATGATGTCAGCAAATATCATGGCATCAACCCTTACCTACCAAGGGGAAACTCGGAGAGGTGTGTAGGTTCAATTGGCTATGCATGTATATATACACCTACATATTCACATATGCTCCTTTCTCGTTTCCTTTTCTCTCTTATTTTTAGTGTATAAGGATGATGTCGTATATGGAAAGTTATTATGGAATTTCCCTTGATTCTATGAGTACAAAAAGACACCCTTTTATTTGACAACTAATATTATGAAAAGGGCATGTTTCTAGGAATGAATATCCATATTTTTCTTCTTTGGGATAGATATGATTTTGGCATAACAATTACCATTACTTTCTTTCTATCCAAAAGATATCATCTTTATTCGACAAACCAACCAACTAGGAAAGGATATCTTCCTTTCCTATATTATATTCATGTTTTGAAAGGTTAAGTCACAATATTGTTATTTGGTGCCTCAACATTGTGTTGCCAATAATGGATAAAATACCATGTATCTTGTTTTCCTTTGGAAACTTGACAAAAATCATTATTATTAATTCATGTACAAATTCCTTATTTCACTTGTGCCCAAGAACCCTTGCCACAAAAATAATTATTATTCCAGCAATAATATCATTTAAGAAAATTATCTATTCATGGCTTGTATTTGTTTAATTTGTTCTTCGCTTACACATTTTAATTTTATCAAAATTGAGGATATTACATTCACCCCTCCTTCAAAGGAATTTTGTCCCCAAAATTCATGCCTACTAAGCCTAGGTGAATGATACTCATCTTATGTTTAAAACTTAGGGTTAGCACCCTACTTAGATATCTTTAACAACTTTTCCATTGCATATCAATTTTCTTTTTATTACTTGGATTGGCACCTGAATTGAAATTCAAGTATATCCACACCCCTAATGTTCACACCTCATCATCTCTTTATGATTTCATTCTCTTTGGTGATTTCATTATTACTTGGTGATTTCTCTTTTTACTTAGGTTTCCAACCTATTATTCATTATTTCACACAAGGGTGAGGTAACACCTCTAACCCTAGGTCAAGCATTACACATTTATCTTAAGACATTTATTCTCAATTTTAAGCATAACGTGTGTCTACCCCATCTCCCTCCCTCATAATGAGATGAAACAAGCATTTGACTGCAGCCCAAACACAAGGTTCATTTCATTCCAAGAGTGGAGATGGTACATCCACACATTACCTTTCAGTTTCACATATTAAGTTGAATCATACTCTATATGACTCTAAACCAAGTGTCCCTTTTCTTACTCTTAGGTTAGGGTACAACTTCTCTCAAGTTTTCATGACTTCCTATAACTTTTATATTTACATCTCATGTATCATTATGAGCCTTAGACAAATCCTTGAGGTCTCTAGGGGTATAGGTACTTTTGGAGTGATCTCATCCTTATGCATCAAGAAAGTGCCTTTCATATTCACCCATTAAGCTACATGATCCTCATAGAGGTAGCTAATCTCTTGAGTCATGTACCTTGGATAAACCTAGCTGTTACCTCCCGACCACATGGTCTTGTGTATTCAGGGAACAATCAACTCCTAACCCATCGGTCCAATGTACCTCTAATACACCCTACTTGACCATAGGATTGCATTAGGTCTCTACCCTCCCTAAGGTTTTTTTTTGAGATTTCACACATTATTATCTTGTTTAATTCTTTAACCCAGATTGCCTTCATATCTCTCTTTTGAGTACACATAATGCAGTGTCGTCCCATCATTGGGCTCGGGCCACCTTCCCTCCAGGGCTTGGTTCCATGTCGGTCTTCCCTCCTGGGCTTCACCTCTGTGATCTTCCCCTCCAGGGGCTTGATCCTAAACAACTGCATTATGGACTTAGGCTACCTTCCCTCCTGGGCTTGGTGCATGCCTGGTCTTCCCTCCTGGGCTTGACCATTTCAAGACCTTCCCTCCTGGGCTTGGTCGTCCACTTAGGCCACCTTCCCTCGTGGGCTTGGTGCCTTACTGGTCTTCCCTCCTGGGCTTGACCAGCTGTGTCACTCAGAGTCGACATCCTTGGATTCAAAGAATTTATGTACTTTCATTTTTTTTATATCTTTAACTCTTCACTTCTCTAGGTGAGGATTAAGGTTATCTCAATACTTAAATATGTTTATTCACTTACCTTTTAAGGGGGTGTCCTAGCTTAGGGTGCCTTCTCAGCTCATAGGAGGGGTTAGGCTCTCTAGACACAACTTGATCCCAAGATCTAGGTTTTTCCTCACTCGTAGGTCATCTTCCCACTCTTGGGTTGACCCACCCCAGTTTGGTACACTAACCCTAAAGGTTTCATAAGTATCTCCTTGTTTTCATTAAGTATAACTTTTATCATTATAACATATCAACCCATGTTTGCTCAATTTCTAGAATACCCCCTCACGGTCTCTGTCCATTCAATGAACTTGGGTCACCTTCCCTACAGGGCTTGGTGCTACCTCGGCCTTCCCCTCCAGGGGCTTGGCCACCATCACTAAACTTCTAGAGACAACATGAGGAGTTTGAGCAAGTTATACTCAACCTTTTATTTTCATGTATATATATAACTATTGGGGTTTTATATCTCTTAAGACCTATCACATAAGTTTTATGCTCCTCATGCCCACATGCATGGGAGATTGGGTTACCTAGACCATCCCTTATCTTTCTTATTCATGATTTCAAGTTTCACATGGGCAGTGTCCCATACCACCACACCATGTTGATTACCAATTTCAAGTTTCACATGGGTAGTGTCCCATACCACCACACCATGTTCATTACCAATTTTAAGTTTCACATGGGTAGTGTCCCATACCACCACACCATGTTCATTACCAATTTCGAGTTTCACATGGGTAGTGTCCCATACCACCACACCATGTTGATTATTTAAGATTACAGTTTTATGGTTAGGGTTAGGGACTATACTCTACCTCTCAGAGTTTTCATATCCCTTGACTCTCTAGAGTTTTCATATCCCTAAACCAAGTCCTTCCTCTAAGAAAGGGCTTACCTAAACATGTATCCTTCTAGTGTCTATCTGTTGGCTAAATGGACATCTAAAAATCCCTTTGTTTTGATTATGACAAACATTTCATTCTTATTAATCTAACGAGCTACTTGAGTGTGCAGGATGACAAAGTAGCAAGGGAAAATCTAAGAGCTTACTTAGTTATATTTTCATGTGATGTAATCAATGTTGTAAAACTTGTACAAATATATAATGTACAAGTACTTAGAATTGCATGTAAATCAAGCGTTAGATTTTCCCTAGCCAAACACCATAGTTAGACATGTCATCCCATTTAATTAGGATCACCTTTGCACACTCACACATATAATTAATGCTTAAATTGAAACCTTGAAACAGGATCATTCTCGGTCGACAAACTCCTCGACCGAGACACTCTCGGTCGACCATCTTCTCGACCGAGAAAGATCCAAAGTAGCCGTTAGACACAACAGACAAGTTAGTTGGTAGTTGAAGAAAAACGTTGCAAATCACTTGTTCCAGAGATCCTGTCGGTCGACAAAAGTTCGACCGAGTAGGTGTCTCGGTCGACCATTTGTCGACCGAGATGGTCTCTGACAGCAACTGCAGAATAAAGTAATTAGCCGTTGTTAAAGCAACAACTTTGTACCTAACGGCTAGTTAAGCACTTAGAAACCCCTAGAAGTTGTCTAGAATGTCCTTAAGCATACTTAAGCCATTCCTATAAATAGGACAAGCCATAGGACACTAGAATTCACTTGTTACACTTGAGAATACACTTGAGCATACTTGAGCAATCTTTTGCAAGCAATTTGAGCACTGTGATCATTGGCCTACATTCTCCTTAGCTCAATCTCGTGTCCTATAGGCTAGATTCTCCTACCCACAGCAATCACAAGTTCACATACTTGGGTAGGAAATCTTATGCTTGATCTAGGCATATCAAGCCTCGGGCTTAAAGGATAAGTTGTAATTTCCTTTTCCTTTCTTGTTCCTATTTATCTTTTGTACTCTCCTTGCTACTCCTAGGGTTGGAGGCTGCGGATTGGAGAGGGTTGACTTCTCAGGTGGAGAAGGGGACTTCAAGCTACTTCAAGAAGGCTATCGCAAGGGAAGCTACTTCAGAAGGCTGGTGCAACGGGAGTTGGTGCATCTACTTCAAGGGAAGGCTGCTTCAAGGTTGGCGATTACTTCTAGGTGAAGGATGCTTGAAGGGTTTAGGAAAAGAGATTGTATTTTATGTAAATTCCTTGAAGAGGTAATAAAATAAATTTCTTTTCAAATCCCGGTTGGGTAAGCAACCGGGTAGTGGATTGACGGCTATAGTATTTGCTATAGTTGGAACCACTCTAAACCTTGTGTCTCCTTGTCCAATATTTTTCATTGTGGTTGTTTGAGTTCAATAATTGTTAAATTATCTATAAAACTCTATTCACCCCCCTCTAGTAGTTTTCAATTGGTATCAGAGCAAGGCTTCAAGGAACCCTAACAAGGTCTTGAAGAAATGGGTGATGGAATGCTCAACAACCTCAACATTGAAGGGACTCTTGTTGCTAGGCCACCGGCGTTCGATGGAACAAACTACCAATACTGGAAGAGAAGGATGCAGTTTTACTTCCAAGGCGTCAACTGGGATCTATGGAGAATGGTATCTACTCCTTATCAATTTCCTCAAAATGACTTTGCGGAATGGGATGCAAACACGGTAAAACAGGCCCAAATGAACGCAAAAGCCGTAAGCATTTTATATTGTTCTATTTCTGTAGGAGAATTTAATAGAATTTCAAATTGTGATACAGCGTATGATATTTGGCATAGATTGTCTATCACTTATGAGGGTACAGCCCAAGTTAAAAATTCCAAAATTAGCCTGCTTAAAACAAAGCTTGAACATTTTCATATGGATCCTAATGAAACTATTAGTGAAATGTATTCAAAATTCTCTACTATTGTTAATGGTTTGAGTGCCTTAGGAAAACCTGTTCTTGAGGAAGATCAAGTATCAAAAATTCTTCGATCACTTACTCCAAAATACAAGCCAAAGGTGACAGCCATTGCAGAGGCAAACGACCTCACTCGCCTCAAAATGGAACAACTCATCGGTAATTTAGAAGCTCATGAGGCAGATCTAGAAGAAGAAGAAAGAAGAGAACGTGAACATCAAAGTGGGAAGAAGAAAGATGTGGCTCTCAAAGCCTCAAAAGTAGTCACACAAGAAAGTGAGGAGTCAAGTGAAGAAGAAGAAGAAGCCTTAATCGTAAACGGTAAGAAGTACAAAAGGTTTAAATCTAACAAAATTTCTAGTTCCTCTACTCCCAGGTGCTTTGAATGTGGGAAGAAAGGGCATTTCAAAAATGAATGTCCCAAAGCAAAGAAAGGAAAGAAAAGCTCACATAAGAAGAAAGGAGAAAAAGCCTATAAAGCTGCCTGGGATGAGTCAAGTGACAGTGAAAGCGGAGAAGAGGTGGAATGTCTAATGGCAAGAGAAGAAAATGAAGACTCTCAAGAGGTAAGCCTTGTTGATCTTTCTAAAGAAGAGTTAGTTACTAGTTTACAAGAAACTCATGATAAGTATGTTGATGCCAAGAGGAAACTAAAGAAAGCTGTAAAATCAAATAATGAGCTCATTGCCAAATTAGATGAACTTTCTTATGAAAAGAACAACATTGATCTTGAAAATGTATCTTTAACAACATCTTTAGATGATTGCACTAGAAAGCTACTCAATTTGGAAACCAATGTTGATCTTCTATCAAAAGAAAAGACTGATTTGCTAGCTAAACTACAAGATTATCAAACTCAACCTATCTTGTGCAACCATTCGGACTATGATAATATTGTAAAAGAAAAGGATTCATTGTTTTCTGATTTAGACCAAGCAAGAAAAGATATACATAAGAAGATGAATGACATTGCTACGTTGCAAAGAGAACTTTATAAGTTAAGAAGAAAAGATATTCTTGATAACATATTGAAAGTTGGTAATGTTTTCAATGGAAGAAAAGGTTTGGGATATGTTCCAAAGAAAAACCAACCCAAAAAGACCCAAACTATGTTTGTACCCAAGAACACAATGACTAGAAAGAGAAATGAAATTGACTCTATTACTTGTCATTTCTGCTTACGTCTTGGACATTATTGTTTTTCATGCCCCTACAAGACTAAGGAGTCCGACTTAGTTTGGATCCCAAAACCCCAAACTTAGAAGAATGGAATGTAGTTGAGATATGACCAAATGCTTAATTTTGCTATTTATATTGTATTATCTCAACAAAAGGTGCTATGCTTATTGTTATTATTTTTCTGCATTGCTGAAACAGAAATTCTGTCGGTCGAAGTATTGTCGACCGAGCTCTGGGTCGGTCGAAGTATTGTCGACCGACTGGATGTCTTTAACAAATAAAAATTTTACAGCACCTATTTCGGTCGAAAATTGGTCAACCGAGAAATTTTCTGTGTTTTTGCTTGTGATACAGTAACCTGCTCGATCGACAAATTGTCGACCGAGACCAATATCGGTCGAACAATTGTCGACCGACTGGTTTTCTGTATCAAAACTTTTATATATATAAGCACTTAAAAGGTTTCTAACCATATCGGACCATCACATGGGTACCAAAATCTACATTCTAATGCAGGAATGGGTAGTTGACAGTGGTTGTTCCAAACACATGACCGGGAACAAGGAAGCATTTCAAACTTTTGAAGAAAAGAAAAGTGGAACGGTCACCTTTGGAGACAATGGTAAGGGAAAAATCGTTGGAATAGGTAATGTTGGAACAAATCTCGAAATTAAAAATGTTCTACTTGTTGATGGATTGCATCATAATCTAATAAGTGTAAGTCAACTATGTGATAGTGGTTATGATGTGTTATTTAACAAAACCTGCTGCAAACTATTGATAGAAAACACTACAAATGTCATTTATGAAGGAAATAGAGTTGGAAATCTTTATATCCTTAAACCAAACTCTATGAAATCAGTAGTAGGTAAATGCTTGCTTGCAAATGAAAATACCTTACAACTATGGCATAAAAAGCTAGGACATGCTAGTTCACATGCTATTAAAAAGTTAGTGAAATATGATCTTGTT
Organism: Alisma plantago-aquatica; assembly: GCA_963693085.1. Lineage (NCBI taxonomy): Eukaryota > Viridiplantae > Streptophyta > Magnoliopsida > Alismatales > Alismataceae > Alisma > Alisma plantago-aquatica. The sequence continues at coordinate 1,357,286,587 of OY856411.1, read as the reverse complement.
CGTGGATTACCTACTTTGTCTTTTGATCAAGTTGAAAACTATGAACCCTGCACAATGGGAAAGAAAACCAAAACATCTTTTAAATCAAAACATGTACTTAGCACCAGTAGATCCTTAGAATTAATTCATATGGACTTATTTGGACCAATGAGGACACAATCTATTGGTGGTAAACGATACTGTTTTGTTATTGTTGATGATTATAGTAGATATACATGGGTACATTTTATTGCAACTAAAGATGATACTATTCATGTCTTTATGCAATTTTGTTCCAAGATTGAAAATCTTTTACAACATAAAATATGTACCATTAGAAGTGATCATGGTGGCGAATTTGAGAATCATACATTTGAGACCTTTTGTATATCTCAAGGGTATACTCATAATTTTTCTGCTCCACGTACCCCACAACAAAATGGTATAGTTGAACGGAAAAATCGATCTCTACAGGAAATGGCTAGGACCATGATGCTTGAACACAACACACCTAAAACCTTTTGGGCTGAAGCTGTAAACACTGCTTGTTATGTGCTTAATAGAGTAACTGTTCACTCTCATTTGAAGAAAACTCCATATGAAATATTACACTCTAAGAAACCTAGAGTTGACTATTTTCATACTTTTGGCTCCACATGTTACATTTTAAATACCAAAGATGATAGAGACAAGTTTGATTCTAAATCACACAAAACATTCTTCTTGGGATATTCCACTTCTAGCAAAGCCTTTAGAGTATATAACACTATCTCTAGAAAAGTTGAGGAATCCATTCATGTTTCTTTTCATGAAGAATCGAAATCTGAAAATCTAGATATCATTGATCTCACTAATCAATTCGAAAATATAACCATTTCCAATGATAGTGAGAAAATTCCTATATCCGATCCCCAAGTTGAAACACAACCTACACCTAGGCTTATCAAGGATCATCCCCAAGAACTAATTATTGGAGATCCAAATGATAAAGTCAAAACTCGGTCATCCTTCAAAGATGTTGCAAACATGGCTTTTGTTTCTATCACTGAACCTAAGAAGATATCCGAAGCTCTTAAGGATGATTACTGGATAATAGCCATGCAAGAGGAGTTAAATCAATTCACTAAAAATGATGTATGGGATTTAGTTCCTAAACCACAAGATAAAACTATCATAGGAACTAAATGGGTATTTAGGAACAAGCTCAATGAGGCAGGAGAAGTAATAAGGAATAAAGCTCGGTTAGTAGCACAAGGATATAATCAACAAGAAGGAATAGATTTTGATGAAACATATGCACCCGTAGCTAGACTTGAAGCTATTAGGATGTTACTAGCTATTGCTGCCCATAAAAACATCAAGCTATATCAAATGGATGTCAAAAGTGCATTTCTAAATGGCATCATACAAGAAGAAGTTTATGTTGCTCAACCACCTGGCTTTGAAATACCAGAAAAAGGTGACCATGTTTATAAACTTAAAAAGGCACTTTATGGTCTAAAACAAGCACCTAGGAATTGGTATGAATGGCTCAAGACATATCTTTTTGATAATGGTTTTTCTATTGGAAATTCAGATTCTACTTTATTTTTCAAAACATATGCATCTAATTTCCTAGTTGTGCAAATTTATGTTGATGACATTATTTTTGGAGCTTCTAATGATTCATTATGCACACAATTCAGTGCCATTATGCAAAAAGAATTTGAAATGAGTCTCATGGGTGAACTAACATTCTTTCTTGGTTTTCAAATTAAGCAAACACCTGCAGGAATTTTCATAAGCCAAGAAAAATATACTAAAGAACTTTTAAAACATTTTGGGATGGATCAATGCAAACATGCTACTACTCCTATGGCTACCTCTATCAAAATTGATAAGGATGAAAATGGGGAACCTATTGATGATTCCTTATATAGAGCCATGATTGGTAGTTTGTTATACTTAACTGCTTCTCGACCGGACATTATGTTTTCCGTTGGTCTTTGTGCTCGATTTCAATCCCAACCTATGCAATCTCATTTTCTAGCGGTTAAAAGAATTCTTCGATATCTAGCTGGTACTACTTGTCTTGGTTTATGGTATCCAAAAGGACAATCCCTGGATTTTAAAGCATATACTGATGCGGATTATGCTGGTTGTCGACTTGATCGCAAAAGTACTAGTGGTGGATGTTTCTTATTAGGGAGAGCCTTAGTATCTTGGTTTAGCAAGAAACAAAATACGGTTGCCCTATCTACAACTGAAGCTGAATATATGGCAGCCGGGTCTTGTTGTGCTCAAGTGCTTTATATGCAACAGGTATTAAGCGATTATGGTTTTAATCTTTCATCTACACCTATTTTTTGTGACAACACGAGCGCCATAAACTTAGCACACAATCCTATTTTACACAGCCGGGCAAAACACATTGAAATCCGTCATCACTTCTTAAGGGATCATCTCTCAAAGAATCATGTTTCCCTTCATCATGTTGATACGGAAAATCAATTGGCTGATATTTTTACAAAACCGCTTCCACTAGACCAATTCAACAACATTAGGAAGCAATTGCTTATTACTCCTTTGGAAGATGTTTTCTTTGATATCTGCGGTTCTTAAAACGAATCCATTTACTTGTTTCATTTTGGCTTTTCAATGGACATCTTTTTCATTAGATTTGACGGAATATCTAATTAAGGGGGAGTTTTTATCAAAACAGTTATCTAATTAAGGGGGAGTTTTTATTAAAACGGTTATCTTTTTGAAATGACAAAGGGGGAGAGATATATAAAACTATAACTTAGTATTTATGAAAAACTCAATCAATGAGTTTCATAAATATACTCTTGGCTTTACATTGAAAGTTGCTACATTCCCAAATGAACTGGATTTCATGTTCCATAATTCATTGGGAATAATAACCACACATTTTATAAACAAGAGGAAAAGATACATAAGGAAATCTAAAGGTATGAAATTCATATGTTTTATATTTATTTTGGAAATGTTTGTCATCTTCAAAAAGGGGGAGATTGTTGGCTAAATGGACATCTAAAAATCCCTTTGTTTTGATTATGACAAACATTTCATTCTTATTAATCTAACGAGCTACTTGAGTGTGCAGGATGACAAAGTAGCAAGGGAAAATCCAAGAGCTTACTTAGTTATATTTTCATGTGATGTAATCAATGTTGTAAAACTTGTACAAATATATAATGTACAAGTACTTAGAATTGCATGTAAATCAAGCGTTAGATTTTCCCTAGCCAAAAACCATAGTTAGACATGTCATCCCATTTAATTAGGATCACCTTTGCACACTCACACATATAATTAATGCTTAAATTGAAACCTTGAAACAGGATCATTCTCGGTCGAAAAACTCCTCGACCGAGACACTCTCGGTCGACCATCTTCTCGACCGAGAAAGATCCAAAGTAGCCGTTAGACACAACAGACAAGTTAGTTGGTAGTTGAAGAAAGACGTTGCAAATCACTTGTTCCAGAGAGCCTGTCGGTCGACAAAAGTTCGACCGAGTAGGTGTCTCGGTCGACCATTTGTCGACCGAGATGGTCTCTGACAGCAACTGCAGAATAAAGTAATTAGCCGTTGTTAAAGCAACAACTTTGTACCTAACGGCTAGTTAAGCACTTAGAAACCCCTAGAAGTTGTCTAGAATGTCCTTAAGCATACTTAAGCCATTCCTATAAATAGGACAAGCCATAGGACACTAGAATTCACTTGTTACACTTGAGAATACACTTGAGCATACTTGAGCAATCTTTTGCAAGCAATTTGAGCACTGTGATCATTGGCCTACATTCTCCTTAGCTCAATCTCGTGTCCTATAGGCTAGATTCTCCTACCCACAGCAATCACAAGTTCACATACTTGGCTAGGAGATCTTACGCTTGATCTAGGCATATCAAGCCTCAGGCTTAAAGGATAAGTTGTAATTTCCTTTTCCTTTCTTGTTCTTGTTTATCTTTTGTACTCTCCTTGCTACTCCTAGGGTTGGAGGCTGCGGATTGGAGAGGGTTGACTTCTCAGGTGGAGAAGGGGACTTCAAGCTACTTCAAGAAGGCTATCGCAAGGGAAGCTACTTCAGAAGGATGGTGCAACGGGAGTTGGTGCATCTACTTCAAGGGAAGGCTGCTTCAAGGTTGGCGATTACTTCTAGGTGAAGGCTGCTTGAAGGGTTTAGGAAAAGAGATTGTATTTTATGTAAATTCCTTGAAGAGGTAATAAAATAAATTTCTTTTCAAATCCCGGTTGGGTAAGCAACCGGGTAGTGGATTGACGGCTATAGTATTTGCTATAGTTGGAACCACTCTAAACCTTGTGTCTCCTTGTCCAATATTTTTCATTGTGGTTGTTTGAGTTCAATAATTGTTAAATTATCTATAAAACTCTATTCACCCCCCCTCTAGTAGTTTTCACTATCCTCTCTCTAGAGGGACCTACACAAAAGGTTACATCTTTTCACATTTTACTTCTCTTATTTAACAGTTTCCTTTCAAAGCTTTTAAGCAAGAGATGAGAAGTAGATGAAAATGTGAGATGAGAAACCTAATTTTTCTCTTAACATTTCTAAGGATTATTTGAAATTATAAACTATTATGTATTAGTTGATGAATCTGGGCTCTGATACCAAATGTAATGACCTGCACTTTTGAGTGTCTAAAAGACCTTAAAATCGCAGATCGTTAATCATATACTCTAGGATCAGATTCATGAAATAATACAAAATAGTAAACAATTTCCATTAATGATCAAATATTTACATGTTTACATGAAAAGCTCCTCTAAGGAGTTACATAAATTTTAAACAGAATTAACTTTTACAAGTATGAAGATAACCATTACAACTAAACCGTCAGGAATAACTCTAGTGTCTTCAACATCTTTATCTATACCCTCATGTCCACGCTATCAAGTATATCTGATACCTAAAATGCTGACAAACAAATACGCGGTCAGTATATTACTATACTGGTACGTGGGTTCAAACAATAATCATAAGTACAGATATAATCGAACATCTTTATCTTACATGTAAGAATATAAACTTATTTTCATATTCTAACCCTTATCTGGTCTACTACCTCAAGTGTAATCACTGTCCTTCCAGGGCTCGTGTGCATTACCCTTAAGATCAGTCTAACCCAGGGTTCAGAATATTATTATTTACTTTACATGATACTCATATGCACTTTATAGTTTGCAAGAACTAAATAAAAAAGCAAGCAGTTTATTTGTCGTTTAGTCTCATCGAGAAACCTCGGCAATCTCAAAATTTGATACATGTATTCATAAGCGTAACCACGTACCTTTGTCATGCAGAAACCATGCAGAATATCTTATGTACTTTAGGAATGCAATCCAAACATCCAATCAACCAAGCACTTAATTAACAAGTATCTGAAACAAAACACACTATGTGTGTGTCACCATGTAGTCACATTACATTACTCAAACCTAGATTCGCTCCTAAACTAGGGTTTAGGACTATCTCATATTTGGACTATAAGTTAGGATTACAAACCCTAATCAGATCGTATTATTGTTTCTAAGATTACAAACTCAGTTATGCATGTTAGGTTAAGCCCTGATTAGCATCTTAAGCATATTAGATTACCTGTGACATCTAAATCACATTACTAACATTAAGATCATAGCAAGATGTCCATGTTGGTTGTAAAATCCTAAACAACATGAATAAGATTACTAATCAAGAATCGTCCATTATTCATAATTATCATGGATTTCCTTATTAGACATGTCTCGATCAGGTATTATCTCAACACAAGTGAATCTACCCAATTAAGCATCATGTTAAACAAAATCTAGGTTTTCCTTTACATGAAACACATTAGAACATGTATTGCCTATACTTTCAGAACAGGAAGCATATTTAGACTTTGATTATATTTTCTTTAGATTCCTCTCGTTTTTCTGAGTAATTTGATATATAGTTTTGCTATTTTCAGACGTTCCTAGCATTTTCTATAGATTATGCAAGATCAGAAATTATACCTTTAAAGAGGGATGATGTGGCGACTCTTCATTGGTCGGCTCCCCTCAATTCCTCGCCCTATTGGATAAGTGGTTTTGGGATCAATCCTGGACCGGCCGGTCCAAGGCCCCCCTTTTTCTTCTGCTCGCTCGGGTCAGGGGTCTCTCCCCCACCTTCGTCCTTGCGTTGTGGATCAAGCATCTGGTGCCGTCATCTGCGCCAGCTTCGATGCCCCAACCGCAGTGGTCGGAGGCACCAACCCTCGCAGGGTCTGCTTCCCCTTCACTGCCATACCCCCCTCTCGACTCATCTCCTTCCTTCCTCACGTAACATGTATAGCTGTGGGTTCCTTGCACACAGGTCGCAGTGAAGATGACGTAGTCCCAGCTGATCGGTGGCAGAACCCCCTCACCAACATAACATCGCCTCCACCGTTCTTCCTCACACAAGACGTCACCACAGAGCCTATGCAAAGGCACCATCTCTGATGCTGCAACTGATGTTGCCCCTCTCAGAGCCTGACAGCCCTCTTCCTCCGGCCTGCACCAACATCGCCATGACCCAGGTCGAGACGCCGTCGTCTCCGTGCCGCGCTGCGCAGGTCTCTGCCATCAGACCCTACACTCCAATGCCTTCAGCGGCATGACCGGTGATACCGACTTCCTGAGCTCCATCCCTTGGCCACCGGAACGGTTCATTTTTCTCGCTCTAGGGCAGCTGCAGGCTCAGGCACCCATGTGCGTGTGCCACTGGCATCGGCTCTGCCGTGCCAGACCCACCTCCGTCGTCACCATGCTGCCTCCCTCCTTGGACGCCGTCCTGGCCTCGCAGCTCCCTCTCTCCCTCTCCGACTCCGTCTCTTTCGTCTTCCCATCTGCTGGAGACCCACGACGCTGACGAGGACTGGGTTCCATCTCTTCCTCGCCTCTACGTCGTACACGACTTCGACCCTGCTCCACCGACTTCCGCATAGCCTGCGCGACACGATCACCGGTGCCATCGTCCCCGATGCAGGGTCATCCTAGCAGTTGCAGAAGAGAACCCAATCCGGGCTCCTAGGAGAGTCGGGGTCCTCAGGACAGATCGTCGCAGACACCAAGCAGGTCATCTCGGTGAAGAGATCTCACCCTGGGTGGCTTCTATGTTGGATGACACTTGAAGCAACATCCAAAAGGATGTAAACTACCTTCTCATGGTCTGGTGTTACCTAGGGTATGCTCTTCTCTAGGGTTATGATGTTGGCAAATATCATGGCATCAACCCTTACCTACCAAGGGGAAACTCGGAGAGGGGTGTAGGTTCAATTGGCTATGCATGTATATATACACCTACATATTCACATATGCTCCTTTCTCGTTTCCTTTTCTCTCTCTTTCTTGGTGTATAAGGATGATGTCGTATATGGAAAGTTATTATGGAATTTCCCTCGATTCTATGAGTACAAAAAGACACCCTTTTATTTGACAACTAATATTATGAAAAGGGCATGTTTCTAGGAATGAATATCCATATTTTTCTTCTTTGGGATAGATATGATTTTGGCATAACAATTACCATTACTTTCTTTCTATCCAAAAGATATCATCTAAAAGATATCATCTTTATTCGACAAACCAACCAACTAGGAAAGGATATCTTCCTTTCCTATATTATATTCACGTTTTGAAAGGTTAAGTCACAATATTGTTATTTGGTGCCTCAACATTGTGTTGCCAATAATGGCTAAAATACCATGTATCTTGTTTTCCTTTGGAAACTTGACAAAAATCATTATTATTAATTCATGTACAAATTCCTTATTTCACTTGTGCCCCAAGAACACTTGCCAAAAAAATAATTATTATTCCACCAATAATATCATTTAAGAAAATTATCAATTCATGGCTTGTATTTGTTTAATTCTATTCTTCGCTTACACATTTCAATTTTATCAAAATTGAGGATATTACACCAACTTTGGCTCGTTCTCCACCAAGACGACATACCATAAGATCATGGAGGGTAGGTGTCGCCCCACTGATGGGAGTTGGAACAAGATCTGACACGCGAAGGTGTCACCCCGCATTAAACTTTACGACTGGCTCCTTAAGCATGAGGTCATCCTGACTAACGTGAGAAGGTAGAAAAGGAAGATTACTTTTGATGCCTCATGTCCCAAATGTCACAACGATGAAGAAAGAACTATACATGCAGTCAGAGACTTTGCCTTTGCTCGCCCAGTATGGTCGTGCCTTTACAAAGACAGAGATGTTAACACCTTCTTCGCTGGCAGTGAGTTCCAGAAATGGTTCGATGATAACCTCCAACAGAATGAGCAGTCAATGACTCTCTTTCTTATATCCTGTTGGCATATATGGAGCTCTAAGAATAGGCATGTATTCTAGAACAAAACCCACGATCCTCAGCAGCAGGAACGGACCATCATCAGACAAGCTGGCAACCAAATTGAAGCATACCAAGATGATGCATCCCCACCCCAAATTACTGATCCTGACAGACTGAAACCATGGTCACCTCTTGCCCATAGCATCCTCAAATTCAATTCTGATGCTGCTGTAAAATGTGATATAGCATCCTGTGCTATGGTGGTCAGAGATGAGCATGGCATTTGGAAGGGAGGAGTAGCGGCGCATGTTTTTACACAAGATATCATTGAAGCTGAACTCTGAGGAATCATTCTAGCCATGGAGGTTGCGCAAGCAAATGATGTAGAATATGCGATCTTCGAATCAGATTCGACAACCGCCATTCACATAGCCAAGACTTTCACCTGTAAATATCCTAAGTACGTGAAGTTAGCTACGAAAATAAGGAACCTCAAGAAGGAAAACTGGTCCTTCGTGCATGTTAGTAGAGAAGGAAACACTTTGGCCGACATTCTAACCAAAAAACACCTTGCTTAGAGAGAGAATTACACTTTCTATATTTCTCCTCCTTTTGATATGTACGAGTTCCTGATTAGGGACAAATGTAAGGGTAGTAGTACTACCTTGTTTTCCTTTGCAGATCTTATTAGTGATTGTACCCTTATCCGAATTTGCTCGCAAGAGGAGGGCGGGATGAATAAGATAGCCTCCTAACATTCTTGAAAAAAAAATGATAATGGCTTGTTGGAATATTGCCCAACTCAAATATAAGACAATATGTAAAGTTTCTAAAGGAAAATAAGATGTGTGGTGTTTTCGATAATTAAAGGATAGTTATCTAGAATATATTAGCAACACCATGGTTGAGGCATCAAACATGGATATTACAATTTATCTTTTTGTACACTTGACAATAATAAAGAAAAGAAAGAGAATTATATAAAATGGGAGGAAAATGATATTCCCTAGGATAATGATAATTATTTTAAATAAATGTCTAAAAGGCATGTTTTGTATCAAAAAGATATTCCATAAATCCCGCACACTAAATATAGACATGAAAGGAGATTAATGAGTTCCTATTTTGATTTAAGGATATAGAGAGAACATACAATGTTTTTTTACAAACCAATAATCAAGTTATCCAATGAATACCAACTAGTTAATTGCTTTTCTTTAATGGCTTTTATTGCCAAATCCAAGTCCTAATGAGAAGATGGTGATGCCTTTTTGAGACTTTTGAGAGTTATTAGAATAAAAGCCAAGAAATGTTAAGTGAGGAGAAAATAAAGGGAATATATTGAATCCATTTCTAAAACATGCCTTTTCATGGTATTAGTTGAATAAAAATGAATATTAATTTGGGAAAGGTAGTAATGTATGACACAAGTGGCTTGATATTGAGAAAGAATTAAGAGAACATAGTAGGTGGGAGATAGTGGTTATTAAATCACCTTTTTGTACTCATGTGTATCGTGGTATTAGTTGGTCTTCCCCACATTGTGTATATATATAAAAAAACCCAGGCTTTCCTTTGGTGTGGTGCTATCCCTCTCGTTCCTTCTTATTCTTCCTTCGTAGAGCCCATATGTATGAGGCCTATTGTACCCGCATGTTGGCAAGGGAAATGCAAAACCCTCAACACCATCACCCCTATGACCTCCTTCTGTGCACGAAGAGTTGGCCCAAAACCATGAAGAGAAGAAGAGTGAGGGATGACATGCACCATGAACACCTTAGTTAGCTGGGCCTGGTGCCTGGACAAGTTATTGTCATCGCCCTCCACTCCATCCATGGTAGTTTGGGTTCCTTCTACAACAAGAGACATGCCGACCCATTAGCCCTGAAGGAGACATGGAGGCAGATGGCTTGATTCATTAGAAGAATCTGGGTGGTCCTTCAACCTCGTCAAATTCTGGTTCTATGACTGTACACATGTGCGAGGGAGATTCGGCCATCGGTGGGTGGTGGATGGTTAGTCCTGAGTGAACCAAGTACCGCAGTACTGACAGTGGCGTCACACACAACAAGGACGAGGGCCGTACCCCAGGGTCTCTCCCTCAGTAAAATCAGACTAGGCCGAGGAAGAGGGGAATACAGTAGAGGAGTGGTGACGGTGGTGCATCGAGGGGATGAGAAGGGCACAACATGGACTCCACCCATGATACTGGTGGCATGCACATCACGGAGTGCCTGTGCGTGAGAAAGGAGGTGAAACATGGACCAAAGATGAACATGCCCCTCCACACACACTCAAGATTCAAGGGTAAACACATTCTTATACACTAAATCTCAGGCTGGTCAGAAATAAAAGAGATAAAGGTAATATGCTGACTTGTCAACCTGTGATTGGCCAATAATGATTTTTCTTATGAAATTCATAACTAATAACCGATATCTCAGATTAAAAAAAGTTATATATGAAAATTGATCAACAAAATGAGAGGAATACAATGAAAATCTAAGTAAGGCCTGATTATGATACTTTCTTCAAAAGTACATAAAGATACCATCTTTAATGTAAAAATATGCATAAGAACCCTAGTTTTATGATTTAAATGATCATCACTTATTTATTTGAGATTAATGGATAAAGCTTAAACTTTTTGGATAAAAAGGCATATTGGATCTATATTGGGTCAAAGGTTCATAAGTTTCTAAATTAGGGTTTATTATGTGGATAACAATACATATGGACAATTAAGGTTAAATATCATATCTTGCTAGGTTGTTAATGAACTTAATTGAATCTAAGTTCTCAAAATACAAGGATGAAATAGATTTGATAATCATCTCAACACCTAATACGAATTAGGGTTATTAATTTATTAAAGTGAAATCATGGGAATTAGGGTATCGAGGCATAACCCTAATGGTAACTCAATACCAAAAAAATCTAAATCATATATTAGGACCGAGTAGGGTTTTATCTAAATTAAAGTGACAGTGAAAATTTAGGATTTACATACTTGCACATTTGAATGCTTTATTTTCTTTCTTGGACAATATGCATGAAGTATAGTTATATAACAATCTGCTTGGCTCACCATTGAGGTACATAGTTATGCTTATGATTACATGTATCGACTTCGACATTTGTCGAGGTTTCTCAAAGATTGATTGAATGATATCTATTGAATGTTTATTTATTTCTTGCAAATTTTAAAACCCCTATGAGTATCACATAAAGTAAATAATGATATTATGAACCCTAGGTTACACTGATTGAAGGGTAACACACATAAGTGTAATGATGGATAGTGGATACACCTGAGATAATAGACCAAATATGTGTTCGAATATGAAAGAAAATACCTCTTATCTGCAAATAATTGATGGTTGATTATATGTACTTGTGATTATTGGATGAGCCCACGTACCAGTATAGAAATATGTTGACCGCGTTTTGTTATTGACATTTTAGGTAGTTGATACACAAGATACAAACATGAAGATAAAATGAAATCCATGGAAGTTATTAAAGCTATGTAAGAGAATTAGATATTTATTACTTCTTCTCAAATGTATAATTCTGAGGATAGAAACTTCATGTAAACATTTTTGTAAACAATATTTGTGAACTAATGATTTTTTTTATTTTCTAAATCTGGATCCTTGGGAAAACTTTATAGGTAATGGCTCTCATCTTTTGGCCTTCCTTAATTGGGGGTTGTTGAAAGTGAGGTTGTTACATTTGGTATCAGAGCCTCATATTTTTCAAATAATATTTAATAGTTTATAATGTCAAGTAACCTATAGAAATATAAGGGAATTATTAGGGCATTTTCTAAAGGTGATGGTGTCTAGAAGGGACCACGATTGGGGGTTAGAAATTTTTTCCTCCGCACTGCTAGTCGGCTTATGAGGACTCTCAGACGTGCATACTACCTGACCAAAGTTAGAAGTCTTTGCTTGAAGTACACACCTTTAGGGTTTATTGTCATCTCTCTCATCCACTTCTCATCCTCTTAATTAATAAACCCTAAAAGGAACTTCTCTCCTTATCTCAAGTTAGGATTTTTGAGAAGAAGTAGGATTATGACATCCTCCACCAATTACTGTACATGTAATGTGAAATGATAATGTGCATGTAAATGTGGAAATAATAATGTACAAGTAATGTGGAATAATAATGTACATGCAATGCAAAGATAATGATGAGGCAAAGGAAAATAGTTATGGGTTTTTCTTGGTAAGGGTAAACCCAAGATGGGACTAGGGTTGAGAAAACCCTTGTTGGTCAAGGGACATAGAAACCCTAAGCGGTAGGGAGTAGTATCTAATCCTTACATAAAACCCTAATATCGAGAAATGGGAGTGGAATGGGTAAAATGGAAACCCTTACACATATGAACCCTAATTAGGTTAAGAGTAATGAGAAATAATAAAAAGGTAAATAAGTCTGTACGACATGGATTTCCTTGTATGAATGTGAATAGATATATGTGTATGAAAAAGGGGTTTTAAGAGACATAAAAAACCTATGAATAATGCATTTACAGATGTAACATGCTCAAATCTATATCGATCTCTGGTGAGTTAAAGAGCATGGAATGACTAATGGAGTACCAAGCCCAGATGGGATGGTCGTATAAGGTGTCTAGCCCATATGGGAGGACCAGAGAAATAACAAGCATGGATGGGATGGTATGAATGTCCACTGGGACTACAACCCTAAAGAGAGGGTTCCACATAAAGAGGCTCCCCTAAAGAGAGGGCTCACCATGAGAGAAAAAGAATAAGGGTCGATAAGCTAAATAATAGAAAATACCTAATTAGGTTGCATAAAAATGAATGTAACTTGCTTATCGCCGTGATGCTATCTCTGGAGGAATGAATGGATAAAGAATATCACAGTGGATGGGTATCAATGAAGATCACCCCTAGAGAGTGGGTTGATCATTGAGAATACTCCCAACGAGTGAGTGTGAACACCCACAGTGAGTGGGTATACCAAAAAGATTGGGCAAATAAAGGTTGAGAAGTTATTTAAAAAATGCATTAGGTAACTCAGTCTTCCATGCAAAGGTGTGTGTGGAACAAGGCATTAATGAGAAAAGGTTTTGAGAAACATAAGTAACTAATGATTACATGCAAATGAAATTTTGAATATAACTTGCTCAAACCCCTCATACCACCTTTGGATGCATGATAAATATGGTTACCCACCTGAATAGGGGGAGACATTGAAGGTCATCCACATGAATAGGGGATACAACAAAGGCCATCTGCCTAAATAGGGGAAGATATCACAGGACACCCTCCTGCATAGGGGGAGACACTTAAGGTCACTTGCCTGCATAGGGGAAGACACCCAAGGTCATCTACCTGAATAGGGTAAGACATCAAAGGTCAAACCAGACCCCAAATTGGGAAGTTTGTACAAAGATTAGACCATACCCCAAATTGGGAAGGTCGTATGAGGGTAGACCATACCCCAAAGTGGTAAGGTCATATGAGGTCAGGACCAAGATTGTGAAGACCAACATGACACCTAGCTCCAGATTGAGAGGTGGCCTAACGTATGCTACATGGACAAGACCCTAAGAGAGGGTATCCCATAGGTTGAGTAAAAAAATGGGTTGAGAAGTCATAATAAAAACAATTCATAAAGATGAAAATAGAATTTTGATTTGTAGGGCTAGTGTGCAAACCCGGGGTGGGTCCACCCAAGAGTGGGAAAAAGGACCTATGGGAGAGGCAAAACCCTAGACCTATAAGTCCAAGTTGTGGCTAGAGAGCCTAACCTCCTCTTGTGAGCAAAGAAAGCACCCTAGGTTAGGACCTTTCCTAGAAAGGTAAGTTGATAAAATCAATTTATATATTGAGATAACCTTAAATGTGACCTAAACTATAAAGAATTGAAAGCACATGTATGGAGTATGATTATTTGAACCCAAGTATGCCATCTTTGAGGGACATGAGGAAAAGTCACTATGGAAGTGGCTAACCGTATGAGACCGAGCCAGAAAAGAAATGTTTCCATGAGTCCAATGAGGGGACATAAAGTGAATAATGAGCATGATAAGAGATGGAGGAAATATGGTTTAAAGAATTGCATATGAAAATAATGTGCTTGAAAATGGTTAATGTGTGACATCTAAAAAAACCCTTGGGAAGGGTAGAGTCCTAAATCAATGCTAAGGTTGAGTAGGGTGTATCAAAGGTACATCAAACTGATGGGATTAGGAGTTGATTGTGCCCTAAATGCGTAAAACCATGTGGTCGAGAGGTAACAACTAGGTTTGATCAAGGCCCATGACTTAAGAGATTAGCTACCTTCATGATGATCATGTAGCTTAATGGGTGAATGTGAGAGGCACTCCCTAGACGCATAAGGATGGGATCACTAAAAAAGTACCTATACCCCTAGAGACCTCAAGGAAGTGGCTAAGGCTCACAATACATGAGATGTAAATGTAAAAGCCATGTAACAATAAGATCTTAAGAGAAGTTGTGCACATAATCATGATTGAGAAGGGATTTGACTTCATGAAATATAAGAATATTGTGGAATCAAATAGTATGGTTTTGAATCATGATGAGAATGACTTAACTTTAAATGTGAAATTTTGAGATAATGTTTGGATACACCATCTCTGCTCCTGGAATGAGGTGAAATTTGTGTTTAGGTTGAAGGCCAATGCTTATTTCATCTTGTTATGAGTGAGAGAGATGAAGTGGCCCCATGTTATGCTTAAAGTTGAGATATGAGAGTGAATATACTAAGTTGGAAACTGAATGACATGACCTAGGGTTTAAGATGTTACCTCACCCTTATGTGGAAATAAATGAATAATAGGTTGGAAACCTAGGTGAAAATCTAATCACCAAGTGGAATTGAAAACACAAATGAAAATGTAATAATTAAAGAGATGATATCATATACATACTTAGGGATGTGGATATACCTTGAATTGAATTCAAGTACCAATCCTGGTAATAATTTGTGGTATTTGCATATCAATAAAAGATGTTAGAGATATCTAAGAAGGGTTTCTAAACATAAGGTTTGAAATGAAGGTGAGTTATCATTCACCTTAAGATTATTATATTTGAATTTTGGGGACAAAATTCCTTTTAAGGAGGGGTGAATATAATATACTAAATTTTGTAAAATTGAATGACATAAATAAAAAGTATGTTTTGGTAAATAACTTTCCCCAATGGTATTATTGGTGGAATAAAAATGTGGATCACCTTTGTTGCATGGGTGCTTGTGGCACAATACAAATAAATAAAAGGGATTTGTACATAAATGAATGATAATGGCTTGTTGGAACACTGCATAACTGAAATATAAGATAATATGTGAAGTTGCCAAAGGAAAATAAGATGTGTGGTGTTTTAGATAATTAAAGGATAATTATCTAGCAAAGATTGGCAACACCATGGTTGGGCCATCAAACAAAGATATTACACTTTATTTTTGTACACTTGAATATAATAAAGAAAAGAAAGAGAATTATAGAAAATGAGAGGAGAAGGATATTGCCTAGGATAATGATAATTGTTTTAAATAGATGTCTAAAAGGGCATGTTTTGTATCAAAAAGATATTTCATAAATCCCACACACTAAATATAGATTGAAAAGGAGATTAATGAGTTCCTATTTTTACTTAAGGATACAAAGAGAACATAAAGTTTTTCTTTACAGACTAATAATCGAGTTATCAAATGAATACCAAATAGTTAATTGCTTTTCTTTAATGGCTTTTATTGCCAAATCCAAGTCCTAATGAGAAGACGATGATGCCTTTTTGTGAATTTTGAGAGTTATTAGAATAAAAGCTAAGAGATTTTAAGTAAGGAGAAAGTAAAGGGAATATACTCAATCCCTTTCTAAAACATACCTTTTCATCATATTAGTTGAATAAAAAGGAATACTAATTTAGGAAAGGTAGTAATATATGACACAAGTGCCTTGATATTGAGAAAGAATTAAGAGAACATGGTAGGATGGGAGGCAGTGGTTATTAAATCACCTTTCCATACTCATGTGTATCGTAGTATCAGAGGGTCTTCCCCACATTGTGCATATATATAACAAAACTCAGGCTTTCCTTCAGTGTGGTGCTATCTGTCTCCTTCCTTCTTGTTCTTCCTTTGTAGTGCCTATATATATGAGGCCTGGTGTACCCACACGTTGACAAGGGAAACACAAAACCCTCAACACCATCACCCCTGAAACCTCCTCCTCCCATGCACGAAGAGTTGGCCCATAACCATGACAAGAAGCAAAGAGAGGGATGACTTGCACCACAAACACCTTAGCCAACCAGACATGGTGCCTAGACAAGTTATCATCATCACCCTCCTCTTCGGCCTTGGTAGTTTGGGTTCCTTCTGCAGCAAGAGACCTGCCAACCCGTCATTTGTGAAGGAGACATGGAGGCGGATGGCCTAGTTCGTTGGATGAATCTGGGTGGTCCTTCAACCTTGTTCGATTCTGGTTTTGTGATTGTGCGCACATGCAATGGAGATCCGACCGTCGGTGGGTGGAAGATGGCCAGTTTTGAGTGAATTAGGTACCATAGTACTAGAGGTGGCTTCACACACAACAAGGATGAGGGCCAAGCCCCGATGTCTCTCCCTCAGGAAGACTAGACTAGGATCAAGAAGAGGGGAACAGGGTAGCAGAATGGTGATTATGGTGCATCGAGGGGATGAGAAAGGCACAACATGGACTCCATCTGCGACACCAGAGGTGTGTGCATTGTGAAGCACCTATGCACGAAAAAGGAGGTGACACGTGATCCAAAGATGAACGTGCCCCCTTTATGCACACTTGTCAACCTGTGATTGGCCAATAATGATTTATCTTATAAAGTAAATAATGATATTTTGAACCCTAGGTTACACTGATCTAAAGGTAACACACATAAGTCCAATGATGGATAGTGGATACACCTAAGATAATAGACCAGATATGGGTTAGATTATGAAAGAAAATACATGTTCTATGTGCAAATAATTGATGGTTGATTATATGTACTTGTGATTATTAGATGAACCCATGTACCATTATAGAAATATGCTGACCTTGTTTTGTTTGTCAACATTTTAGGTAGTTGATACACAAGGTAAAAATATGAAGATAAAGATGAAATCCATGGAAGGTATTAACGGTATGCATGAGTATTAGATAGTTTAGTATTTATTCTCAAATGTAAAGTTTTGAGGATAGAAACTTCATGTAAGCATTTATTAAACAATATTCTTATATTAATGATTTTTTTCTATTATTTATTATTTTCTTAATTTGGATCCTTGAAAAAATTATGTAGGTAATGGATCTCATCTTTTGGGCTTCCTTGATTGGGGGTTGCTGAAAGTGAGGTCGTTACAATCTTCCTTAGACCGTCGATGCTAGGAACCATTGTTCTATTGTGGAAACACACTATCCCACCATCTAACTCATGGAAGTCATCATCCTTCTTGTTGCCAAACTCTGACATGATGTCTTTCCTCATGGTATCATCCATCTACTATAAAAACATCAGTTTGACTTGTAGATGTGTCAAAAATCCTGCAACAAGATACTTCCAACTGTACATTCACCTACCTTACTGGCGCTAGTATGTCCTTCTTGTGAGACACTAAAGAGTATAACTGTGCTTTCTCTATAGAATCTGACAAAGATAACTTTCTACTTAATGCATTAGCCACTACATTCACCTTCCCAAGAAGATAGTCTATTGCGTAGTCACAATCCTTCATTAGCTTCATCCACCTCCTCTACCTTACATTCTTCTCTTGCTTTGAGAAGATACACTGAAGGTTCTTGTGATCTTTTGAAGATTTGATACGTTTTTCCATACAAATAGTGCCTCCAAATCTTCAAAGCTAGATATACAACAACTAAATCCATGTCATGCGTTGGATAATTCTCCTTGTGTTCCCTAAGCTATCATGAGTAAAAGAAATATCATTCTTGTCCTACATTAACACACATCCTAAGCCATTCCTCGAGGCATCATAGATAACAATGTAACATTTCCCTTACTGTGACAACACTAACATTGGAGCACTCATCAACTTTTCCTTCAACAAATGAAAAGAACAATGACACTTATCATTCCAAACAAAAACATCACCTCTCCTAGCCATGTTGGTCATAGGTGGAGCAACCATGTTGAAGTTCTTAATGAACCTATTGTAGTAAACTAGCTAGACCTAGGAAGCTTCAAAACTTGGTCCGTGTCTTGGGCTGCTCCCACTTTAGCATTCTCTCCAACTTCTTGGGGGCTACACAAACATCCTTTACACATATGACATGACCAAGAAAAGACACCTTGGTCAACCAAAACTAGTACTTACTAAACTCAACATCCAAATGGTGTTGCCTCATCAACTCTAGTGTTTGACAAAGATGTTATTCATGCTACTGATTGTCTCTAGAGTATATCAAGGTTTCATTTATAAACAACATCACCCCGATCAAGGTGCGGTATATCAAGGTGTCATTCATAAAACATGTCGGTGCATTAGTTAGCCCAAATTGCATATCCATGAACTCAAAATGACCATACCTTGTCCTAAAAGTAGTGTTAGGCACTTCATTGCCTTGATCCTTAACTGATAGTATCATAACCTCAAGTCTATATTGGAAACACTATAACACCATCTCAAATTATCATACAAACCATCTATCCTTGGCTACAGATATCCGTCCTACATTGTGACCTTGTTCAACTATCAGTAGTCTACATAAAGTCTAATAGAACCATCCTTCTTGTTCTTCTTCCCAAACAACATTGGTGGATCTCAAAATCAATCAATCTCTACGGGGGAGGGGTGGAACACCAAGCACTAGTACATATACTACCTTTAATGTAGGTTAAAATGGCCTTTTAATGTTTGTTTCAAAAGCAAAATCCAAGTGGGTGACAGTAAAGGTAGAATCCTATGACGTCGGTTCAAAAACTGACGACACAGAGCCGGCCCCGATTGCAACCAAAAAAGAACCGAAATGGATAGGATCCATAGTTTTTGATTATGTAAACAAAATTGAAGCCTATCTCAGCTCATTATCGTTGGTTATTTATGTAAAAATTGAAGACTAACTCCCTTTCTAAATAAAAAAAATGCTTGGTTCATAGTCATCGGTTTAGGGTAAAACTGACAATATAGTTACAAATTGTCATCGGTTATGAGTTCATAATCCGACGCCAATCTCCATACCCAATTTTTTTTGCCGAGGTTAGGACATAGTCATCGGTTTCTTATAGACAATTGATGGCATAGATCTTCATTGATGGTTATTATAAGTAACCAATGACCAAGTGTCATTTTTTTTAAATACCAGCTTGCAGGCCTACTGTCCAGATGGTCAGCAGGATGCAGAACCTGTAGTTCAGTTCAGAACTATAGGTTTATAAAATCCTGTGATTTCAGCCTACCAACAGGCCAAAAACCTGCAATAATAAGATGTTCAAGACTATATATACATTGTGTGATTCACACACATGTAGGAACACAATTAATTTATTCACATGATTCACACACATGTAGAAACCTGCAATTCCATTCATTCATCTATTTTCACATTCACACACATGTAGAAACCTGCAGTTCCATTCATTCATCTATTTTCATTTTCACACACACATAGAAACCTACAGTTCCATTAATTTCATCCATTTTCACATTCACACACATGTAGAAGCACATTGATTCATTCATCTTCACATTCACACACATGTAGAAGCACATTATTTCATCATCTTCAAATTCAGACACATGTATCTAGATCAAATTTCAATAAGACAATTAAAAAAAAGTCATTCACAAATGTATATATAAGCACCACATATATACAAAAATAATGACACCAAGGTTATGTAATTCTTTATCATCAGTACCCCAATCATAATAAAAATTGCCCCCCTTTTAAAGGCTTTTTCCCATTGTTCTCCTATGTCATCTAATTGTTTTGTCGTATACAACATATGTACATCTAATAGCTTTTCCCCTGTGTTGAAGTCACTAGTTTTAAACACCTGCAAAGAGAATGATGTACATATAGAGTTAATAAGTTTGATATTTTCATATTATCTAATGAAACTATATATACTTATGATGATCAAGACAATATATTACTTTTTGTATGTTTTCTATGTCTTGTGCAACATATCTGATAATCATGTCCATATACCGCATAACGTAGTATGCACATGCCTAGCCGTTATTTTTTATAATACACTATAAATTTCAACATACAAAATGTTAATAAATAAAAATAAGCATAGTTCACATAAATAAAATATGCATTGGTGTCACGAAAATACATCCACATTCTTCCAAACTATCACTTTCTTTTTCTTGTCCATGTTTCCTCCAACATCTTTGAAATCTTTTAAAGCACTATGCCTTAATGTAACACATTGAATTGCGTTAGTAAATAGTCATGTAATAATATATGTTAACTGATATAAATATAAAAAATTTCTCACATGTATAATGGACTTTTCAAATCGTGTCTTGAAGGGTCTAACTTGTTCCCCTTAGAATCTAGATAATAAACAATCATTGTCTCGGAGAAAACAACCACTAACTCCCAATGCTTACCTCTAGTGATAAGAAAGTAAAAAATATATAACTCAAAATCCACAATGAAATGTAATTTTCTTAATTAAAAAATATAAGTAAAGTAAACTTACCGAACATTATATGGAGCTATTATCATGCCCCTTTTTCTTTTCACCAAAATATTAAAAAGTGATAGAGAAGAATAAGGTAATTGATATAGGGTCTTCATTTGATCAAGGATGGAACTAGAAATCCCACACGAGTCATCAAAAAATCTTTACATAAACTATGTAAGTGGCTATAAAACATATATTATGTATGCAATAATATATAAGAAAATAGATCACCATATATTAAAATGAGGTATATAGATATATAAATAAGATCTCATCATATCCATAGTTCTATCATAGATGAGTTCAGCCAAGAATAACAAAAAAAACTCCAAAACATCTTGTAGAAATATATTATTATCGTATGATTGGCCTATAACATCCACCTCCATAGAAACAACAATAGGTGAAGTTTTAAAATGTTCACCTATCCATATTTCCATACCCCTAAATTGAGGACATATGAAGTCGTATAGGTCCTTTGGAAGCCAACTAGGTACTTGAGGAAGAGGTGGAGGTGGATGATGATGAGCTGTAGTGGGTTTCTTCCCTTTGTCCTGCATATATAATTTCATATCAATTGTCATGTATATACATATACCAATTAACATAATGTAAATGTACCACACATGATCATTATAGATGACTCCCGCATCAGGCTACAAGACCACTCTGCCTTCTGCTTCACCAAGCATGTCAGCATCTGGGTGGGCATATGGCAATGGATGCTACCTCCAAGTGGGGAAGACAAGCCTTGGGCTCAAACAAACTGCACCATCGGGTACTAGAGTGCCATGAATCATGTGCCTTGGAAGGCGTGGGGAAGCCTCGCCCTCTGCAATGATAAATTCGTTCAATTTTAGATGACATGGCCTCAACCCCTACAAATTTACATAGAGTATGTTATATATACATAATATATCATCTTGAAAACACTAGCTACTATGTCATAAAAATACTTACAACAGATGTGATGGGTGATGGGTTTATAGGATTACTCCCAACCACCTCTATTATAGGGGAAGAGTGTCATGACACTGATACTGTCTGAGTAGCAGCCTGAGACACCTACCTCTTGCTCATTGCTTCCTAGACTCTCTTATCAATCAACTCATCTACCTATACATGACCAAAAGAAACACTTTTTGATTTTTGAATTCCCTTTGCAATAACATTCTAAAAAAAGAATAGGTTACCTCAGCTTTTGAAAATCCCCCTTTTTAGACATGCTTGCGCTGTGATGGCCCAAAGAACGCTCTTAGGCCCACACAAACTCATGTAGCCCTAACAGATGTAGGTTGCTCTGGGTTACTGAGAGCAACTGTGAATTCATCCATTGTGTCCTCAGGGATGAACAAGCCTTGCTTCCTTTGCTTGTAAAGCTTCCGCTAATCATCATCAATAGAAATTGGTAAGTAAACATAACAATCATCAATACTAATTGCCCTGAGAGTTTCTTTTTACCAATTTGCAACCGCCTCAGTAGTTGTGGGGTTGGTTATATCCCCTTTTTTATTTTGCCTCCCAGCTATCCACACTTCATGGCAATGTAGAGGTGTGGGGGTAGTATAGGACTCAACAATCTCAACAATATGAGCAGTAGGTTGTTGAATGGAAGACGTATGTCATTTTTGGTGAAGGGCTGCATAGCCACCTGGACCCATGGTGTGGTCATGCACATTCAGTGGACGGCTTGCTCTTTGAGCATCGTTGATAGCCTTGTTAGTAAGAACAATGAATTGATTAGTAACAATCAAGGTCAATTGTAAATAGGTGAATTCATTAGAATGTATATTAATTAAATTGGGAGTGGCACTTAATACCTTGAATTCATCGATATTTCTCTTGGAAAAAAATGCCTCCCACTCAGTCAGGTCTAGGTAGTTCCATTGCTCAAGGGCTGACTTCTTCCTCTTATCATCCTCTCGTATGCATTGTCGATTGAGAGTTTTCCTATAGTTCTTTAGGACCCTCCCATAGCGTTGCATCACCTTTTTACGATGTAGGCTATCATCCAGTTCAAATATACTATGCAAACTTTCATATATTTAATAGAGTATTCTAACAAATAGAATTGTAAATAACTTTAAAAATAGAATTGCAAATATAATATCTCAGACATAGTTATTTCCATACTAAGTCTTTCTCTCCTTCAAGAATTGTATGCCAAGATTCTGAATTTACATTACAATGTCTACAAGTAAGAACTCTAAGATATGAAACAAATGAGCTGTGAGTTTCTTTCTAACTGAATTTCTTGCATGATCAAAATCCACAACCAATTTTGGTCCATTGCCCCTTTGTTGTAGTAACTTGTTCATCATAGTGATGCCCCTAATTTTTTTCAATTTTTTATGCTACTCAACAAGCAGCACAAGGTTTTCAGGGTGCACATCCTCAACCTAAAAATTGACAAACAAACACATATATGATATAACTTATAAATGGACATATATATAGCTATATATTGTAAAAGTTACATTGTGACATGGCACGTCACCCTCATGGTAATTGTCATCATGATCATCACATTGTCTCACCCTCATGGTAATCATCATCATGATCATCATACTCATGGTCACACATATGGAAAAGTGTCATTTAAAAACAATCAAACATTTAACATTTAACATTTAAGGAAATTAATATAACATTGTAAAGTTCACATCGATCTAACGTTAAAAAAACATTTAGAAAAAAAATAAAAACATGCCTCTAATATTGAGATCTTTTATCAATTAACATTCCTTCGGTGTGATCTGCATGCACATATAAGTCATCGTCAACTTCAATAGTTGGTGTTGGCAAGCCAAATGAGAATGGTCATGTGGTGACACATCCCGCTATCACACAGACAACACGGTGCCACACAAAAATGTGCGGAAAACACCATAAACCACCTATTACCAAAACACAGTTAACTAAAACTAATTTTAGAAAGTAGATAAACCAAGAAACTATTTACATCCAGATCCTCATCAGTAGTGTGTTTTGTTTCAGATACTTGTTAATTACGTTCTTGGTTGATTGGATGTTTGGATTGCATTCCTAAAGTACATAAGATATTCTGCATGGTTTCGGCATGACAAAGGTACGTGGTTACTCTTATGAATACATGTATCGAATTCTGAGATTTCCGAGGTTTCTCGATGAGATTGAACGACAAATAAACTGCTTGCTTGTTTATTTCGTTCTTGCAAACTATAAAGTGCATATGAGTATCATGTAAAGTAAATAATAATATTCTGAACCCTGGGTTAGACTAATCTTAAGGGTAATGCACACGAGCCCCGGAGGGACAGTGATTACACCTGAGGTAGTAGACCAGATAAGGGTTAGAATATGAAAATAAGTTTATATTATTACATGCAAGATAAAGATGTTCAATTATATCTGTACTTATGATTATTGTTTGAACCCACGTACCAGTATAGTAATATACTGACCGCGTATTTGTTTGTCGGCGTTTTAGGTATCAGATATACTTGATATCATGGACATGAGGGTACAGATAAAGATGTTGAATACACTAGAGTTATTCCTGATGGTTTAGTTGTAATGGTTATCTTCACACTTGTAAAAGTTAATTCTGTTTAAAAGTTATGTAACTCCTTAGAGGAGCTTTTCATGTAAACATGTAAATATTTGATCATTAATGGAAATTGTTTACTATTTTGTATTATTTCATGAATCTGATCCTGGAGTATATGATTAACGATCTGCGATTTTAAGGTCTTTTAGACACTCAAAAGTGTGGGTCGTTACAGTTGGTATGGTTCCACACCCGTATATCCTCCCCATACTGATCTGAGGGAATGTCCATTTTGGTGATCTCGTGAACCACATTATTTGGCAACCATTCGTGAAGAAACTTTGTGTCCCATTTGCCTTGTAGGTTGACCAAAGAACTAACAGTAAGATCTGATATGTCGAGAGGGATGGGTTGTGTTACAACATCCTTCAAAATCTAGTCTTTCTTCCACCATCTGTCCTCCCAAACATTTGTATCATATCCATTCATAGGCACCTTGTAAGAGTTATTCTCAATGAACTGCTTCCCTTCAAAGGCAGCATTGCCTAGTCTTGACATATTATGTGTTTTTCCAGCGGCTGCTCTCTTATAACGCTCCCTCAACCCAGTGCACCACAGGGAGTGGTGTGAAGTCGACAGCTCCCAGGAGTGCTTGTAGAGTAGAGCTTGGTTCCAGAATCTCATCCTCTTGACCCTGAGCCCACCCTTCTCTTTCCTACAACAAACCTTATCACAGGAAACAAGGGCTAGCGGGTGGGCCTTGCGTGAACCTCCCCAGATGAAGCTTCTAATTGTGCCGTCTATTCTGTCACAAAGTTGCGCTGGTAGCCTCGCCGTCTGCATGATGTATGTGCGAATGGCAGCAAGAGTTTCTTTGGCAAGACAAACTCGTCCAGCTAAAGAGAGACTCCTCACAGACCATGCGTGCAACCTGTTTGATACTTTGCCAAGGACTTATCTATAAGTCTATTTAGTAACTCTCTGATGTACGATGGGAACACCGAGGTACTTCCCCAAATCCTCGATAGATTGGAACCCCGTGATTCTACGAACCCTCCTCCTCATGGTTGTGTCCACGCTCTTGGTGAAGAAGATTCTGGTTATTTTCTTGGACACATATTTCCCATAAGCCCTGTGGAAAGCTTGGAAGCAGTCCTTTATTACTTTGATTTGGCACACTAACGCCTGTCCAAATAGGATTAGATCATCAACAAAATAGACGTGGGAGACATGTGGTCCTTTCTTTGACAGCTTCACCAGTCTCCATTCAGCCTGCTTAACCTTTTACTTGATAAGTTGGCTAAGCCTTTATAGGCACATGACGAATAGATATGGGGATAAGGGGTCACCTTGTCTGAGCCCCCTCAACGGTTTGAACGGTCTGGCATTCCCTCCATTCCACACGATGGTAGTATGTCCCCTCGAGATAGACTACATGATGTAATTGCGAATGTTGTGTGGAAGGTGAGTCATGTGAATCGTATCCACATTTGGTCGTAGGCCTTAGTGAGGTCTACCTTGATGGCCATGGTCACCCTACCTTTCCTTCTCTTCATTGTATGGATGAGCTCCTACACGACTACGATGTTATCAGTAATCTTTCGGCCCGGTATGAAGCTGCTTTGTGCCTGAGAGATCCATCCTGCCATGTGCGGTTTGAGCCTCTCCACCACTAGCTTGGAATCCACCTTTAAGGCGATTTTGTTCAGTGAGATCGACCTAAGGTTCTCGCATTTCTCCGGGTTCTGAATTTTAGGGATGAGTACTACTGTGGAGTTACAAAGTTCATCAGGAACACTTCCCGTTTTGATGGCTTGCTAGATCGACCTCACGAAGCTTTTGCCGACAATCTCCCAGTTCTTCTGGACAAATAGGGAAGATACACCATCAGGGTCATCCGCCTTCGTGGGGTCAAGGGACCTAGTGACTTCATGAACTTCCATAGCAGATGGGGTAGCCGCGATGGCTGCTAGCTCAGCAGGTGTGAGTCTCGCGAAGGTGTCAGGAAAGTTCTCCGGTTGCAGCTGATGTTCTTTGCATGGCGCTGTGAGGATGGACTCGAAGTCAGTGACGACCAATTCTCTCAGATTTGATTCGTCTGTAATCCAACATCCTTCATTATTCCTCAGCTTGGAAATGGCATTACCTCTAGCCCTGTGATTGACGAAGTTATGATAGAACTTAGAGTTAGTGTCGCCGTTCCTCAACTAGTTAATGTGGCATATGTGCTTGAGATCTTGCTCCTCATCCTTAAGGATCTCATCAAGCTCCTGTTGGAAATTGGCACAGAGGGCATCAGATATATCGTTATATTCCTCCTCTAGCTCTCTCTGCAATCTGCTGATGTTTTAAATAAGATGTTACTTCTGCTTCCTCTGGTTTTTCCTCATATGTTAGTCCCATCTTGTAATGGTGGCCTGTGCTTGATGGAGGGCTTCATTAAAACTTACTTCCAGGTTCTGATTCCATGACTCTTTGAGCATAGGCTTGAAATCCTGGTTAAGTTGCCAGGATTCCTTAGTGATAAACCTTATGGGCGGCCTGTGTTGTTGTTTGGTAACAAGCCATTATCATTAATTTATGTACAAATCCCTTTTATTTGTTCATCTTGTGCCACAAGCACCCATGCAACAAAGGTGATCCACATTGTTATTCCACCAATAATACCATTGGGGAAAGTTATTTACCAAAACATACTTTACATTTATATCATTCAATTTTACAAAATTGAGGATATTATAAAGATGGTACTTGAGGAGGCTTATTTCTCAATGTACGCAATGTACCCCAGTAGTACAAAGATGTATCACAATCTAAAGGATCTGTGCTAGCAACTAGGTTTGAAATATGATGTTGCTATTGGAAATTCTGGGTGATAGATAAGGTAGCAGAAACAAAAATTGAATGCCAGATTCCCTAACTAGTGACATCACCTCAACAATGATGTTTCTAGGAAGTAAGGTAACAACATTTATACCTAGTTCTAGAGAAAGTCTAGTGACAACTCTTATTACAACATGCTTCTTTCTCAAGTTGCACTTGGTTAGGTGTTAGTAGTGGCCTCCGTAGCTTTCTTCTTTCTCAAGTCACACTTGGAAAGTTGTCGTTAGTGGCCTCCTAGTTGATCACCATGGATGATGGTTGACAGTGTCCTCCTAGCAGGGAAGATGCCTCCTCTCCTCTATAGTAGTCTATACAGACCACCAAGAACTCCACGTTGCACTACCAGATGCAATGGGAAGGAGTTGTCCCTTTGAACGTCAACCTGCTAGGGTTGATTCACTATGTTGGGTTGTCTTTCCCTTGATATCCCTCCCTTTCACAAGTAGGACTTGTTGGGGCTCTCTAGTTACCAAAAATAGAGAGGACACCTCTTGTTAGGAAGTCCCCAAGACCCCTCTATTTATAGGAGGGCTAGGGTCAGGGTTTCCAGTTCAACTGGGAGTTAAAGAGAAAGATTTTCATGAATTTTTTAAAATCTTTGAATGATGAACATGTGAGTTCAGAGCTAAACCGGTCGGTTCACATGTGAATTCATCGGTTCAACACTTGAATCGGTCGTTTCACTATGTTTCCTAGTTGCAATTGTATTGTCAATTGATTTTTGACTAATGCACAACATAATCTCACCATCAATCCTTGATCTAATCGAATTGATCATTGTACTGGTGGTTCACATAGTGAGCGAGTCATTTCAGACCTTGAACCGGTCAGTTCACTAAGTGAACCAATCGATTCATGCCCCAACTCTACTAATATTTAGCCAGTGCAGTTTCAATTAACCTGACAGTCCAACTGATCGATTCAGCACTTGAACTAGTTAGTACATAGTACAATTAGTCAATTTTCAACTAGTGTTGTTTAAATTGAATACCTAAACACTTTGGTAGTCAAGTTAAACATCATTCATGAATAAACTCATATTCCAAATGCATCCTATGTCTATGACCCTATAGGTCCCATATTACTTTCTTAGCGAATGTCCATATCCAACTTATGTGATCACAAATAATGAGCGGTGTCTAGCAACACATCATTTCTACCCAAGTAATTCTAAAATCTATAGAACAACTTTAGCCTATAATTTGTGATTAGTGTTACCATGATCGTATAGTTCCTTTGAAGCTGATATACGAATTGAACTTGAGGCATGGAGTCTTCATCCTCTTCAACATTCAATCCATGTTCCTTGAACTATAGAAGACTATTTGAGATACATGTAAGTTCACATGTCATATATTGATTCACATGAGAATGTCCATGCGTTTCTCAGTCTTGCTTATCAAATGGATCGAATATCAATCTCATAAAGGAGAAACAAATCCCATCTATAAGACCCCTGACATTGTTATTTGGTTTATCATGCTTGCTTAGCATAGTTAGATGCTTAAAACCTTAAGTAAACCTTGTGATGTGCTTTATATCATATGATAAGCTTTTCAAGTTTGGTCCAGTTTGGGAACTATTTGAGCTAGTTGTGTTTAAATGTTCTTATTTTGGACCTAATTGCAAATTAGCCATCTCTAGGGTTTTTTTACAATTTTCACATGATTGTTATGCCTTACATGTTTTCACATTATATTTGATATGTATTTGCTTTAGGGAACCTTATTTCACCTCAATTTGTGTGGTGGAACCTTGTGTTAAGATTAGGATTTGTATGGATGCCCTAACTCAAAGCTGACACTTTCAGTGTTTGACTGACGAGACCACTTCATTTTTGGTGATCGCCAAGTTTTCTTATGGGCCTGAGTTTTGGAGGTCAATGAAGTTTTTCTTGAGCCTCTAAGGTTGGAAATCAATGAGGTTTTTGAACTCACTTTGGTCACCAACTTTTCATAGTGCTCATGGTCAATGATTTTCTATGTGGTCACTAAATTTTTACTTGATCAGTTTGTCGCCAATGTTCTTGGAGGTTGTTTGCTTTTTTTGGACACGTTGGTGGTTTTATTTTCTTATATGGTTGCCCCAGTTGCATGAGTGTGGTGCTTTCATGGATGAGGTGTGTTGTCTTTGGACACATGGCATATTTAGCTTGACACCTAACCCCCTTTCTCTCTCTCCCACCCAAAATTATATATACCTTTGTCTTATCATGCAACCAAACCATTTGAACCCTCTCTCTCCTTTCTCTTAGAGCTCATCCCCTCTTGCTTGGTGGTGAAGGATGAGCTCAAGGTTTAAAAAGGAGGTCGATCTTGCTTGCATGTGTGCCTAGGGTTTGGATCTACCCTCTCCTTATGCTTGTGGAGCTTCCTTGCTTTGCTTCTTGGTCTTGGTAAGTGTGGTCTCTCTCTTGTATACATATTCCTTGCTTTACTTCCATTCTTATGTCTCTTCTCGGCTGAATGCATGGTGTTCCATGGTAGTGCTTGAGTTAGATCATGAAGTACATATCTTCTTTCTTGGCTTTTTGACCTAGGGTTTTCTATCTTTTTAGAGGAGAAGCTAGCTTGGCTGAGAGCAGTGCTCATGCTAGGGTCTCTTCCCCTTTCCTTCGAGCTACCTAGCTGCTTGGAGTTGCTTCATCTTCTCTAAGGCTAGTTATATAACTTTCTTCATGATTATTGCTTACTTTCATCTTTCATGCACATGATCTTCCCTTGATATGTTCTTCCAAGTATAAAGATGCTTCCTTTATCTAGGTTTTGTGTTTGTTTGGTGATCTTGGGTAGATAACTCTTCTTGGACAAACCCTAACTCTTTTGGTTGAGTTTTCTTTGGTGACGAATGTTTTGGTCCTTGTATGTATGTGTAAGATGATGATTTTTCTCTTTTAAATGATGATTGCTAAATTAGGGTTTTGAACTAATCATCTTCCTTGAGATTGCAACTTGATGACCTTTCAAATACTTGATGATGACTAACCTATTTGGATCCTTGTGGTTGATGAGTTCTTAGTCTCTCCATGGTCGCCAAGATTTCTCTCTCTTGATGGATTGTTGAGTTTTGATGTATGTGGTTGCTAAGAATGTTACATATTATGTGGTCACCAAGGTTTTGTACCTTATGTGGTCGTTAAGAATTTTGATGTTAATGATCGCCAAGAGATGTGATTTCAACCATTCACCAATTCTTGTGAACCTTGATGGTTTCCAAGAATTTTTTTATCTTGAGTGATTGGTGAAACCCTAACCCTAGCGATCGATGAGATCCTTTGACCTAAGTGGTCTCCAAGGATCTCTAACCTTAGCAGTTGCCAACTTTTCTGATCTTTGGAGGTTGCCAATCTCCTTATTTCTTGGTGATTTGTGACACTTAATACCTAAGTGCTCGATGAAGATTTCTGATCTATATGGTCATCATGTTTTGTTGACTCTGTGATGGTGATGTTTGACCAATATTTCTTTCATGATTGATGGAGATGATAAGAATTAGGGTTTACCTTTAATTGTTGTTTTCAAACTCTAATTCATGTTACCTTGTTGGACATTACCCTAATACAAGTAAGTGATGATGATACATTGCTTCTTGTGTGATTTATATGATGATGGAATACTTTCTATCTATAAGTTGATGTAACCCAAATTTGTTATCATATGAACATCATAGCTCTTAAATGCAATGTTATGTCAAACTTGTATATCACATGTATGGTGATGGTTGATGAGCCTTGATGAGGCATGTAAATATAATGATGTTCTTATTGGAAAGATGTGATGGTCTTAATGACCCATGAGCATGGTTGAGCTCTTGTGGGGGTGTCATCCACTGGGTGATGTTACAAGGATTTGAATCATGTGATGATGATATGATGATGAGTATAGACTCATGTATGGCAATGAGATAGTACCATGTGATGATGTGATAAGCTTTATATTTCATGCATTTTATATCTTCTGAATTTGCAATCCACCCATGCTTTTTTAAAACTCTTTTAGGATTTGTATGTAACTTGATTGATGCAGTTAAAATATACCCAATTATCTTTAATTAATCAAGTGAAACCCTAATCATGCAGTGCCTTGTGCATCCATTCTAGTATCAGGACTTGTTGGATGATGAAATGTGTGTTCCTCTAATGGAAGCTCAGAGCACATATTGTTGAGTATGCATGGTGCAAGAGACTATGTGTACTTGACATCATGATTCCAAGGTTTTGAGGATGACTATGGTCATTCCTCTCCAGGAGAATGGTTGTGGTCATATCTCATGTATTTGTATATATGATGTGATTGATGATAGCTGCAATTGTACCTCAAATTATAGGGTTTGTATACCCTGATTACTAGTGTCGTGACCTATATACCAAGGGCGAACTAGGCTATTTTGCAGCTCGACCTTATATGTCTCTACAAAGGAGTGTACTAACTGAGGGAAGAGGTGATCTTTGGAGTCTGGCTCTCCTAGATCTTGTATGACACTGATTTTGACTTAGAAATGGCCAATTAGAGTTTGAGTGGTATGCCTCAAACTCTTTAGGGCTTAATAAAAGATGTAATCCACCCATTTTAGCATATGTATTTAGGGTTAAACACGATTCACATTGGATGTTTACCTTTGTCCTATTTATTATGCTACTAGTTGTTATATACCATAGTAGGAACAGTTAACTGCTTGGTAGAAGGTAGTGTCATAATGGTTTATACATCTTGTTAATCATGCTTGTGCCTTTCCTATCTGTTTAACTTGCATAACCTACTTAAACTTCTTAACCTATTTAATGATATATCTTGTTGTAATCAATAATCATTGTTGAGAGTTATATCTCTCGATGGGATGTTGATCTCTCCTCGTGGGTCACCATATGTTTTTAGGTGGTCGTCAGTGGCATGGTCAGGATCATGGTGTTGAGGATGACCAACTTGAAGAGCACTAGGAGCTAAAGGTTGGATAGTTGTTAGTGGAGTCCTATAATCATCCTTGTACTCTCATATCTGGGAAGGGAACTTTTTATAGATGATATGTATATCGACGTGAGTTTTTTGTAGTATTCCTATGTTTGTATATGGCATGTATATGTGGAACATCTCTTTTGTATACATGTTGGGGCTGAGGGCCTTGGATAAGATTGTAAATACCTGATATGATATGTTGTAATATACAGGTTGTTGGACCTTTATGAAAACATTTCTGAACATGATGGTAATGTTGAAATCAGTTTTAATTATTCCATTTTTCTAGATGTATGGTTAATTAGTTGTTGATTTCATATTTTGTTTGAGTAATCTTGTTTACCATGGAAGGGCATTACAATTTAGGTTGGTATCAGAGCTTTAGTTTCATTGAGTCTATAGGGATATAGGATTAGGGTTTTTATCTATTCTTACGTAATCCAACATATTTGATTATAGCTTATGCTTATTCAATATGTCTGGAGGATGTGAAGAGCATGTTGAGAGTAGCTATTCACACCAGGAGGTGGAACTACAAGCTGACACATGATGGAAGAGTGCCTAAGACGAGGCTAGAGCAGCACATGGTGCCTCAGTTTGACCTACAGCCATGGAAAATCCTATCTTTTAATCCATATTTGGACAAGTCATGATTATGGTTATGCATATAGAGGATAGAGCGCCTATGCCACAAGCTTGGGAAGTTGTCCCTAATATGGAATCTTGTGGCTCTGGGAAAACATTTGAGTGGTTCAGGCATGTTGGAGCGATCGAGTGTGGAGGTACAATAGATGCAACCAATGTTGATATGTGGTTGATGGAGCTGGAGAAGGCGTTCATGATCCTCAATATCCTAGAAGAGGACAAGGTGAAGCATTTGATTTATCTGATGAAGGGAAGTGCTAACCATTGGTGGGACATAGAAGAGGAGAAGAGACCTAGAGTCATGATTAGTTGGGAAGAGTTTTGGTAAGAGTTTGTGAGCCGTTACGTCCCTAATTTGTATATGTATGAGAAGATAGTATAGTTGAGAAGATACGTCAAAGATCGATGTCTATTGTTGCATCCGCTAGAGGTGCTACACACTATATGATTTGACTCAACTAGATGCACCCCACGAGATCGGAACACATGGGAGGGAACACTTTTGAAATTTGTATTGGTCCTAACCAATTCGATCACTAAAACTAAACAGGTCGCCCGCAAGTGCACGGGGTACTGTTGTAGTATAGGTGATTGGCAAGAAAAGGGGTCGCTCCTCAGGGATAGAGGGGGCACTAGAGCTAGGGTAGTGTTTGCTATGTTCCTAGTGAAGAGATTAGGGTTTGAGGGTTTTAAAAGGGTTTGTTTGTTTATGACTCTAAATGAACAAGTAAGAAAGGTAGAATTAAACCTAAGTTATATTAAATAAGCAAATAGCAAACTAGGTTAACAAACTAGATAAGTAAGAACAAGAGTAAGATACACTACACTAGACAAGCAAGAAGCAATTAAGAACTAAACTAACCACAAGCAAGAGCAAGAATCTAAGTTAACACTAACGAGCACAACTAACAAATTAACTAGATTAAGCAAAAGTGACTAAACTAGACTAGCATGAACAAGCAAGCAGAGCAAGATAGGTTTTAAGCAAGATGATTCGGGTAGGTGGGCTGTTTGGGGATGTGGTTTGAAATTAGTTGGGGGATCTCAACATAGCAAGCAACCATCACAATTCTATCTAGATTACCAAACCAAACAACAAGGCAAGTGCTAGTAGAATATACCATATACTAGTAGTTGGGTAACTAGGGTTAGGTGTGATTGTAGTAGGACTTGTCAAGTCTAGGTTTCTAGGGTAAGTGGTATTAGGTCAATTGAGATCCAAGGGTATAGATGGGAGTAGAGATGAGGATATTTGACCTCATTCCACTAGCCATTCTAGCCTTTAGAAAGCCCCAGGAAATTGCACTAATCACTCTTACACTAGGCAATTGCACTAATCACTCTTACACTAGCTACTTAGATCTCACACTCACTTGTAGGAGGAGGGATGTGTATGTAGGAACAAAGGGGAATAGCTAGGGATCCACTAATTGGACCTAGGAGCCATTCCTAAGATTGCCTCATACACTCTAATTCCTCCTAGAAGCTAAGTGTCATCAAACATCTCAAAGCAAGAAATTCATGTTATAAGCAAAAACCACATGCAATAAAATAGGAAATGAGATAGAAGCAAGAGGCAATCGTCATAGATAGAAATTATGTTCATTACAAGATATTTTCCCCCAACATGGTATCAAAGTCACATTTTAACCCCAAATTGTCCACCACTAGGGGCTTAGCTACACATAGTCAAAGAAATAGAAAAAGAAATGGGAAGAAGGGGAAGAAATGCCATGGAGCTCGGGGAAGTAGCCTTCTTCTTCACCTCCTTGCTGCTGTGGAGGACCTCTCTCCTCCAAGGGTGCAGGTGAGCATGAACATATGGGGGATTATGGATGAAAACCTAGAAAACTAGGTCTCCAAGGTGAAATGGAGGTGGAAATGGTGGATGGAGAGCACAAATTCAAAGGAAATGCGCTAGATGCTCGCGGAGGAGCGATGGAGGCTAGGAGAAGCTATAGGGGAAGCTCACCTAGTGATGTGGCTGCCACCCATGTATATATAGGTGGTGGTGGAAGCACTAGGGTAAGTAGGGGTATTGTGGGAAAATCAATGTAAAAAGGGTTAGGTTTTAGGTGGAAGCACGGCCATGGTGGGTGGAGGTGAGAATGGTTGTGGTGGAGGAGAACGACCGTTCTGGTGAAGTGTGAAATCACAGGTTGGATGGGTGAAATGAAGGCTGGTAGCACGGATGTGGTGGTGGCTAGGTAGCATGGTTGTGCTGGGCAATACGGCTATGGTGGTAGAGTTGCGAGGAGGTCATTCCCCAGAGCACCCTCGTTCTATCCTTCATCTAGCACGGTCGTGCTGGGTAGCACTGCTGTTTTGGGAACTTCGTGGTACGGATGTGCTGGGTAGCACAACCGTGATGGTTGAGTTGCTGAAACTTCAAGATTTGTCAATTCAACCTGTAACTTTGTACAATTACCAACACGGTCATTCCTTGACACCACGACCGTGCTGGGGTCCTCAAGTGCTAAAATGGCTTCAAACTTCATTATCAAAGGACTTCTTTGCTTGATGTCAAATCTTTGCCATTGGGGTAGGTTGAGGGAGCTCTTGGGGCCTTATTTGGACCCCTCCATGAGTGGAGGAACCCTAGGACTCCTTCCTTCTCTCTCTTCGATCCAAAGTATGGTCCAAGTACCTGAAAATAATGCAAAGAATGTCCATAATTGCATTTGACAATGATAAACCTATTAGGGTAAATAGCTTGCAATCTACTTTGTTTAGATGTGATAAAAGTACAAAAAGGCACAAGATGGAGCCCTAAAATAGGGCTACATCACCACCCCAAACTTAAAACATACTTGTCCTCAAGTATGCTCCAACACAATCTCTATTTTCAAGTTCTTCTCAACAAAAAGAAATGACAAATGCATAGAAATAGAAAATTATTGAGTACATGGTCTTGGGAGTGACTAAGTGCATGTACTTCACCTCTCTTCTCTCCTCTTTCACAAGCCATTCATGAACTGAGAACTGAGAATAGAAACTTCAAATATAAAGCATAGAAACACAAGTTGTCCATATGTCCTTCATGTCATTCCAGGTAAACTGTTTCATGTTGGTGTTAATCAAAGATGACTAGGAGTATTGTTTCACTTTCAAGCATTCACTCTTATGCTTCAAACTACACTAGATGACCCACTTTGTTGTAAATAGGGTAGAGTGAGCTACATTTGATGTTTTCTAGCTCAATGGGTGTGAAAGAGGAAGAAAGGATTGCGGTAAGATTTTGGAGTGCTTTTACACACTCATCTTTTCTTTATTTGAATGCTCTTAAACAGGAGTATCCTTTTATTTTATTTTTGCTTTTCTTTTTCTTTGCCCTTGGTGTAGATAGGGCATATGGTGGATAGGGTAAAGCGGGGAGGTTGAGATGTGTCCACCCCAAACTTTTGGGGGTGGCCACGGCTGCTATGTGCACTTTCGCATCTTTTCATGAGGCGGAGAGGTTTGAAGGTGGTGAAAGAATAGTCAAATCAAAGAGGGGTAATTAGTGTAGTTTCCAACATAAGATTTCCTGCATGAAAGCTAATCCAACACTTCACCAAATGATATCACACCACATGATATAACAACATAAAATTCACATTTCTACCAAGTGATTCCATAGGCTTTAAGCTCTTGTAGCTTTCTCAATTCATGATTCAACCAAAACATTCACAAACTTAAGAGAGGTGGTGCGCATGTAAAAAGTCAACAAACAAGACCATATAGCAATAAGATCCAAGAAAGTAGCATGCATTTGTCAAAGGATTAAAAACATTTCATTTCAAACAGTGGAGATTAAGTCAAAACATACTTTTAGGGAAAGAACATTCAAGTTTGGGCAAAATTGGCCAAAATGGTGCCAATTTGTATTAAATCACATCTAAACCTACTTTAGGGAAATTTAAAACATAAAGTGGAAATTCCTAGTTAAAATGCACAAGAAATTTCCAAAAACTACATGAGAATGCAATGCATGATAAGGAATAGCAAAATGAGCAAAATTTTTGAAAAATTACACAAAAATGCATGAAACTAAACTACATGTATGCATGAATGCAAGCAAAAGAAAATCTACACTAGGTGGGTTAATAATCAAACAAACAACGATTAGGTGGAATAGGCAACTATCTAAAAAGCTGAAACTAAGGACTTACTGCCCTACCACCCCAAACATTTGAACCATGTTGCCCTCAGCATGAAACTAAAGCCTAGGGATGATAGGGTAGAAGTCATGGATCTGGTGGTGTGGGGTCCTGTAGTGGGCCAAACTATGGAGGAGGTTTCTGGTAGTAATGGCCCCAGTAGTTTGCATGTGGAGGTGGGTATGTCTCCTGGTAACTAGAAATTGATCCCCAAAAATCCTCCCCCAATTGGGGGTTTCTCTGTGTCACTGCATGCTGGTAGTGGTACATGTGGTTCATTTGATGATGTATCTGCTGCTGATCCAACCACGTGTCCTGTTGAATTCCCTCCAACTATGCATTAATAGCTGACATGTCATATGCATTTGTTAGAGGCGGCTGAGCATCAAAATCTTCCATTCTCGGTCTAGTACGGCGTGGCTTCTCAAGTGAACGTCGCTACTCTGGCACATTTGTCTCCCCCTCTTCTTCAGGTAAGGCTACACTTGGTGCTCTATACCCCTCTCTAGGGTTCGTTTCCTCATAGCATGATAACAGTTCTAAAAAGTCATCCGTAGGCCCCACATCCCTGAGAAGAAGGTCGGTGTGGTATGGGAGTTCCTGGTTGACACCAGGATAGCCGAGGTTTAGAACATAGAAACTTTTTTTTATCTTTTAGGGATATCATTTGGGACCTTGCAAGATAGTTTAGATCCACATATTTGTTTTCATCTACCTTGGTAGGTTCCTCTAGAGTGCATCCCACTGCCCTTGCCAAAGTGGTGACAATCCCTCCCATGATGAATGGATTTTTACTCTTGGATGAGATTGTCTTCAAGTGATCAATCACCATGGCATCAATGTTCACAAATCCCTCACTTACAATTGTTTCCATAACAAATAAGTCTTTCTAAGAACTAGATCCTTGATTATCATAGCACCCAAACAAGGTGTTTGCTAGGACCTTTTACAAGTATCTCAAGAAAGGGTTGTAGATCTTGCTCATTTTGGATTTCCCTACAGAAAAGGTAGATTGGCCCGTGATTGGAGTAATCTTCTCGACCGCTCTTGTCAAATCTTCCATCGTCAAATTTCTTTGCCATTTCTAGATTGGGGGCAAAGATTGCATTGATATGAGAAGCTTTAAGGATATGTGTTGAGGAGTTTAACTTGAACCTAATACCATCCTCTCCTTGATACTGAACCTTCTCTAAGGTTGTGAAGAACTCATGAGTAGTCTCCAAGTAAGTTTCTTCAACCTTAGTTAAAATCTTGTACAGTCCACATCGTCGTAAATGACTGTCAAATACGAAGTTGACTGCTATGGCTTGCATTGTGGTAAAACATGCATATATGGTGGGAATCACCCTTCTTATCATGCACTCGGGGTGGAGAGGTCTCATTGCCACCTTTCTTGCTATTCCTCTACCAAAAGTGGTTCCTTATGGTTGCTTTCCCACCCATGTCAAGATGTCCTCCTCTAGCCTTGACACGATGTCCACCAGTTCGTCCTCCAATTCCTCACTCTTGGTGTCATCTACCTCTTCTTCTTCATAGGTGTGTGACCCCAAACTTGTATCCAAGTTCAAGGGCACTCTCTCATGGCTTCCACTAGGTTGGGTTGATGATGTATAATGCCTCGCTGGAGCTGGTCGTGGCGGCAAGCATGAGGAAGATGCCTCATTAGTTTTCTTGGTTCTTCGCTCACGAGCCAGTGCATTGACTTCAATAGAATCTACAATGTTCTCCAACTCTTCTTCTTCCTCCTCATCCTCTTCCCCAAGGTTTCTGTAGTTTGGATCCGAGATGTGCTCACTGGAGGAAGAGTGAATTCAGGAGGTGCTCATCGACGTCGATCGTCTAAAGGAACGTGAAATTGAGTTGGACGACAAAGAGGGGATGTCAGACTGTTGTGAACTGGGCACTCATTTGGATCACCTTTTGCTACCGATGAGGATGTTTATAGTCTTCTCTACTCCCCTCTTGATGGACTTTCCCATGCCCTTCATTCTTGCAAGGCTCTTTAGTGAAAACAAAGCTAGAACTAGAAAAATGCAGCTCCGGGCTGTAGGGGCAGAATCTGCTTGTAGGTGGAGAAATCAGAGGTGATGGACGATGGAAATCGAAGCTAGAAGTTAGGGAAAGCAATTAGGGACCAAAGGAAACTCTAATCCAGAGTTTGGGAGCAAGAGGAGGCAATTTGGGGGTGTTGGGAACTCACCCTAGTCGCCTGGAGTCGCAAAACGGTTGTGCTCGGATGTAAAAATGAATTTGGGGTCGTGCTGGGTCGGGTTGAATCGGGCCATTTAAGTGGTTTTCTGGGCCAGCACAGTCGTGCTAGCGGGGAGCTGGCACGACCATTCTGGTCAGCACGGTCGTGCTGCCAGCGGCCAAAATCTCAAAACAACCTATTGTTTTTAAGTTAACCAACACGACTGTTCCACACCAGCACGGCTGTGCTGGATGGATTCCAACATGGTTGTTCTGGTCAGAACGACTGTTTTTCCCTCTATCAGTTCAAAAACTCTAGATTTCATCAAATCTTTTAGGAACTCATCATCTAATCCACTTGAAAGATATTTGTTGTTGTCATATCCACCACTTTAATTGATTGTACCCTAATTCTCAACTTGAACCCGTTCAACCTGTCATTTCATCAAAACTAAAGACAAAAACTATCAAGAACAAGTGTGTGTGTTTTGTGTAAAATAAAACAAAAGTATCAAAAAGTAAGGTTTGAGAATCTCAAACCACATGGGTTGCCTCCCACTAGCGCTAAATTTTACACCTTCAGTCGGGCTTATTGATTCTTGATTTCTTTCACTTCTTTGGAATTCCCAAGGCATCCTTGTAGTATATTTCTTTCTCATCAACTTCCAAGAACATTTCTTCATCGGTTTGTTCTTCTACAATCATAACAATATCAAAACTTTGATTGGCCTTGTTCGAGCCTACTTCAACAACTGGTTCCAATCTTTGTCCATTGACGGATAATTCTTTTGCCCCTTCTTTCTCACATATCACAACAGCTCCAGATGGGTACACTTTCTTGATAAGATAAGGACCTTCCCATCTAGACCGAAGTTTTTTGGGAAAGAACTTCTTTCTTGAATTGTACAACCATACCCACTTTCCGGGCTCAAATTCCTTATAATTAATTATCGCTCCTACTATTTTACTTCAAATTGATAGCCCTCACCATCAATTCATAAGATTACAGCGTACAACCTTCTAGTGGGCAAGATCCTAAAATCCTCTAAGTCATGGACCAGCTTGGGCTGTCACCCACAACTTAGATCTCTCAGGTAGGCAACTCTTACCAATTGCATCATATGAAACTCTTGATAAGATGTCATATGCAACTCCTTGCCATGATCATCTCCATGCCTCAAGGTGCTAGATCCTATCTAGGTCACCTTGTTAAGTCCGACCCAAAGCCAATACGATGAATATGCACCCTGCTTGGGAAGACCCACATATCCATCCTTCACGCTTCCACGAGATAGACGGTGCACCACGCTTGGGCGTGCCCACACTTGGTCGATCAAGCTTTTCACGTGTGTCGCATTTGGAAGGCATCTAAAACATTAATATTTAATGAGGGATTTGGTTTTATATACATATACATATCCAATCACCACAATACATAGTATGTATCATATACATGCTATATCCCACAGAAAACATGCAAAATGATAAAAGCGATGATTATGGCCATCCTAATGTGATTCCTCAAGCCAAGAGGAATCACGGTCATCTAGGTCTACATCACATGCAACCTTTACAAGATGAACTCTATGCTTTGCCTTTCTGGGTTTGATCAACTCATCACATGACTGATCGGCTCGCCATCAGGCTGGTCGGCTGGGTGCCAC
This sequence comes from Alisma plantago-aquatica, assembly GCA_963693085.1. Taxonomy (NCBI): domain Eukaryota; kingdom Viridiplantae; phylum Streptophyta; class Magnoliopsida; order Alismatales; family Alismataceae; genus Alisma; species Alisma plantago-aquatica. The sequence goes on along the minus strand of OY856411.1, from coordinate 1,357,245,593 downwards.
CAGCCGATCAGTTGGCTCCTCTAACCGACCAGTTCGCCTGGTCGTCGTGCATCTCATCATGGCCGCCACCCGCTCGTCTCGCTCCTAGAACCGGTCATCAACCAATCGGCTCACTCCTTGAACCGATCGTCTCGAATGTCAACTGATCGGTTCACGCCTTGAACTGATCGTCTCATCTGTCGTCAGGATGTCCTCCGTTCTTTGACATAATGGGAAATAAAATTCTATTATATTTTATATTGTAAAAAGAGAAACCTTGAGTAACATTCGAGGGGAGCAAAGGTAGGAAAGAAATCTCGAATTATTTCGAGTTACATCAGGAATAGGAGAAAGGGAAACGGTGCACAGACCGAGATGCAAGCAATCGCATACAACCATACACATATAGGGTTCATTGGCCATAACCATGCTATACATCCACCACGAAACTCATTTAAGGGTGACGCGTATCGAGTGCATTCATATTACATATCATATATGTATATTGGGATTTGTGGATTTAGGATTGGACATGCATAAAGCCAATTTTATTCGCATCGTAGGCGACAAACCAAAATCGATCATATCGATAACCCTAAAGTATAGAGCAGTTGACGTGGCTCTCATACAACTGTTGGTCTTTAGGGGAATCAGAGAAGGCAGCGGAAACAAAAATTTTCTCCCCCAAACCCAGAACAAGGAAATGTGTCAACGTCAATACAATAGGAAAGGATGGTTTGTGGACTCATACCTTGTCCCGAGGATTGCTCAGTGACAATACCTCATGGCTTGAGTGGTCTTCACCTATGGTCTTGGACGGTGTCTGTGCAGCTCCTGGTCGCACCGGGACTGACGACTCCTGGTCTCACCGGGACTGTCGGGATTGACAACTGTCCTCCGAGTGGCAGAAATCTCCCTCCTCTAAAGTAGTCCACATGGACCACCTGGAACTCCAATCTCCTTGTCTCACATGGAATTGGAAGGAGTCGCACCCTCCTGTCAGCGTACTAGTCACTGACACACTCTCCTACAACCAGTCACTTTCTGCAGTTGTCTTTCCCTTGTTGTGCCTCCCTTATCGGGTAGCACTTGCTCGGGATCTCTCGGTTACCAAAACTAGAGAGAACGACAACTTTACAGAGCAACTGGTTGCACTGAGTTGTACTTTGAGAAGCCCCCAATACCCCTATATATATCAGAGGGTCATGGGACACGGTTCTCTATCCCGAACAATGTGGGACTAAAGCAGGAGTAGAAGGATTTGAGATTTTCCACAAAAACAACCAACTGTGCAACCTGAACCGATCCATTTTTGAAACGGTCATTTGGGGACCTAAGCCGGTCGGTTGACACCTCAACCGATCGGTTGGGACCCATGAAACGGTCGGTTCACTTCTGAACCGGTCGGTTCGTGGTCCTGGTCAGTTCTCGATTGACTTTTCCTCTTTTGTTTCTAATTGGTACCTAATACCAATCCGTGTTCCAATCAAATTGGGAAAGTGAAACAAAAAGAAATTTCTCACCAATCCTACTTTCCCAACTTGCTCGGTTGGACCAGTTGAACCGATCGTTTCAACACTTGAACTGATCATTTCACGTTGTCCATGAGTCGATCGACTCACCACCTGAGCCGATCGGTTCACCAAGCTCAGCCGATCGGTTCATCACATGAGCCGATCGGTTGGGAGTGCACATTGTGCATAATCAGTCAATTGCAGTTTCAATCAATCTGATACTCTAATCAATCAGTCCAACACCTTGAACATTATGATACTGAGCTATCAATTGATTGAGTGTTTAATTGAACTACGAAACTCCTTTAGTAATCAATCTAAACATTGTTTGTGGACAAAACTCCTCCTCCAGGTTAAATCCTATGTGTGTAACCCTGCAGGTCCATTTCACGTTGGCAGTGAAAGTCCATAACACTTATGACTTCACAAGCAAAGAGCGGTGCCTAGTCACACATCAGTGCTACCCCAAGTGAAATAGAAAGTTGGAGAACAACATTCAATCCTACAATCTGTGAATGGTGTTACAGTGAATGTATAATTCCTTTGTCACTGATATCCTGAATGAACTCGAGGCATGGAACAGTCATCCTGTCAACATTCATTCACTTTCTTAATCTCAGTGTAGATTGGAAGAGATATGTATGACATCAATATCACATACTGATTCACACATGCGTGCACGCCTTTCTCAATCCTACTCATCAAGTGGCCATGGATATCAAACTACCTCAGGAGGGACAAATCCCATATCTATCACTCACCCCTCAAAATCCCCATGTGTCAAAGCCATCCAATCATCACCTTTATAACAACCCATGTTTCAGGACTGCGTTTGATGATGTCAAAGTGTACCCAACGACATGTGTTGAGTGTAGTGATTTCAGGTCAAAGAATCACACTCACCACCATCACTGTGAGTACTGCCTGTGACTACCATGTCATGGTTCCATGTGTCAAACTCACAGTGCGTCTGTCCGGTACACTTGTTCTCTAAAAAGTACCTATGTGTTTGGTTTGATATCTCTATATCATGACTAATGAGATTCTATCATCAACCAACACCACAATCTAGTCTTATTTGCCATTGCTGTCTATCTACCTTCCATAATGACATCCGACTAGGGACATAATGAGAATGTACAAACTCTTAGCATCTGTATGATCTCATCGTTCAGGTCCTTAACCTGAAAGCATACGTCATTAAGTACTGTCATTCTCTAGACATTCAATCTATTTTATCACTATCTCATATGACTAAACCAGAAAGAATTGGAAGCTTGCCTTTGATGTTTATCAAATCAATCTTATTGTATCCCACCAATCATCCCATGATTGGCTCAAAAGGGCATACATACCAACAAAAGTCCATAACACTTATGACTTTACAAGCAAAGAGCGGTGCCTAGTCACACATCATTGCTATACAAGTGAAAAGGAAATTTGGAGAACAACTTTTAATCCTACAATATGTGAATGGTGTTATAGTGAATGTATAATTCCTTTGTCACTGATATCCCGAATGAACTAAAGGCATGGAACAGTCATCATGTCAATGTTCATTCACTTTCTTGATCTCAGAGTAGATTGGAAGAGATATGTATGACGTCAATATCACATATTGATTCACACATGCGTACACGCCTATCAAATTCCTACTCATGAAGTGGCCATGGATATCAAACTCCCTCAGGAGGGACAAATCCCATATCTATCACTCACCCCTCAAAAGCCCCATGTGTCAAAGCCACCCAATCATCACCTTTATAACAACCCATGTTTCAGGACTGCGTTTGATAATGTCAAAGTGTACCCAAAGACATGTATTGAGTGTAGTGATTTCAGGTCAAAGAATCACACTCACCACCATCACTGTGAGAACTGATTGTGACTACCATGTCATGGTTCCATGTGTAAAACTCACGGTGGGTCTGTCCGATACGCTTGTTCTCTAACAAGTACCTATGTGTTTGGTTTGATATCTCCATATCATGACTAATGAGATTCTATCATCAACCAACACCACAATCTAGTCTTATGTGTCATTGTTGTCTATCTTCCTTCCACAATGACATTCGACTAGGGACATAATAAGAATGTACAAACTCTTAGCATTCGTATGATCTCATCGTTCAGGTCATGAACCTGAAAGCATACGTCATTGAGTACTGTCATTCTCTAGACATTCAATCTGTTCTATCATTATCTCATATGACTGAACCAGAAAGAATTGGAAGCTTGCCTTTGATGTTTATCAAATCAATCTTAATGTATCCCAACAAATATCCCATGATTGGATCTCAGGGCATACATACCAACAGACTCCCACTTGCACTGCTTGCCAATCACCCTTGAATCATATTCATAGTGACCTTCAAAAATTTACCACATGTTACTGTGCTCTAGTGCTAACGTAGTGAGTTATGGAAACACCTTGCCAAAGTCGGTATTAACTGCATGTCGCATATCTCTTCGCTATACGTCACATGTATAAGATGGAGTTGTCATGATATGCGATCCAGTATTCCTTTACTATAGCCACATTGCATGACCAAGCACTCCTAACTTGTCATCATTGATCGGAATATCTATAAGTTCATCTCATGAACTTCCAAATCCATATAGTATCCACTGATGTTCTCTAACACACGGATACTCGGCTTTTCCTTTTAAACAGTTTTATTGGAACATTTCCATTTATCAACAAACATTCACTTTTATATATCTTATATATATTTTTGCCATTAATTTTATGTCCTTTTTGGAAGTTTGCATCAGTGTAACTTTTACAGTGAACCCTTTCTTATTTCCATAGAACTAGTACTTCTCAAGTACTTATCAAGTTCTTATGGTATTCCAGTAATCTCACATACGAGTTATCAGGATGAGCACATCATATTGTCATGTCCCACATACAAGATTATGAATGCATTTCGTTCTTTCCATGTCCATACATGCAAGATGATGGGATGATTACATACATGATAGATCCTTATCTATTCTTAGTGTTCCCATTCTTTATAAGAATTGGATACTTGGCCTTGGGATACTAACTCCATGTAACATGGATAAGTTTTCTCCCAATGAATATGTGTATACTGAACCCTTCAGTATAGATTGCCAATGTATGCTCTCTCTTTTCAGGTCAAGAGGTTTTTGAGAACTATCTCTATAGATCTCTATTCCTATCACATAGGAAACGTCTCTATCTTCCTTAAAGATAATTTCCACTTTGGATTTCCATTCTAGAACATCTTCATTTCACATCAACATGTGGAATGTGAATACTCTCCCACTAAATCACAGATCCCTTCTTTATCTTTGTCATATCAGTCAAACCCTTTGACTATATTATCAAAGTAAAGATCACAGTTCTGAGTTGCTTGTACTCAATCAATCACATTGATTAGTCCATTGTAACTTATAGACTTCATTTGAATTAATGGATTCATAAACCTTATCGGTTGTGTCACGTACACATCCTTGTCTTATTCCTCATAGGAATGTGGTTTTAGTATCCGTATGCCAAATCTCTTAGTCATTAATTTGCAATCAAGCATCATCCTTATTAAATGTTATCCATGTGTCTTAACGCTTAAGACTCATTCGCACTTATGGATTTCATCCCAATGGGTGCTACCATCAAGGTCATACCTTATGGTTCACATGGAAGTCATTTAGGATGTAATGGTCATAAACCATAACTCAAAATCTGGTTCCTCATATTCATCTAGATAGTTGACTCATCATATGACCAACTCATCACATAGATAATCGAGGTGTATCTGTCAAGGATACAAGAATTTACAACTCTTTGTTATTCTTTATTTCCTTTATTAGTGTAGGGTATTCTTTATTTAAGAAGAACTTAGTTATTTGATAATCATCCTCTAACTGCTTAGAGTATGACTCCTTCTTGATTTAGACATCACCATGCCTTAATCACGAGTTCACTATGATACACTTCAAGATATTCATATTGGTATTTCTCTAAACACCATTTGAAGTACTAACATTAAGTCCAATAGGTATGTAAATACATCACATGTATTATACCTAATAGGATAATCATTCTCTTACTACTACTAGTGAAGATTGATTAACCATTTTTACGAGATTCATGTCTCTTACTGGTTCTATAACCAAAAGAGTTTAGATTTATCCATCATATGGAATCTAGAAATGAATTTCTCATGATTTATGCTAATTTCATTGTTTGAGTTATCAATAACTTTGAGGTATCATTTTATCTCATGCATACTAAGTACCACAAGATAAACAAGGCATTGCCATAAAGATCATATCTTTGAAATTGAAACATTAACTTTATTAATTGCTATCATTGTCATACAATATGCAAAAATAAAGTGTTTCTATCCATTGTCAAATATGAAATAGCAGTTCATAACTCTATTACATGCCTTCAAGTCTGAAAATAAACTAAAGTACCCCTATCTATGGCGGCAACATTTGCCCCATGTATTGGGTGCTTTACACTTTATATATTGGTATCATATACCTCAAAAAGTGTTACAAGTTTATTTCATGACACCTTCAGGTGGAGACGTCTGTCGCCTCCATCTTTAGTTCTTCTAGATAGAGTGGACAATTCCTTTTCCAATGTCCTAGCTTTTGACAATGGTGGCAATTGCGTCTCTTGGTCACACCTCCCTTGGCCTTGAGAGTTGAAGATGACTTGGGCTGCTGGCTAGCATCATAACCTTTCTTAGTCTTGCCCTTGCCCTTGCACTTGGACTTGCCTTTCTTGCTATTGATCATCATCAGAGACTTAGGCTTGTCCCTCTTCATCTGTGCCTTGGATGTCCTTAACATGCCCAACAACTCTGTCAACGGCTTGTCAAAGTTGTTCATGTTGTAGTTCATCACAAACTGACTGTAAGATTCTGGCAACGATTGCAGTATCCCATCAGTAGCCAACTCTTGGCTCAGGGGAAATCCCAGTCTTGTCAGGTTCTCCACATAGCCAATCATTTTGAGCGTGTGAGGACCAACTAGATCTCCTTCTGTCATGACACACTTGAATAGTACCCTGGAGACATCATATCTCTCTTACCATGCTTGATCTTCATACATGTTCTTGAGATGCTAAATCATCTCAATGACACCCATGCTCTCATGTTGTCTCTGCAACTCATGGTTCATGGAGCACAACATCAAGCACTTTGCATTAATGGCATCATCATAATGCTTCTTATAAGCATCCCTTTCTGCCTTTGGTGTGGTAGGGGCAGGTTCCTCTGGAATTGGAGTATCCAGGACATAGAGCTTTTGCTCTTAAGTGAGAACAATTCTCAATGTCCTAAACTAGTCATGGAAGTTAGTCCCATTCAGCTTGTCCTTTTCAAGGACCGATCACAACGAAAAGTGATTGTTGTTTGTTGTCATTTGTACTACAAAAGGAAATATATGCAGTTTAGTCCAAAACTCAATTTTGACTTAATTGATTGATTTGAAAAGTTTGACGATATAATTAGGGCTTTAATTAATTATAGCTCCCACTATTTTTGTTCAAATTGATAGCCCTCACCATCAATTCGGAAGATTGCAGCATACAATCTTCTAGTGGGTCAAGATCCTGAAATCCTCAGAGTCATGGACCAGCTAGGGATGTCACCCACAACTCATATCTTCCAGGTAGGAAACTTTTTCCAATTGCATCATATGCAACTCTTGAAAGATGTCATGCACAACTCCTTGCCATGATCACCTCCATGCCTCAAGGCGCTAGATCCTATCTAGGTCAACTTGTTAAGTCCGACCCAAAGCCAACACGATGAATATGCACCCTGCTATGGCAGACCCACATATCCATCCTTCACGCTTCCACGAGATAGACGGTGCACCACGCTAGGGCGTGCCCACACTTGGCCGATCAAGATTTTCACGTGTGTCGCATTTGGAAGGCATCTAAAACTTTAATATTTAATGAGGGATTTGGTTTTATAGGTACATATACATATCCAATCACCACAATATTAGTAAGTATTATATACATGCCATATCCCACAAAAAACATGTGAAATGATAAAAGCAATGATTATGGCCATCCTAATGTGATTCCTCGAGCCAAGAGGAATCAGGGTCATCTAGGTCTACATCACATGCAACCTGTCCATGATGAAGTGCTATAGTTGTCTGAGTTGATTAACTCATCACATGAATGACCTGCTCGCCTTGGCCGGTCATCTAGGTGCCACCATCCGATCGGTTGTCTCCTCCAACCGATCAGTTTGCCTGGTCGTCGTGCATCCATGGCCGCCACCCGATTGTCTCACTCCTCGAACTAGTTGTCTGGATCGCCAACCGATCGATTCACTGCTTGAACCGATTGTCTCAGTCATCGTCAGGTTGTCTGCCGTTCTTTGACATAATAGGAAATATAAACAGATCTATCTTCTTTACATTTAAAAAGGGAAACCCCAAGTTACATTCAGGGGGAGCAAAGGTAGGAAAGAAATCTCGAGTTATCTCAAGTTCAAAGATGCAAGCAACCACATTCAACCAAGCACACATACATAGGGTTAATTGGCCATAACCATGCTATACATCCACCAAAAAACTCATTTAAGGGTGACGTGTATCGAGTGCATTCATATTACATATCATATATGTATATTGGGATTTGTGGATTTAAGATTGGACATGCATAAAGCTAAATTTATTCACATCGTATGCAATAAATAAAGGAGACAAACCAAAATCGATCACATCAATAATCCTAAAGTATAGAGCAGTTGACGTGGCTCTGATACCACTGTTGGGTTTTAGGAGAGAAAGAGAAGGCAGCGGAAACAAAAATTTTCTTCTCCCGAACCCAGAATAAAGGAATCACACCAACGTCTATACAGTAGGAAGGATGGTTTGTGGAGTCATACCTTATCCTGAGGCTTGCTCAGTGACGATACCTTGCGGCTTGCACGGTCTTCACCTCTGGTCTTGGACGGTGTCTGTGCAGCTCCTGGTCTCACCGAGACTGTCAGGATTGACAGTTGTCCTCCGAGAGGCAAACGTCTCCCGCCTTTGAAGTAGTCCACATGGACCACCTAGAACTCCGATTTCCTTGTCTCACAAGGAATCAGAAGGAGTCACACCCTCCTTCAGTGTACTAGTCACCAACACACTCTCATGCAACCAGTTTCCTTTCTGCAGTTGTCTTTCCTCTTTGCCTCCCTTATCGGGTAGCACTTTCTTGGGCTCTCTTGGTTACCACAACCATAGAGAATGACAACTTTGCAAAGTAATTGGTGTTCTGAGTTGTTGTTCCTGAGAAGCCCCCAATACCCCTATATATAGGAGGGTCATGGGACATGGTTCTCTACCCGGAGCAATGCGGGATTAAAGCAGGGGTAGAAGGGTTCGAGATTTTCCACAAAACTGACATACTGCAGCAGTTGAACCGGTCGGTTCACACCCTGAAATGATTGTTTCGGGCCCTGAGCAGATCGTTTGGGACCTAAGCCGATCGTATGGGGCTCTGAGCCGATCGGTTCACTTATTGAGGTGATTGGTTCATGGTCCTAATCCAACTCAAATTGACTTTCGTGTTTGTTTCCAACTAATCAAATATTAAACCTTGTCCAAATCGAATTTGTACAAGTGAAATAAATTGTATTTGCAAAATAGTCTTCTCACTTTACAAATGATCTTGGTTGGTCCATGAATCGACCGGTTCAACAATTGAGCTGATCATTTCATGACACATGAGCTGATCGACTCACAACATGAGCCAACCAGTTCAACAACCTGAGCCGATCAATTTCTTCTCATGAGCCGATCGGTTGGGTTAGAAGACTTTTGCAAATCTGTCAATTGTAGTTTAAATCAATCAAATATTCTAATCAATCGATCCAACACCTTGAACACTATGATACTGAGCTCTCAATTGATTGAGTGTTTAATTGAACTAATAAACTCCTTTAGTAATCAATCTAAACATCATTTGTGGATAAACTCCTCTTCCAGGTTAAATCCTATGTGTGTGACCCTGCAGGTCCATTTTCACGTTGGCAGTGAAAGTCCATAACACTTATGACTTTATAAGCAAAGAGCGGTGCCTAGTCACGCATCAGTGCTACCCAAGTGAAAAGGAAAGTTGGAGAACAACTTTCAATCCTACAATCTGTGAATGGTGTTACAGTGAATGTATAATTCCTTTGTCACTGATATCCCAAATGAACTAAAGGCTTGGAACAATCATCTAGTCAATGTTGATTCACTTTCTTGATCTCAGAGTAGATTGGAAGAGATATGTATGCCATCAATATCACATACTGATTCACACATGAATGCATGCCTATCTCAATCCTACTCATCAAGTGGCCATGGATATCAAACTCCCTCATGAGGGAAAAATCCCATATCTATCACTCACCCCTCAAAAGCCCCATGTGTCAAAGCCACCCAATCATCACCTTTATAACAACCCATGTTTCAGGACTGCGTTTGATAATGTCAAAGTGTACCCAACGAAATGTGTTGAGTGTAGTGATTTCAAGTCAAAGAATCACACTCACCACCATCACTGTGAGAACTGGTTGTGACTGCCATGTCATGGTTCCATGTGTCAAACTCACGGTGGGTCTGTCCGGTACACTTGTTCTCTAACAAGTACCTATGTGTTTGGTTTGATATCTCTATATCATGACTAATGAGATTTTGTCATCAACCAACACCACAAACTAGTCTTGTGTGTCATTGTTGTCTATCTTCCTTCCACAATGACATCCAACTAGGGACATAATAAGAATATACAAACTCTTAGCATCCGTATGATCTCATCGTTCAGGTCATGAACCTAAAATCATACGTTGTTGAGTATTGTCATTCTCTAGACATTCAATCTATTCTATCATTATCTCATATGACTGAACCAGAAAGAATTGGAAGCTTTCCTTTGATGTTTATCAAATCAATCTTAATGTATCCCAACAATCATCCCATGATTGGCTCTCAGGGCATACATACCAATAGAGTATATGCATGTGCGGGGAGGGTTATCCTTGTCACCCTGATCCCACATTTTTGGAGAATGGTTGAGGCTATGTCTCAGATGAATAAATGTGTATATGCAATGTGTTTGAGGATAGTTGCAGTCATACCTCATATGATAGGGTTCAATACCCTAGTTTCTAGTGTCGGGGCATGTGTACTTAGGGCAGACTAGGCTGATTGTAGTTTGACTTATATGTCATTGCGGCGGACTCGTATTGACTGACGGGAAGACATCTTAAGATTTTGGCTCTCCTAGATCTGGTACGAGGCTTATTGTGACTTCATATAGTCATCTAGAAGTTTGAGTGGTACACCTCAAACTCCCATGGGCTTAATAAAAGATGTAATTCATCTATGTTGCATATTTGTTAGGATTATGCAGCAATTCACATCGGATCATAACCCTTGCCTTGTCTCTTTTAATATTTAGATGATTTATAATGCGGTAAGAGAAATCAACTATGCCTATGGTGATATCAACGTCTGATCTTTTGATTAATTATGTTAATCTTCCAATCATGCAATTAAGACTCTAGTTAAAATTGCTCTTAGTGAAGGTTATATTTGGCATTTTATTTCTATAATGTTATCTTCCATATTGGTTTAATTATGTAATTTGTTGTAAGCAATAAATGTTGTTGAGATTATATTTCTCGCTGGGACATGGGTCTCACCTCGTGAGTCACAACAGCTTTTTAGGTGATAGTCAGCAGCACCGTCAGATGTGTGATAGCAAGGAGGGGCTGTTTTGAAGATCCATATAAGAAGGTTAATTTCTTGTTCAGTGTGTCACAAAATCATCCATGTACTCTCAGGTCTGGGTGGGATATATTTTCAGATGATGTTTCACCACAAGCATTCTGATTTTTGTACATGATTTACATATGCTGATAACACCCTATGTATATGAGTTGTGGCTGAGGTCACACTATTATTGTAAAGATAAAAGATACCTAGTATGGTATATGAGTTTATGCAATATGTTGGACCTTTATGTAAATGTTCCTGGACATAATAATAAGGATCATTTGGTTTAAATTTTCCCACTTTTTAGTGATGTGATTAATTAGTGATCGAGCATGTTTTGCTTTTGAGTAATCCCATTTAGCATTATGGGTTGCCACAAAACTAGACTCAAAATATGTGTGTGGAGTCTAATACCTCAGTTGTCTTGGTGATATAGATCCACCCTCAAATGAAATCTACTAAGATCTTAACAAAATATAAATTATCAACGTGAGACATAAGATCTCAATGAGAGAACAAAATTCACATCCAAGAGATATAACATGTCGAAGATTTTTATATTGATAAGCTTATTAATCTACAACTTGAGAAAATTAATCTATTAGTAATGACATTTTCAAGGTAATATACCAGCATAATTAGTAACGAAGAGAATTCAATAAGTAACAAATAAACTAAGAGATTGAGTCAAACATAGGTCAGCAATACAAATTGTGTTCGACAGTGCTAAACATTACACAAATTATGATTATATTGGCATGTACCTACCATGCTAGAATTATGTGTCCAAGTTTGTTCATGATATAGAATGACCCTAAGCCATAGGCATTCCAAGATTAGAGTGTTTTTATTCCTTTGAATGGCATCAAATCCTTAAGAAACATAAAATCTACTTATTTAACTAGTTTATAGCTATTCTATAGCCTTAATACAGGAAAGGTTATGTCCTTTGTATGTTTGACATATATAGGTCACTATAGATGCTTATGAAAGAAACAAATTGTCTCTTTACATATTTGAATAATGGTAGAAACAAATTTCCCAACTTTTTGAAAGGTCAAATGACTTGTCTAGTAAACTAAACATTCAAAAAGAAATCATGTGACTTGTTCGACCACTCAACCATCAGCCTAGAAGTCAATCGTCTTCTCCATGGCACAACTCCTAAACAAGTTGTTATACATGTAACATGTCAATGCGGCTTGTCTGTAAGTCAGTCTGACTACTCAATGACTAATCATGCTAATGCTAGTTCATGAAAATCACAGGACTTTTTAGACAACTTAGTCAACTTCAGGTCCAAATAGAAGGAAAGTCAACCAATTTGTCTTAATAGAACATATAACCTTTATTTATATGAATGAATTTTCATTAACTACATAGATAGTTTTCTCCGAACCCTTATGTGTATGAGAATAACTAAAAAACATGACAATAATAATATCATTAATAAATAAAAATAAAAATAAAAATAGGATAATGATAATAATACCTAAAAGGAAGAATGATTGTTGATTTACTTGGAGATCGCTACACAAGCAGAGGAGGGGCAATAGGAAGGGCAATGCAGAAGGTGATAGGAAGACCGCCACTACCTCCCCCTCCCCCAGGTGCCTATAAAGGTAGTAGAAGGCCCAAATTGTGAAGGAAGGAACCATCTACTTGTTGGGAAATACGAGCACATAGTATAGCACTGGAAATAAAAATTCTATCTATTTGTATTCCTATAACACCAAGATTGCGTCAACTACTACGAAATAGGAAGGATGGTTTTTAGAAAGTTATACGTGGTCCTGGAGAAAGTCGGGTGACAAAACTCGCTTCTTTGGAACTACTGATAAGTTGCTCTTGGACGGTGGTTGTGCAGCTCCTAGTCTTCACCATGAACAATGTCTGTGCAACCTCTATAGTGACTCATATTGTCTCACCACAGACTACATGTTGATTTTTCTCTCTGAGTAGTATCCAAAGGACTCCTACCTCTCGAGTAGCCCACACAGACCAACTAGAACCCCTGTCGTTCACCAAGAACAGATAGGAAGGAGTTGTCCTCCTCGTTGGTGTACTAGTCACCAACCTGCTCTCCCATAATGATAACTTCTCAGTTGTTCTCTCCCGTCATCTATATCTCCTTTTCTGTTAGGACTTGCCTAGGCTCTCTTAGTTACACAATTCGAGGACAAAAATTGTCAGAGGAATTGATTCTCAGTTGTCTGTGTTGTACTCTGGGAATCCCCCAGTACCCCTCTATATATAGCATAGGCTAGGGTCAAGGTTCCCAGGTGCTATCTCATATGGGATAAAGGTGTGGGACTGTAAAGAATTAGAAGATCTTGAATTTTCATAACCGGCAATAGTCAAAATTCATTTTGCATACCTAGATGATCGTCTGGTACGCAAGACGGTCATCTCCCACTACCAACTTGATAATTCTGAGTCTGAAATGAATTTGGCTATTTTGAATCTAATTCACATCTCATATTAATTTCCTTGTTCCTCAAGTAAAGAACAATCGAAACTATTCAAGAAACATCCCGAACCTTTGTTCGACCCAACTGGCCATCTCACCCAAGTGATACACCCATCTCACTCACCCATATGTCTGTCTAGTGAGTTGAGTTAAGTCGGTTCAATCACATTGAACTGGTCGGTTCAATCACATTGAACCGATCGGTTCATGGGAAGAACTTAGCCAAATCGAACTCCGATCAACATGACCTCCAAACAGTCATCTCAACTACTTGAGACACCTGTCTGGATGCCCAAATGGCCATCTCACCTAGTGAGATAGTCGTTTGGCAAACTTGGTTAGCCAATGGAGCAATCAATTGCATGAATTGAATACCTAAACACTTTAGTAATCAATCCAATTGTCATTTTAAGATCAAACTCCTTTTCTAGATGAGTTCCTATGTGTGCGACCCTATAGGTCCCATGTCACGTTAGCAGTGAATGTCCATAACTAGCTTATGACATCACAAGCAAAGAGTGGTGCCTAGTCACACATCAATTCTACCCAAGTGAAATGGAAAGTTGGAGAACAACTTCAACCTACAATCTGTGTTAGGTGTTGCAGTGATTGTATAATTCCTTTGTCACTGATATATAGAATGAAATTGAGGCATGATAGGTCATCTCTTAATGTTCAATCCATGTTTCTTGAAACAAGAGCAGATGTCTGAGATAATGTGACCTCAATATCATATATTGATTCACATGTGCATGCACATGCATTTCTCAGTCTCACTAATCAAGTGGCCAGGATATCATACTCCAGTAGGAGGGACAAATCCCATACCTATCACTCACAGTCTATCCCCATGTGTCAAAGTCACCCAATCATCACCATTATAACAACCCATGTTTCAGGACTACGTTTGATGATTTCAAAGTATACCCAATGACATGTGATGAGTGTAGTGATTTCAGTTCTAAGAATCACAATCACCACCTTCACTATGAGAGATGAATGTGACCACCATAACCATGTGCCACTCTCAAGGTGGGTCTGTCTAATACACTATTCTCTAACATGTATCTGTGTACTTGGTTTGATATTGCTATATCATGACTAAAGAAATTTAGTCATCAACCAACTCACACACTGATCTTGTATGTCATTGTTGTCTATCAACCTTCCACAATAACAACCGATCATGGACATAATGAGAATATGTATATCTACTCTTAACATCCTTATGTTCTCATCACAAGGATAGGTACTTGACATCATATGTCATTGAGTAATATAATTCTCTAGACATTCACTATGTATCCTCATTATCTCATAACTGAGTGAAATAGATGAATTGGAAGCTTGCCTTTATATATGTTATTATTAATCAATCCTTTTAGGTAATTATGCCATGTCAATCATCATATGATTGGCTCTACGGGCATACCTTACCAAAAAACTCCCACTTGCACTTAGAGTCAATCACCAACAGATCGTATCCTTAGTGATACATGTTCAATATGCTTATGTTGCACTAGTGCTAATTTAGTGGGGCAGCAACACTTTGCCTATAGTCAGTATATTGCATGTTTCTTATCTCTTCCTTTTGAGATGAAATTGCCTTAATATGGGATCTGATATTCCTTGCCTAACAATTAGCTCCATGTTGTCACAGTATTTCTACTGAGTCATCAATGGTTAGAACATCTATAAGTTCATCCTATGAACCTCTAGATACATATAGTATCACTCTGTATTTATAACACAAGTATACTCAACTTCTAATGTAGAATAGTATTAATGGATATTAGTTCGGAACCTTTCCAACTAAATACATCCTTTTCTCTTTTAAAATCAAAACATATTTTAATTTGCAATGAACTTTTGTCATTTATAGAAGCTTGCATCGATATAAATCCTTACATCCAACTCTTCCTATTATTGCTATCATCATTGATTAGCAATTTTATCCTTACATAAATTCTCAAGTACTAAATATTTAATGACTTTTCAATAACCCTTATTGGATTTTATATAATGTTTTCATGTCAAATACATACAAGATTAAATGGGATAAGTAAATTTATAGCATTCATGATAGATCCTTTATTGGGATGGCCCATGGAATCTAATTCATGATATTTCCATTCTTCACAAGAATAGGAATGTAGGGTTCATGAGAGACTAATTTAAATTCCCTCTCATTGAATCCTTCTGTATTGAACTATTTCAACACGTGGCTATTGTATGTACTGAAACTTCCATTGTGAAACATTCAAGAACTATCTATATAGGCCTTGATTCTTATCTCATAAGAAAATTCACCTTATCCTTCATAGCTAAAGGAGTTTTCATACCAGTTCTCAATATTCACAATATTGATATTCCATTTCACATCATATGTGGAATATTCATATATGCTCCCACTAAATCTTTTGTAAGCACAAATTTCATCTTTTGTCTTGACTTAAGTCAAACTTTGACTATTTTGTGAAGTCATAAGATCCCGTCTCTGAGGTGCTTGTTTCAATGCTAGATTGAACTCTGTAGTATATAGACTTCATTTGCATTCTTGAAGTTATGAAACCTTTTATGATGTGTCACGTACACGTCCTCTAATGTATTCCCTTTTAAGGAATCTAGTTTCCATCTTCATATGCAAAATATCATAGTCCATTCTAACTAAAACAACAAGCATGACAATTGTTAAGGAATTTATATCATGTCCAACAACTTGAACTTGATTTATTCAAACAATCTGTCCTTTTATGTTATCCATGTAGGTCTTGATCATAAGACCCTATTGTACCCTTTAGGTGTTACCCCTTTAGGTGGGCTATCAAGGTCCTACCTTGTTAGCTTACATGGATTCCATGTAGCTTCTAAATATATTATAGTTCAATAGTTGGATCATCCCTTATGACCAACACATTTGAATAGTTGGATTCACAATCCTCCAATCTCATATGTATTCTACTAGAATATTTTGTTCTGTATGACATATTGAACCTGAGATTCCACAACAATGTGTGATTCTCATTGTTCTCATTGTACCCTAGTTCTTGACCTCAAACACTTTGAGTACTACTTTTAATCACACTGAATCTTTAGGAATTCAGTTATCCTATTTAACAAAATAATTTTTTTTCTTGGATAGGAATAAATAGTAATGTTCAACAACCATGGTTTATTGATAAACCTTATTCAAGAAACAACTTTCTTAATGTAGGTTTCAGTGCCTTAGACATATTGGGACATTCCCAAATCATATCATATATGATGTCTTACAAACCATTAATGGTACATTATTTAGTTATAGGTATATATTTGTGAGGATATAAGAAGATTAGATTAATTAACAATTATATCATGACACATCATGGTATAATTCCTTCATTCTGACACATCATCATGCTTAGGTGGATTTGACTTGTGATACATTACCATAGTCATTTCCATAAGGTTCTCAAGATATTGATGTAAAAGTATTTCAACATTTGATCATATCAAAGTATCTTAATACTTTCATCAATGTCCCACTTCATTTATAATCTCCTTGAACATTTTTAAGAGATTAATTTTTTCATTTCATTTGGTACATATGTTCATATTACCAGAAAATGAAGATGAAGTATTAGTTGTTTATCTATAGCATTCATTCCATAAGATCTTCATGCATCATATGTGTGAGGTCTAAGGGAAGACTTATCCTCCCACTAAATCTAGTGAAGAATTTCATGTCATATTGTGTGCAAGTAAGGCATTGCATGTTTCCTTAGCTTCAATAACCAAGAGAATCTAGACCAACATCAATATGTGTTCTAGGCATGCCCATCTCATTCTCTTACAAGATGACTAATGCTAATGATAATCTTGAGCTATCAATTATATTCCTTTTGGTATAAACATTATAAACATTCGTCTTTGGGTCATTTCATATAAACATCGCAAGATGTTTTAGGGCCAATGCCATGTAAGATCATATCTTTGAAATAGAAGCACTAATAATTCTTTATTGATAATCATCCTTGCCCATACAAGATGCATAAAGAAAGGTTTCTATTCTAATGTCATAATGAAATGGCAGTTCTAGTAACTCTATTGCATTCCCATTGGGAAAATATTTAAACATAGACTATGGCTTCCGCAACACTTGCTTCGTCTTATCCATCCTTGTCCTTCCACAAAGGCCTTTACTTCTTGTTAGATCCTGCATATTAGTATGTCAGATCTCTATTTGGTATCACATAAAAAATGAAGAAGTAATCAAATGTATCTTATGTTGTTTATACCTGAAGTAGAGGCCTCAACGCCATCCCTCTTCTTCTTTAGTTCCTCTAACTAGAGTGGGCAATTTCTCTTCTAATGTCTAGGTTGGTGGTAATGGTGACAATCACCTCTTTATTTTTTTACACCACATTTTGCCTTGAGATATGAAGTCTTGGGATTCTGGCTAGCTTTAGAACTCTTCTTAGCTTTGGCTTTGCCTTTATACTTCCCCTTTGTCTTGTTGATCATCATCACAGATTTGGGATTGTCTTTCTTCATTTGTGTCTCAGTTGTCCTCAACATGCCCAACAACTCTGTCAATGGCTTGTCAAAGTCGTTCATGTTGTAGTTCATGACAAACTGATTATATGACTCTAGCAGGGACTACAAAATCACGTAAGTGGCCAACTCTTGACCCAAGTGGAATCCCAGTCTAGCTAGGTTCTCCACATACCCAATGAGCTTGAGTACATGAGGGCCTACTGGATCTCCCTTTGTCATGATGCACTTGAATAGCTCCTTAGAGACATTATATCTCTCCTATCTTTCCTGATCTTGGTACATGTTCTTGAGATGTGTGACCATCTCAATCACCCCCATGTTCTCATGTTGCCTTTGCAACTCATGGTTCATTGAACAAAGCATCAGACACTTGACATCAATGACATCTACAGTATTCTTCTTATAACCATACTTGTCAGCACTTGGAGCATTTTGAATAGGTTCCTCTAGTTCTGGCATTTCCAAGACATAGAGCTTGCGCTCCTACGTGAGAACAATTCTTAGATTCTTGAACCAGTCATGGAAGTTGTTCTCAATAAGTTTGTCCTTCTCAAGGACCAATTGCATAGAAAAGTGATTGTTTGGTGTGGACATTTGATTCTAAAAAAGAATTTGCAATTGTCAAAAACTCATTTTGATCTGATTTGATTAAAATTGGGCAAAAATAATTAGGTCTTTAATTAATTATCATTCTCATTATTTTGTTCAAATTGACAACTCTCAAGTATCAATTTGGAAAATTACAGTGAACAATTTTATAATGAGCCAAGATCCAAAATGATTCAATTATTACCCAGCCTACACCAACGTACAAAATCAATCATTAAGGTAGGCAATCATGCTAATTACATCATATGCAATTCTGGGATAGATGACATGCACAACTCTTTGCCATAATTATATGCATGCTTTTGGGCCTAGACTCTCTAAGAATCACCAGTTAAGTCCAACCCAATAGCCAATACGATAATAATGTGCCCTGCTTTGGCGACACCTGCATTACTACCATCACACTTCCATGAGGTAGATGGCACACCATGCTTTAGCGTAACCTATGCTTGGTTGAACAAGTTTTTCATGTGCATTGCTATTGGAAAGCATCTTAGACTTAATATGTTAGATTGAGGGGTTTTATAGATATCATATATATGTATATACATATATTGTATCCAATCACCACATATATAGTATGTATCATATACATGCCATATCCCACAACGTAAACATGCAATATAAAACAAAACGTGATGGTTATGTCTAGGTCAACTTGTAACTCGCTTGAGTCCCAAGGAACTACTACCACCTAGGTCAATCATCAAATTACATGTATGAACCTACGGTTGATGTAGATCTGTGCTTCCCAATATGGGTAGATCTAGTCAATCCTTGAACTGGTCGTCTCACCTCCTGGAAGGTCGGTTGGTCTACCTATCTAATCGATGTTTGGACTCCTTCCAAACAGTCAGTCAGACCTTCTGGGACAATCATCTAACCTCATGTCCAATTGATGTTTGGACTCCTTCCAAATGGTCGGTTGGGCCCACCAGGTGTTTGTTTGGTTCCATCATCATATTCTCTATGATCCTCCAGATGGTCGGCTCATCTCACAAACTAGTCGTCTCAACCGGTGATGAACAACTTCAACATCATTGCATGAAAGAAACTATCCTATTGCTACTTTATTACATTGAACAAGAGAAACCTCGAGTTACATTCGAGGGGAGAAAAGGTAGGAAAGTATTAACTTTACATTAAGAGGAGGAGGTAGAGGATCAATACATAGATCGAGATAAATAAGAACCAATCCATCCAACCACACACAGATTAAAGGTATTGGCCATAACCACACAACACATCCACCATCAAAACCGATTGTATGGTGACATGTGTGAATTGCATATATATATATATATATATATATATATATATATATATATATATATATATATATATATATATATATATATATATATATATATATATATATATATATATATATATAATAGTTATGGGATTATGTGGCCTTTGATCAGATATGCATATGAGAGCAATTTAAATATTCACATTGTATGCAATAAATAAACAATAAAACCAAAAATCCAATCATATTGATTAACCTAAAACATAGTAAATTGATGTGGCTCTGATATCACTATTGGGAAATACAGGCACAGAGTATAGCAGCAGAAACAAAAAAATTTATCTCTCCATATTTCCATATCATCAAGATCACATCAACTACTATGAAATAGGAAGGATGATTTTTATTGAGTTATATCTGGTCCTAGAGCAAGTCCAGTGACAAAACTCACTTCTTTGCAACTGCTTACAAGTTTCTCTTGGATGGTGGATGTGCAGCTTCTGGTCTTCACCACGAACAACATATGTACAACCTTTGCAGTGACTCATGTGGTCTCGTCACGGACTATATGTTGACTTTTCTCTCTAAGCAGCAGTCAAAGGATCCTACCTCTAAAGTAGTCTACAAGGACCAACTAGAACTCTTGTCATTCACCAAGAATGGACAAGAAGGAGTTGTCCTTCTCATTGGTGTACTAGTCACCAACCTGCTCTCCCATAATGACTACTTCTCAATTGTTCTCTCCCGTTGGTTATCCCTCCTTTTTAGGTATGACTTTCCTGGGGTCTCTTGGTTATCACAACCAGAGATGACAATTATTTTTAGAGGAACTAATTCTCAGTTTTTTTTTTTTGTGTTGTACTCTGATAGACCCCAGTAGCCCTCTATATATAGAAGAGGCCAGGGTCAAGGTTCCCAGTTGCTATTCGATACGGGATAAAGGTGTAGGAGTGGAAAGAACTGGAAGATCTTGAATATTCACAACCTTCAATAGCCAAAACGACCATTTTTCACACCCAGATGGTCATTTGGTGCGCGAGACAGCCGTCTCGCACTGCCAAATGGCCGTTTGGCAGTTCCCAGTCTGAAACAAATTTGTCTATTTTGAATCTAATTAATATCTCATATTAATTTCCTTATTCCTCAAGTAAAGAATAATCGATACTATTCACGAAACATCATGAACCTTTATTCGACCCAACCGGTCTATCTCACCCAAGCAGGACACACTCTTGCTCCCCACATGGCCATCTAATGAGTTGAATTGAGCATGTCGGTTCAATGACATTGAATCAGTCGGTCCATGGGTAGAACTTAGCCAAACCGATCTCCAGTCAACCTAACCCCCAAATGGTCATCTCAACTACTTGACATGCATGTCTGGCTTCCCAAACGGACGTCTCACCCAATGAGATGGTTGTTTGGAAGACATGGTCAGCTAATGGAGCAATCAATTGCTTGAATTGAATACCTAAACACTTTAGTAATCAATCCAATTGTCATTTAAGATCAAACTCCTCTTCTAGATGAGTTCTTATGTGTGTGACCCTATAGGTCCCATGTCACATTGGTAGTGAATGTCCATAACTAGCTTATGACATCACAATTGAAGAGTGGTGCCTAGTCGCACATCAATGCTACCCAAGTGAAATGGAAAGCTGGAGAACAACTTCAACCTACAATTTGTGTATGATGTTGCAATGATTGTATAATTCCTTTGTCATGTCTATCCAGGATGAACTTGAGGCATGGTAGTTCATCCTCTCAATGTTCAATCCATGTTTCTTGAACCAAGAGAAAACTATCTGAGGTAATGTGACCACAATATCATATATTGATTCACATGTTCATGCGCATGTGTTTCTCAATCTTGCTAATCAAGTGGCCAGGATATCATACTCTAGTAGGAGGGACAAATCCCATATCTATCACTCACATTCTATCCCCATGTGCCAAAGTCACCCAATCATCACGTTTATAACAACACATATTTCAGGACTATGCTTGATAATGTGAAAATGTATCCAACGACATGTGACGAATGTAGTGATTTTAGGTCTAAGAATCACAATCACCACCTTCACTATGAGAGATGACTGTGACCACCATAACCATGTGTCACTCTCAAGGTGGGTCTATCCGATACATTATTCTCTAACATGTATCTGTGTACTTGGTTTGATATTGCCATATCATGACTAATGAAATTTAGTCATCAACCAACTCACACACTGATCTTGTATGTTATTGTTGTCTATCAACCTTCCACAATAACAACCAATCATGGACATAATGAGAATATGTATATCTACTCTTAACATCCTTATGATCTCATCACAAGGATAGGAATTTGACAGCATATGTCATTGAGTAATACAATTCTCTAGACATTCACTATGTATCCTCATTATCTCATAACTGAGTGAAATAGATGAATTGGAAGCTTGCCTTTATATATGTTATTATTAATAAAATCTGTTTAGGTAATTGTGCCATGTCAATCATCAAATGGTTGCCTCTATGGGCATACCTTACCAACACTACTATCTCTATCTCTCGAAAGGTAAATATGTGGATATATTCATTCGCATCAAAGCTAGTGCAGAGAAGCCAAAACAACAAAAAATGCTGACAAATCTTTTTAAAGGGAGGATGATTTACCTAAAGGCAATAGAAGAGAGGAATGTAGAGACATGGATCAAAGAAGTAGTTGGTTATGTGTAGGCAAACTTCTCTGCACCCCTACCTCCTTTATAATTGAGCAGTCAATAAGTCTTCAAGGTATTTTGTTTTCCCGTCCCCTTGTTGGCTCTTCGAAAGAAGCAAATTCTTTTAGGAAATTTGTCTTTGATACAGTATGGAATCGATATGCTACTTATAAAGTGGGCCTCATATTTATGACTATGGGTCTCTTCCTCTCCATATGAATTCAGATTGAAAATACCCTTGTCTAAAACAAAATTATTCAGATGTAGTGCATCACCTTTCACATATCTGGAAGGTGAAAGATTTTATGATATCATATCAAGAGGTAAATAATTTTTTTCTAATCACATTCTCAGTGAAAGTGGATATGACTACTACTCTTGAAGGTGGCTTGTAGTTCATGGCTGGGAAGATATTGTATGTGAAGAAAATGGGATCAAGGGGACTCAATAGAGAAACTAAAACCCGTGGAGATCTCAATCTAGATTAAAGGTTTTGATCTACCTATTGAACTTTGGGATGATGAAATATTCAATTACACAGAAAGGAATGTCTATTTAGTAGTCAGAAATGAGATTACATAGCCTCAAATCATGAGACGTTATGGGTTTGGCTTATGTAAATTTGGTATCTTGAAGCAGGTCCAAGACATAATGTCATTGTGACATATTGATCCTTAAAGATAAGTAGAGGACTTTGATCCTGAGGAAGTATCATAGGGAGCCCAAGTATGTTGTGTGGAAATTTGCTTGCAAGAACTGCTTTAGCTGAGATATATGTTGGCATGTACACCTAGAGAGCCAATCATATGGTGATTGTAATGCTATAACTTGTAAGTTATTTGATTAATAATAAAGGAAATCTTTCAATTTATTCTGTTTTATTCAATTTTGAGATAATAATGTTACATAATAAATGTATAAATAATGATATTGCTTGATGATGTATGTCTTTGGGTTGATTACCTGAATAACAAGATCATACAGATGCCAAGAGTATTTACATTCTTATTATGTCCCTAGCCGAATTTCATTGTGGAATTCCGATAGAAAGCAATAACACAAAAGACTAGAGTGTGTGTTGGTTGATGACAAAATCTCACCAGTCATGATATGTTATATCAAACCAAGCACATAGGTACTTGTCAGAGAACATTGTACCAGATAGACCCAAAATAAGAGTCATACATGGAAACCATGATTGGTAGTCAGAATCTGCTCTTATAAGTTTTGTGGTGATTGTGGTTCTTAAACTTGAAGTCACTACACTCATTACATGTCATTTAGTGTACTTTGACATCATCCAATGTAACCTTGAATAAGGGTTGCCATAAAGGTAATCATTAGATGCGCTATGACATGTGGGGATGATTGTGAGTGATGTTGATGCGATTTTTCACTCCTACGGGAGTATGATATCATGGACACTTGATAAGCAAGACTGAGAAATGCATGGCCATGCACATGTGAGTCAATATGTGTTATTAATCTTACATATATCTCAGATAGTCTGCTCTAGTTCAAGGAACAGAGATTGAATGTTGAAGAGGATGACTATTTCATGCCTCAAGTTCAATCTAGATATCAGTGACAAAGGAACTATACAAACACTATAACACCTATGACAGATTGTAGGTTGAATTGGTTCTCACACTTTCAATTTACTTGGGTAGCAATGATGCATTTCTAGATACCGCTCTTTGCTTGTGATGTCATAAACTAGTTATGGACATTCATTTCCCATCATAAATTGGAACCTATAGGTTCATACACATAGGATACACTTAGAATAGGAGTTTGTTCATGAATGATGTTTAACTTTATTGCTAAAGTGTTTAGGTATTCAATTTAAGGAATACTTGACTGACTAGAGTCTGAACCAATCAGTTCAAGTGTTGAACTGATCATTTGGACTGTCAGTTGATTGGAAATTGCATTGGCTAAATTCTAGATGAACCGAGGCATAAGCTGATCAGTTCACTTAGTGAACTAATTGGTTCAAGGTCATTAAACAATCGGTTCATGTGATGTATGGATCATTTCAATTGCATCGAGGATTAGTGTTGACATCATGTTGTGCATTAATTTTATTATAATTTTCAATACAAATGCAATTGGGAAACATGTCAAAATGACAAATTCAAGGGTTGAACCAATTGGCTCACGTCAACCAATTGGTTCACCCACGAACCGATAGTTTCGCCGCTCGTAGGTTGAGAAAGTTCATGAAACTCCGGTCCCTTCCACTCCCACATAGACTAGGAAGCTTCACCCTAACACTCCTATAAATAGAGGGGTATTGGGGGCATCCTAGAGACACAACTTAATTGCCTTTGACAATTGTTGTCTTATCTAGATGTGGTAACTGAGAGAACCTGAGCAAGTCCTACCCTATAAAGGGAGGGATAGCAAGGGAGAACAATTGTGGGGGAGCAAGTTGGTGCTACTACACCAACGTGGAAGGAAATATTCTTCATGCTAGTTCTTGTAGAATGAAAGTAGTTCCAGGTCATCTGTGCGGACTACCCTAGGGCGAGGAGCTTTTCCAACTATGAGGACAACACCAGGCTGCCATCCGTGGTGATCAACCAGGGGCTGCTGCAGACATTGTTTCAGTGAGATTTGAAGAAAGGTGAATAAGACAATGAGGATATTTTCACTGGACTTGCTCCAAGACCAGGCATATTCTCGAAACCAACCTTCATATTATATAGTTGTTGACGTGAACTATTGTTATAAGGTGAATATGATAGTTAAATTTTTGTTTCTACTGCCTGCTTTACCATCATATTTCCCTACATTGGTATTAGAGCCATGTCAACTTACTATATTTTGGGATAATCGATATGATAGTATTTTTGGTTTTCATAATTTATTTATTGCATATGAAGTGAATACTAATGTGCATATCCAATTAAGTACCATGTACAAATCCAAACTAATATATGTATGATATATATATATGCAATTTACATGTGTCGGCCTAAAAGCTTGTTTTGATGGTGGATCTATAGCATGGTTATTTCCAATAACCCTAACCATCTATGCATGGTGGTTGTCTGTTTATTCCTATTGTATCTTATTTTGCATGTTGAGTATCTACCTATCTTCCCATTGTAGAAGTATTAGTCTCTCTATAAGACCCCTGACCATGCTTGTTGGTTGAACATGCTTTCTTATAATAATTAGATTCTTAAGACCTTAGTCTAACACTAATATGTGCTTTGATATCATGTAACAAGATTAAGTTTCAAGTTTGGTCCAATTTAGACATTGTTTCACCAAGTTATGCATATATGTGCTTGTTTTGGACTTTTATGCAATTTATCCCTACATTAGGGTTTTTCTTGCAATTTGTCGAGTAACCTTGTTACACTTTGGTTGAGTGGTGACATCTAGCCTTGTGTTGAGATTAGGGTTTGCTCTCATGGAAGCCCTAACTCAATGGTTGACCTTTGAGTGTTGTACATGATGGACTGCCTAGTATTAGTGGTCTCCAAGGTTGTTTTCATGAGGTCTAGGTTTGGCAGTCGCCAAGGTTTCTTGAGCTACCTAGTGTTAGCAGTCAATGATATTTTTACTCATCTTGGTCACCAACATACCTAGGGTTGGCTGTCATTTTGTTTTCTGACCACCTTAGTCACTAAGAATGTTATGTGGTCACTATATTTTTTATCCTCTTGGTCACGAAGTTTTCTTATTGGGGTCATTTGGCTTTTTGGTCACCTTTTTGCATGTATGAGATGCTTGCATGTATGGGACCTTTGACACATGGCCAGGGGCGGAACCAGGGGCAGGGGCCACGCCCCCCCCCCCCCCAAAAAAAAAATTTAAAATGTATTGTATATATATGTATATATACATATGTTTGTAATGTTATATTGATAATATATATTTTGTACACCAGTTACTAGTCACAAACATGGAATTGGTGGAGTGGTTTGTAGTTGCAACAATATCCAAGAGGTCTCAAGTTTGAATCCTTGTTGAGCACTTACATTTTTTTGGCACTCCCAGTCACCAACTCCTGGTTCCACCACTGAACATGGTATGCTTGGCTTGATACCTAAACCTTTCTCTCTCTCTAGCCCTAAGCCATATATACCTCTCTCCATGCATGCAAACAAGCTCTTTACACACCTAACTCTCTCTTTTCTTCTTCTTACTGCTTGGAGTTTGTACCCCCATTGCTTGGTGGAGAAGGAGGATCCAAGGAAGGAGAACTTGGTCGATCTTGCTTGCATGTGCACCTAGAGTTTGTGTCCACCCTTGTTGAGGTCGTATGGTGCTTCCTTTCTTTTCTTCTTGGTATTGATAAGTGAGATATCCCTCTTTTACTTCATTTTCCATACTAACCTATCTTTTCCTCTTTTCTTCTTGATTGGATCCATGATGGAGCTTGAGTTAGTGGTTGAAGAACGCCTTTTTCTTGCTTCCATGACCTAGGGTTTGCTTCCTTTTTGGAGGAGCTAGCTTGGCTGAGTGGAATGCTCAATCTAGGTTTTCTACCAACTTTCCTCAAGATACCTTACTGTTTGGATTTGCTTCATCATCTCTAAGGCGAGATATATAACGTTTTCCAAAATTATTGCTTACTCTTATCTTGCATGTACATGATCTTGCTCCAAATGTTGTTCCAAGTAGAAAAATGTTACCTTTACCTGGGTTTGAGCTTAGATGGTAAATCATGAGTAGGTAATCTTTCTTCATGCACCTCTAAAATATGATGCATGTTGCTTCCTTGAAGATGGATGACTTATACCTTTCTTTGTGTGTGACTCCATGTTGGTCGTGATGGTCGCCAAGTTTTTAACTTATGTGATCGATGAGCTTTTGATCTATGTGTCCACCAAAGGTTTTGATTTTCATAGTGGTCTCTAAGGTTGAATTTCATGTTGTTCGCCAATGTTTTGGTTTCATGATGGTGAATGTAGGTTTGGACCCTTTGTCACGGGACCATTCTTACCCTAATCCCAATTCCACTGCCCGAATGGGCAGTGCTAAAGGGGTTAGAGCACCAATCCCTGAGTGGCCCAAAAATCACACATAGATAATATGCAAAAAGCAAATAAAATTCCTCTTTATTGAAAATGAACCAAAGGTTTAGTACATATGGTCTTGTAGGCAACATGAAAATAAAGGTACAAGATAAGGAAACTCAACCAACAACTACATCCCTTTTATATTAGCTCCCATGTAGAATCCATATTGATGTAGCAGTCTTTATTTTCAGCAGATAACAAAGGATGTAGATAGTATAATTGACATGTACATAATCTTTAGTTCTTTGCAATGCCTAAAATCAAGAAAATCATGACACAATCAATGTAATTGCATGATATGACATTAAAAACAAGTAAAACAATTTTAGATCAAAGTATTAAACTTGGTAAGACTTATGTTTAAAATAAGAAAAAGCAATTTTCAGAAACAACTTTTATTCGACAAGATTCTATTATAAGTTTCCCATTATGTTGATATCAAGAAGCATGCTTATATATTTATGTGTCTCCATCACCCCAATGAGATGGGCGAGGTCCCCAAGCTCCATCTCTCCATATGAGGGAGGAGGTCAACAACATGTACAATTTCCACCCTCTGAATGAGGAGGTCTCTTGTACTCAATATCAACAATCATTTAGGGGCAGTCATAATGGGTGTATCATTAATGTTTCAGGTGTGTTGCAAACTATAATATAGAAAATTGGAAGACTAATCATTAGGGAACAATATCTCAAACAAATACATAGCTAAGTATACATTTCAAGAGGTACATAAAATGTATCATCAATACTATTAGCCTATTCAAGGAGGAGGTATAATAGCACACCTTATTGGTTTATTTTCAGAGTACAAGATCTCAACAAGGAATAGATCAATCCCTTGATTCAGATCCTAGATCAACAAGATTTGGATCAAGGGTCAACATTATGATATTTTGAAGATCATGTTTCAATATTCAAGATTAGGGTTATTCATTCCTATTGAACCTTGGGATTAGGTCATTCACTTATGATCAACAATATTTTGAGTTATCAACATTTATTCAAGTGTCAATTATATGTCAAGGATGAATGTTCTACCTAGGTATTTTGGGAACATAAATGCTAACCCTAATTGTTATTATCAACATTCAAGTCATTATCAAGTCTCTAGATCATTGTCATGGTAGGTTTGTTCTCAATATCAAGTTAGGGTTGATTGATGTAATAAAGAATGTCAGGGATCAACATTAGGTCAAATGATCAAGTATTAATAAGAAAAATCACATATATGTATTTGAATAAATGATTTACTAAATGTGGGAATAGGATGTGAATCAGGTCTTGCAATCATTTTTATTGAATCAAGCTAATTTTTCTGATGAATATGGACTATAATTTCAATATATTTGGAGTTACTATGCATTTTCTATGATTTAATTAAGATATGAGCATTTATATCCAACATTAGTGAGAAATGTTGAAAAATACCTTAACTGAGGAAAAGGACGACCATTTGATTGCAAGGTGGAGGTTCAATATTGAACCACATAGGTGGTCAAGTCATCGGTTCACTAGATGGATCTGGTCTGATCCTTGATTTGTTAGGCCGATCTTTGGTTCGCTGGGTCTTGGACCTAGTTGATTTCCCCTTGGATCGGCCATCTGAGGCTTCTTTTCATCTAGATGAGACCTTTATGCAAGGTCAAGAAGATGAGGCTGAGGTCTCACTAGAGCTAGGAAGACTTAGGGATAGGAGGAGCTGAAGAAGGAAGCAAAGGTGCCACTCAAGTTCCTCTCATCGTCGCGAGGTGGATGAGTGTCTTGATTGTTGGGAAGGTGACACGAGGGCAAGATGCCCAATTTGAACCAGGCGGTGGCACCGCACAGATGAGAAAAAGAAAAAGGGGGCAATAAGGGATGTTTGAGGCTGAGCGAGAGGGAGGTTGATGGTTCTACCCAAGGATGATGGCGACGATCATTGGGAGGTCTTATATAGGATCGAGGGGTAGGTTTTAGGGTTAATAGGGTCTAGGTTGCTGACCAAGGTCACCAGGGTGAGAAGGAGACTCGAGGTAAATTTTTTGATGGTGAATCAAAGCATTAACACTGGTCAAAGTAGGGATGGGTGATAATGAAATCACGAGATTATTATTTCTATGTGATTGAAAATTTGAATCATGGTTGTATGTGGTTGAATGCTTGTTTTGGTTTCTTAGTCTCCTCCTCACAATTAGCAGGAGGTTGAAGACATGTCAGTGGATGTTTGATTAGGACATTATCTTTGGTGAATAGATATAAGAGTTGGGGTTCGCCCCACAACCTTGCCAAGGATCACTTACTTGGAAAAAGTTGAATAAAAGGGCAATTAAAGTGGTTTTTAACACATTAACTTCATGAAATCATAGGAAACTGTAGGAATGCCCAATAGAGATGAAATTTGGACCACATGTTCAAAATAATGTTTATAATACTTAGAAAACATTTTAGGTCCAAAAGATGGAGTTACATGGCCAAATATACTGATGGAGCATCCACTTGTGTGGAATTGCGTGCACCACTAAAAATCCTAAAGATGGTAAGTCTTTAGGTTTAGCCTTTCTTATACTAGATCAAGAACTCCACCCACGTATGCTAAGATACGTGGAAGTCTTATCGTAGTATAGTTAAGGGTCGAATCCACAGGACAACAGTCTTGTTGGGCGCAACAAGATGGAAAACGTTAGAATCTCACTTAACCTCTTAGCAGTTGGTATCTAGATCAAAGAGTTTGGTTTGGTTGTTTTAAACTAAGTATAAGTAAAGCAGAGCAAGAAAGTAAAATTAAGGATGTTAAAAATGATAAGGAGTCACTAGGATGTGATCGATTTTCACCACCACTACACATGGATCAAAACATGCAACATAAAGCATAACCTGCAAAAAGAGTCTAAACAGTTAGTATCTTTGTAGATTTAGTTTCCTTTCGGAGAATTAACTACGAGAAGTGTGGGAATGTTGCAATGCCAGCCATCCCCGAATGAATGGTCACCTACTTTACATACTTCCCTTCACAAAGTGTGTTCCTCGACTTATCAAGGTTGTACTTTCATACGTCAACTGATTCCATTTCATAGTATGAAAGTACAATGATGGAAGTGAGTTTACTCCACTTCTTGAGAAACACTCCTAGATACCGAAACAGATGCATGGTGGATACATGCATCAAGAACCAACATTCAATCGAGATTCGAATCTGATAGTACAAACGTAGACAATTCATACTAAAAGATAAAAGATAACACGAGTTGGTGATCAAGCAACAAGCATTCATTAAACGATTGATGTCAAACTCAAAAGAAAGCATATCTCTATTGCAAACTATGGATTACATTGCACGAAATGAAAACATGGGTAGTGGGGCTACTCCCCGCACCCTAGTGAAAGAGACTACTCGCTCATAGCTAGGACAAAGAAGGAGGAGAGAAGAGAGAGAGAGAGAATGTCATCCCCAAAAAGGAGAGAGGAAAGTCAACCCCTTGGAAGGAGAGAGAATGACGATCTTCACACTTCACAGGTTGCTCGATGATGAGGTCTCCTCTTCCCACCTTCTTTGGTGAAGAGAGAGAGAAAGCATCTTCAAGATGGAGTGTGGATCTCAGACCGGCAGCCTTTGGGCAGAGGATGGAGGTTGGAATAGCTCTGGAGTAGTAGAGGCAGCCTCTGGGTGTCTGAAACTTGATGATCCTTCGGAGGACCCCTTGGGTCTTATTTATAGGCTTTAAGTGAAGTCCAAACGATTTGGTCAATTTTGGGTCCAAACGGAAGACCGTTTGGGTTCTGAGACCGTTTGGACCCTGAGACCGTTTGGACTCTGAGACCATTTTGACCCTAAAACCGTTTGGACTCTGAGACCGTTTGGACTCTGAGATCGTTAGGGCTCTGAGACTGTTTGGGTTCTGAGACCGTTTGGACTCATGCGGTCTTGGGACCGTGTGACTCCATGCAGTCTCATGACCGGTTGGCTTCATGCGGTCTTGAGACCGTGTGACTCCATGCGGTCTCTGGACCAGTTGGCTTTATGCGGTCTTGAGACCGTGTGACTCCATGTAGTCTCGGGACCAGTTGTCTTCATGCGGTCTTGAGACCATGTGACTCCATGCGATCTTGAGACCGTGTGACTCCATGCGGTCTCGGGACCGGTTGGCTTCATGCGGTCTTGAGCTCGTGTGAGGCTTTTGTGATTTTTTTGTGTCTTTTTCTGTAAGTAAAAAAAAAAGAGAAAGGTTAATCTAATAGTATATTTGCAATAAGAGAGGAAAGTTAAGGATTCTGTCTAATTTATCTGATAAAGAGCATGGAAAACTAAGGAAAATTACTAAGATAACATCACAAAATTGGAGTTTATCACCCCCCTAACTTAGAGTCTAGCTTGTCCTCAAGTTCGATAGAGCTGAGGCATGTAATGGCGAGGTGATTTTATTTAGTTAAGATTTCCATATTCTTGCTTCAATTCTAAACCTGAGATCTCTTAAGGTTGTATCGGAGATTTTTGCTTTCCTTAACTCTTTCAGGTATTGAGAGTTGCTTGGATATCAGGTTTCTTCCATATCTCATAGCCTGCATTTGGACCACTTTTTATTCGGTGCATGTCGTTGACTCTAATCAGTTTTATACTTCTCTAAAAATCCTACCGGAAGCTAGAGTGGGTATGAGGGTTGGCTAAAGGCTTGATGTGTAACTCCCCCTTCAAGTGGGGGAGGGGTTGTATATGCTTTTAGGATCTCACTACCGGGCACGATACATCTGCCTTCTTGAGGGAAGCTGAATGTACCGGTCGGGCGAGTCCTTTATCAGCCTTTCATATATTTAGATACCTTAGGGTTTCACTACCGAGCACAACACATCTACCGTTGTGAGGGCAGCTGAATGTACCGGATGGGCGAGACCTTCATTAGCTATTTATATAGATCCTTATTCGTGGCACAACTCTCATAGTTTTATTCAACACTTTGGCTTTTATTCGTAAACTCCCAAGCTTAGGTTTTGGGTTTTTTTAGGGAAATTAATTGGGCGGCCAAGCCTCTTTTATTTGAAGAGAAGAAAGTTGTTCTTAGAGTTTCTCGACATGCACTTATTTGGTTTCTATTTAGTGGTCCACTTGCGAGACTTCTTGATTTGGATTTCACCTGATGCCCCTCCCATCCTTGAGATTGTTTGGCTTATTTCGGCCTTGATGTTGACCTGTGGAGAGTCAGATGTAGAAATGAAGCAAAAGCATGAAAATCAAGAGTGGAGAGATTTTATTAATTCGCCATTACATGTCTAAGTGCTATTCTTGTTATTACTTTTGAGGACTAATTGGATTCAAAAGTTAGCTGGGGATGACTTTGTTCCAAGAGGGATGTTCTTCTTTATGTGCGAGGTTTATTTTAACAGGGAAATTACTTTTAAAACAAAAATTAAATGTGTAAAGAAAGCTGTAAAATTTGTACAGAATTGAAAGAAAAGGTAGAGAGGGAAGGATTTGAAAAATGACACCTCGCCCTTGTCCAGTGTACTCCCCCCCAACTTATCACTCACTCTGTCCGCAGAGTGTCAAAGTGATAGTTTGAGAAGTACAAGGATAAGGGCATCAAACTTCTGTTAGTCCTTTATTGGCGCCATGTGTGCGAAGGAGATTAACAGCAAACTTTCCTCATAATACGTGATAATCCACATCTGTCATGTCCTCTACTGGTCTTCCAAGGACCATGATGGTGTATATCCAGTAGAGGACGTGGAAACCACAGTCGTTTGACTTGCAGAGCTGATGTGGGCACTTGTGGCTGGAGGTGGGGCGATGAAAGTGTTCTTTACCGTATGCATGTGTGTGCTTGCTGAGAAGGGCATGTAGTTGATCGGCACACCCCTTTGCCACCTCCTCCGTAGGCATTCTTGGTGTTGTAGTGTATTGTTGCTGATCTGGATTGTACTGGCTGTCGGAACTATTGTATATGATTGTTGTTCCTTCATGAAGATTTTTTGCCAGCAACATCCAGTGTTCTGAATGAAGGAAAGGGAGCATGATAAACTTCGGAGTCATATGTTGTAGGAAGGAAATGAGTGCCTCAGTCGTTCCGAAGTTCTTTAGCTTTAGGAGATCGTCGTTCATATACGCAGATGCCATATAGGTTGTAGGGTGATTCTGTCTGAGAAGAAATTGATAGGCGGCCATCAAACTTACGGATAGAGAACCTTTTGTCTGTACAGTTTCTCGTAACGCATCTGCCATGACCAAAATATCACCGAACATGAAAATGAGGTCATCTTTCTCGGCATAAAGCCTTGACATGATGAGACGAAGTTCATTGTCAGAGAGGCTTTTGCAAGCGCTGAGGTCAAAATTGGGAAATGTTGGTGAAATGGCAGAAAGGGGGACCATTTGTGAAGATGATCTGTTGATGGTCACCCCGGTTAGCAACTCAGTAACCCCTTCATCATCCGCCAGATCAAAAGAGTAAGGGTCCCATTTGTCTTCTCGGGAACCTTGGCGGGCTATTTTTTCTCCAACTCCTCTATTGTTTGCCTGAATGGTTGTTTTGGAGGACGTTGGATGGCCGAAAAGTGATAGCGAGGAACGTCGTTAGGTGCCATAGTTGGGTCCTTGAAGAACCATCTATCACAAATTAGCTCCATGGCGTAACGACCTCGCAGAGAATGAAAATCCTCTGTGGCCAGGTCAGTGAAAGGGATTTGCTGATTGAGCGCTTGAATATGACGTATAACGTAGAAAGCGCAATCCTTAGATCCCTCTTGAGTTTGGGTGTGGGGGTTGATGATTTGGAACCAAGGTTGGTTCCAATTATAGTGGAGGGATGGGAAAGCAGCCCAAATCAATTTCAGGAGCCAGAAAGGGATGCATCTGGCCTCCCCGACTTCTGTTCCAGCGAAAATAATTATTCTGGATCTTAGTTCAGTGGCGCAAAAGTTATACACCTTGGCATCTCGAGCCACGGTGTCCACGATCATTAGCAGCCACTGACCAGAGACTTGGAAGGGCACGATAATATAGCGTGCCTTTCTGTCAATTCCCCTCTGCAACCGTTTGATTGATTTGCTTTGTAATTTTTTGTATATAAGACTCATAGCTAGAGCAAGTGATGTGTTAAGAACGGGTTGCTGCCGCCTAGAGCTTCTGTAAGTTGCGATAGAATTGGCAAGGAGGACTCAGAAGACTGCCATCTTCACCGCTAATTGTGGTCAAAGGATGGAGCGGAAGTCTTCATGTGTCAACCTGCGCTGAGTCTTCGTATTTTGGTAAATAACATCGCCCCCGTCTTTGACATCGTCTATGATAGTGTTTAAGATAAAGATATCTTGAGCATCTAAGGTAGAG
This sequence comes from Alisma plantago-aquatica, assembly GCA_963693085.1. Classification (NCBI taxonomy): domain Eukaryota; kingdom Viridiplantae; phylum Streptophyta; class Magnoliopsida; order Alismatales; family Alismataceae; genus Alisma; species Alisma plantago-aquatica. The sequence continues at coordinate 1,357,210,433 of OY856411.1, read as the reverse complement.
ACGGCCGCCAAGTCCAAATCGTGCATTTTATGAGGTAGAGGTGGCGGCGGGGGAAGCTCTTGTGGAGGGAGAGAAGAAGTCTGCTCCAGATTGTCTATGTAATGCTATAGATCTTCATCTTTGTCTAAGTCCGAAGCTGATTCTAGATCTTCTTCTGTATCCAAACTAACCCTTTTTAAATCTTCTTGTTTTGGGGAAAGGGTGAAGTTTGCTCCGGGACAGAGTGTTGTGAAAGTTCTACTTGTGGTCGACTCGTGCTGGTTCTGAATAAACATTGTTGGAACTCAGCAAAAGCAGCCTCTTTGGCAGTTTCCCCCAGAGATCCCATTGCGGAATAATCAAGAAATTGATCCCCATATGACATATTAACGTTGTCATTGTGAGTAGGGGATTTGGGATCTTTATCACCTTTGTGGTGATCTTGTTGTTGTTTTGGTGCAGCTCCTCAGCTGGGGCCCTCCCCAGCATTGTCTGGGTCGTCAGATTTATCGTCTGAGGAGGTGTTATTATTTGAGTTAGCCGAGGAGTCAGAATCTTCATCATCATTGTCTTCTTCATCATCATCTTCGACTGCCACCTCATCTGTTGTCTTCTTTGGTTGAGGCTTCTTGCACTTCTGGTGAAGTGCTTGTAGCTCGTCGAAAGCCACTTGGGTATGCTCATGTGTTTCAAGCAAAGCGTCGTGGGCTTCTTTAAGATCTGAAAATCGAGCCTCAGCGGAGAGGAGTCGTGCAGAGAGATCTGTCACTTGAGTTCTCAGTTGGTTGATTTCATTGTTATATGACTCCTCTTATCGGTTATTTAGCTGTGTGAGGGTGGTGTTGATGTCGTCCAAGTGCGTACTTAGAGCAGTTTGTTGCTGCTTAAGCTCACGCAGAGTTTCTAGCACAGGTTGATTTTGCACAAAAATCTTGTCGACTTGCTTGACCAGATCGTCTTGTTGGCCTTTCACTTCAATCACTAACTATGGCAGTTGTTGCAGGCGGTTTTCGAGGCGATCGACTTTCATGGCCGCTACTGTTTGCTGTTGGTGGATGCTTGAGATGATGCCTGGCAAGGCAAGGTTTTGCGCATCAATCTTGGCGACCTTGTAGTTAAACCCTGCACACAAGAAAAAATAGATTTTAATATGTTAGAGGGGTTGGTGAAGAGGTTTCGAATAGCGTCGAATTGACGTCTGAATTCCTCACTGACGTTAGTGAAATGGACCCCAGATGTGGAAGAGTGGTGTGACTGGGGTCAGGGTGGAAAGGTGGTAGTGCCTTGCGAAAGGGATGCTGTTGATGGTCCCGCGAACTGCGTGGTGACCATAGATGGATTCACCAGCGGTGTCAGGGTGGTAGCGGATGAAGAAAATGGTGATTGGCTGGGTGATATATGAGGGAGCGAAAATGTTGAGGAGAAGAGGGTGGAGATGGGAGCGGAGAATGTGAAGCTGGGTGTGGGAGCAGAGAAAGGGGTGCCCAGGGAGAAAGAGGGTGAAGTGGAAGATGTGGGTGGAGGGATTGTTGTTGGGATTGTTATGGAGGAAGGTGGAAGGGTGGTAGATGGTGGGATGGTAGTGGATGGTAATGTGGTGGGGGTGGTGGTGGTGAGTTCATCATGTAGGCTCATGATGAATGAGTCTATTGATGAGGTAGTGGTTAGCTCTTCTGGATGAGGATGGTCTGTCTCCTGTTGTAGTTTTGATGTTGGTGTCCTCGATAGCTGTGGTGGTTGTAGACGTGCCTTAGATGGTCGTTTAACTGGTATTTTTGTTACCCTGGCTGTCGGGCGTTAATACTGAGCTCTGTCTGGCCTGCTTTAGCCTTCTTCTCTTGTACTTTGATCGAAGCCAGGATTTTGGTAAGCTCTTCGTCAGTGAAGAGGAGCTTTTCTTTGTCATAATACACTAGCTCCGGAAGCGGTAGCAGAGTTCTAGAAGATCGTACTGTAGGGCAAAAAATGTAGTGTAATTTCACATCCTTTTCCTTGATAATGTAGGAATTCTTCAAGGTTTACTTGTTGGTAAGGATGTCGCCCTTGATCTGCGTGCATCGAGGGAGTAATCTATCCATCTTGAGATATTTGATGATGGAAGTTATGTGCCCACCCATGCAGATTTCTTTCCTATGGCGTAGGCTGAGAATTTTTGTATCATGTGTCGTCCGATGTTGACCGGCTTTCTGTGCAAAATGGACCATAGAAGAAAAAGGTCGGTAGTGATAACATCTCCTCCCTCTGTTATGGGGAATAGAGCACTGGTCAGAATTTTGTGAAGCGTGCGCATGAACCCAGAATGAATATTGGAGGCTTTGCAGGTCTTTGCCTCATAAGTTGGGATCCCTGATAGGGTTTTCCAGAAGCTGTGTCTATTGAATTGGGAGTTCTCCATGCCAACAACTTTGGCCTTTTTGAGCTGTTCCGGGTTGTCTATGAAAATTTCATTCAGAAGATTTTCTGTTATAACGACATTGTTTCCAAAAAGTTTGGTGACCAACCTACGGTCACCTCCGTCCCTTGTTCTGTGCATAATGTCCACCACTTCTTTGGTGAGATGTGTAAAAAATTCTGTAGTGGGTTCGACATATGAAATTTCGGGGACAAAGCACAGTCTGGAGAGATTATTGTTGTCTAGCATGCTGAGGATTCTGTCGTAGATCCCCATCTTGAGCAGTACGCTTGAGCAGATGTACTTTGTTGGTTTCAATATTTTGTCGGTGGAGGGGAGGGTGTGGATGTAAAGGTTTTCTGGTGGTGGTGCGGTGGTGGTGAGTATTGAGAAGACAGGGGTAGTGGTGGTTGCAGGAGTGGTAGTGGTTGATGGGATATGGACTGCTACAGTTTGTTCCCTAGCAGTGGCGGGGCAGACCTATTTTCTTGCCCGCTTTTTTATGGGTTGTTTAGTCACAGCTTCTTGGACCTTTCGTTTCCCCTTGGACTTTTTAGCTGGGGATTCTTCCTCGGAATGTGGCTCGTATTCAGAGCCTTCATCACTGGAAGAAATTTATTCCACTTCTTCTTCAGGCTCCTCAGCTAGACATTTGTTGATGCCGTCAATTTCACACATGACCGTTGTGATGTTGACCTTTGGTGGGGCCTTTCCAGTCTCGATGTAGTTGTCTACGATCTTTTGGAGTCTGGCTTGGTCCTCTATTAGTTCCTCTATTGTCCAAAAGGGGTTGTCAGCAGTTCCGGCCATATCTGAAATTTTCACAGAAAATCATGTGTTAGAATGTTTTGGATTTGCAGTGATAACAAATTTATTAAAATTGTGGTGTGCATGTGTTAATGTTTTTGTTTGGGATTTAGATTTTAGCAGAATTCAAAAAGATCAAACAGTTTCATGACCGTTTGGCTCCAAACGATTTCATGACCATTCGGCTCCAAACAGTTTCATGACCGCTTGGCTCCAAACGGTTTCATGACCACTTGGCTCCAAACGGTTTCATGACCGTTTGGAAGGTGGAACATCGGGGGCGCAGTGGATGGCAGAGAAGCGAAAACGGCGGCGATAGCGATGGCAACGGCGATAGAGACGATGACGTCGGTAGAGATGATGACGGCGATAGGAAGGGGGGCACGTTGGTGATGTAAACATTGGCGATGGTAGAAAATGGAGGTGGTGCAAAGACGGGAGCGTCGATGATGTGGCGTGCTGGTCTACCTTGCAGCTGCAGGTGAAGATGACAATGGTGATGCGAAGAGCGGCGGTAACTGAGGTGCGTTCACCGTGAAGACACACGGAAATGGGAATGATGGTGGCGGAGAGAACCTACATCACGGGATGCACAGGAACAGGAGTAGGAGAGATGAAACAGCACGAGCGAGGGTTTTAGAAAGCTCGAGAGTCGAAAGAAAGAAGAAGGAGAGGGGGTAGGGTTATATTTATAGGATTCAGGGTTTGACCTTACAAATTCCCGAGGTCACCGTTTGACTCCAAACAGTTTGGAGACAGTTTGGCTCCAAACAGTTTCAAACCGTTTGGCTCCAAACGGTTTGAAGATTGTTTGGCTCCAAACGGTTTCAGGACCGTTTGAGAAGATTTAGGTTTTTGATTTTTATATTTTTGTGTTTGTTTTAGTTATTTATGTGAAAGAAGATAATCCTAAATTAGATAAAGGAAACAGAAAACAAAAATAAATGGTGATACTCAGATCTTGGGTTGCCTCCCAAGTAGCACCTGGGTTTTACGTCGCTGGCTCGACAAGGTTTTGATTTTGTTATGGTGATGTTGTGGGGTCTCTGATCTCAATAGTCTGTCTCGGAATTTTGTCTGCTGGAGTGTAGTAATTTTTTAATCTATGGCCATTGAATGTCCTTTCTCCTCCATTATCATCAACAATTATGATGGCTCCAGTCAGGTATATATGTTTGATGGTGAAAGGCCCGGACCACTTTGTGTGGAGTTTTCCGGGGAACATTTTGAGCCTGGCGTTGAAAAGAAGGACTTTATCTCCAATGGCGATGTCTTTTCTTTTTAGATGACCGCCGTGCCACATCTTGGTTTGTTCTTTGTAAATCCTAGCACTTTGATAAGCGGTCATTCTGAGCTCCTCTAGTTCTTGTAGGTGGAGTTGTCTGTTTTCTCTGGCGCTTTTAAAATCAAAATTCAATTGTTTAATGGCCCACCAAGCCTTGCGTTCCAATTCAACTGGAAGATGACATGATTTCCTGTATACCAAATAGAACGAGGTTGTTCCAATTGGTGTTTTATAAGCTGTTCGGTAAGCCCAAAGGGCATCGGGAAGCTTGGTGGACCAGTCAGTACGATGTCTATTGACAAATTTTTCTAAGATTGCCTTCAGTTGTCTATTCGAAACTTCAACCTGACCACTGGTTTGTGGATGGTAAGGCGTGGCAACTTTATGGTCGACTCCGTATTTCTATAAGAGGGTTTCAAAGCTTCGTTCCAGAAAATGGGTCCCTCCGTCGGATATGACAGTTCGGGGGACTCCGAATCTGGAAAAAATGATATCTTTAAACATCTTAATGACTGGTTTGGAATCGCTAGAAACTGTGGGTATAGCTTCTACCCATTTCGAGACATAATCCACTGCAACCAGTATGTAGGAGAACCCATATGAAGAAGGAAAGGGACCCATGTAGTCTATCCCCCACACGTTGAAAAGTTCGATCTCTTGCCACATAGTGAGAGGCATTTCATTCCTTTTAGATATGCTGCCAGAAAGTTGACATTTGTTGCATGATTTTACAAAATCATGGGAATCTTTTGCTATTGTTGGCCAAAAGAAACCCGATTGTAGGACTTTCATGGCGGTCTTTTTCGAACTCGTATGTCCTCTAGTGGGGCTGGAATGACAATGTTCTAGGACATGATTAATCTCTTCTTCAGGTAGGCAGCGGCAGAAAAGTCCGTCTGCACATAGTCGAAAGAGATAAGGTTCGTCCCAATAGTATTGCTTGACATCGTGGAGGAATTTCTTTTTTTCATGGTAAGAGGTGGAAGGGTGAATGATTCCCGTAGCCAGATAATTTTCTATGTCAGCATACTAGGGGAATCATGTAGTAATTTTCATTAGCTGGTCATCGGGGAGGGAGTCTCTAATAAGTGCTTTATCATCATCCTCGAATTCAATATGGCTGAGATGATCGGTGACGACGTTTCCCACTCTGCTTTTGTCTTTGATTTCTAAATCAAATTCCTGAAGCATCAACACCCATCGGATAAGTCTGGGTTTTACGGCTTGCTTCTGAATTAGATATCGTATGGTGGAGTGGTCAGTGTAGACGATAACCTTGGCTCCAATCAGGTAGGAGTGGAATTTCTCGAATGCATAGATGACAACTAAGAACTCCTTTTCTATAGTGGTGTAGTTCTTCTGCGCTTCATCGAGCATTTTAGATGCGTAGTATATTACATAAGGTTTCTTGTCAATTCTCTGTCCTAATACGGCCCCTATGGCATAATCGCTGGCGTCACACATGATTTCAAAAGGTTGTGACCAATCTGGGGCTCTTAGTATGGGTGCACAGATTAAAGCATTTTTCAGAGTTATGAAACTTTGTAAGCATTCTTGGTTAAAATTAAACTCAGTGTCCTTGGTCACAAGTTGGGTCATGGGTTTTGCTATTTTTGAGAAATCTTCAATAAATTTCTATAAAACCCAGCATGACCCAAGAATGCTCATATTCCTTTTATGTCTTCTAGCGGTGACAATTTAGAGATAACATCAATTTTTGCCTTGTCCACCTCAATCCCTCTGTCACTCACTCTATGTCCGAGGACGACACCTTCAATTACCATAAAATGGCATTTTTCCCAATTTAGGATGAGGTTCGTTTCCTCGCATCGTTGTAAGACTTGTCCAAGGTTGAGTAGACAGTTATTGAAGGAATCTCCGTAAACTGAAAAATCATCCATGAAAACCTCCATTATAGATTCTGTTAATCCTACAAAAATAGTAGTCATGCACCTTTGGAAAGTAGCAGGTGTGTTGCACAGCCCGAATGGCATTCTTCTGAAGGCATAGGTCCCAAAGAGGCAAGTAAAAGTAGTTTTCTCTTGGTCTTTCGGGTTTATAGGGATTTGGTAGAACCCAGAATAACCCTCTAGATAACAGAAGAACTTTTGATGGGCTAGGCGTTCAAGGACTTCGTCAAGAAAAGGTAGGGGGTAGTGATCTTTTTGCGTTGATTTGTTTAATTTGCTGTAGTCGATGCACATCCTCCACCCCGTCACAGTCCTTGTAGGCACTAGCTCATTTTTGTCATTTAGCACGACAGTGGTTCCTCCTTTTTTGGGGACCACTTGGACAGGGTTGACCCATTGGGAATCTGAAATTGGGTAAATAATGTAGGCTTTCAGTAGTTTGAGGACTTCAAGGCGAACCACCTCTGTAAGGTTGGGGTTCAACTTTCTCTGGTGCTCTCTTGAAGGCTTGAATTCTTTGACCATGGGCAGTCTATGCATGCATAAGGCTGGGTTTATACCTGTCAGGTCAGTTATTTTGTACCCAATGGCTTTCTTATGTTTCTTTAATTCGACGAGAAGTCGTTCTTCCTGGTCTTTCATTAGAGTGGAACTGATGATTACTTGATATAGTTTTTCTTCATCCAGAAAGACGTGCTTAAGTCTTGTTGGTAGGGTTTTCATCTCGGGAGCCTTAGGTACTTCCATTGTTTCTAGAATAGTGACCGATTTGAGCTCCTCAAAAGTGGCTGTTGGTGCTTCTTCAGCTTTCTCTAGATGTTGCGAGCATTGTTGAACTAATTCGTTGGCTGAGAATTCGACTTATGGATTTATTAGGACATTTTCTAACTCATCAGATGGTTCAGAAATTTCCAATTGGGACATTTGATGTATTGCATCTAAGAGAAAAACTTCCTTTTGAATGATGGGCCCTTTCATACTGTTGAGGACCCGGAACTGAATTGCTTCTTTCCCCAGCCTTAGGATGATCGTGCTAGCTTCAACGTCAATAAGTGCCCTGGATGTGGCAAGGAAATTGGGTGTCTTAAATCTTCCTTAATGTCCATAATGACGAAATCAAATGGGACATAAGAATCCTTGCCTATCCTGACTGGAATGTCCTCAATAATTCCTAGAGGTGCAGTGACATGATGCGTGCTATTTCATCACATCTTTTCTACGAATTATTAAGCTTGTCACATAGAAATACCCCATTCATCTCTTGAAATTGCACAAATTGCTATTTTCTTGTTTTTATCACAAATCTGACAATCATATGCATTTTATTGCAGTTTCAGGACCTGAGCCGATCGACTGGAACTGACAACCGATCGTCTCACCACATCAAAACGATCGTCTGACATCATGAAATGCTCGGTTTGCCTTCAAGCGTGGATCATTGCTTCACTGGCCGAGATCGCCCGATTCGTAAACCAAACGTCGGCTGATGCCCATTGCTGAGCAACACAGAGTGGTTTTGACTGCGCCGCCACCCTAATTAGGGTTGGTAGCCGATTGATTGGCTGCCGCATTCCAGAACCTTCCAACCGATCGGCTGGTTCCTGAACCGGTCGGTTGGCGGCACGCAGACAGCAAAAATTCCCAGTCGTCATCCCTAAAGAACCCTAAACCTAATGTATTCTCCCCCCCTCCTTCTCCTATAAAAGGAGGGGCACTTCCTCCTCTTGAAGCATCTTAGATTTCTTGTATTGGGATTCTGAAGCAACTAGTCTTGTAATCATCTCCTTATTATGCAATAAAATAGATTTTAGTCAAGCATAGTTCTTTCATTCTTGTTCTCGTCTCTTCATTCCGCCTTAGTCTTAATCTACTTTCCTCCGTGCTTTATTTCTGGAGCAAGGAACAAAGAACTAAGCCATTTCATTGTCTCTAGCATAAGGATTAATCTCCTGATTTTTGGGCTAGACTATGGCTTTAGTACTTTCTTCATCCGTCTCCCCTTTCTCCATGTGTGAGTAGACTTCTATCGGGGCAAGGGGAATAACCCCTTAGCCATGGTTTTAACGACTTCTTCTTAAACGACTAGATGGTAATCGATTTTAATTGAATGGTTGATCTTCGGATCGCATGTTAATCTGTATGGAAATGACCATGGAAATCCAGATTTAGAACAATAAAATCGATTACATAGACATTTTGATATGACCGTGGATTTTCATCTTTTAGGGTGATAAACTAGGAAGCATGAGCACCAAGACCAATGGGCTCATGTGGAGTTTCTCTCTTGTGAGTTTTTAAATTTGCAAACCTTCATTGAATCGTCGTTTAAGATTTATTTGTTATCACCTAGGCTAAGGTGGTGAAAACCCCTATGAGCATCAATTTCCATCTCTTGATTTAAACACCACATCCTTTGTTTTCTTTAATTCTTAGTCTTTCATTTACATAGTTTTGCTTGTGTTAACAATCATCTTATTTTCCTTGTGCATGTTATTTCTTGTTAAGTGCATTTCTTCTTGCATTAGTGTAATCAACCAAACCCCCAACTGGACTTTACTTTCTTCTTTAATCAAAAGAAAAATACCAAAAACAAATAATAAAGTTCTTCAAACTTTGGGTTATAAAGAACAATCTCTTAAAAGTTTTCCTATGGGATCGATCCTTCTATACTACCCTTAAAACAGGAAGTAAAAAAGGTTTAAACTCTAGGATTAACCATCTTAGTGATTGATATTGCAAAACGACGAGTATCAATTTGGCGTCGTTGCCGGGGACAACGGATTGTTTTTTCGAACCCCAAAACAATTTTGAAAAACTTTTTTTCTTTTTTTTTCATGCCTTCCGAGTAACATTCCGGAAGTGTACTCCTCTTTCTGCCGAGTTTCCATTCCGGCAGTACGTTTTTTCTGTACACAAATTAACTGCTTTATTTGTGCATGCGACTCCCGAATGACGATTTTCAACCTTTCGATCCGGAAATAGAAAGAACTTTTCATCATCGAAACCATCAATTCTAGTGAGAATGTATGAAGATGAGGTCGCCCGTAGAATCGACCAAGCTCTCGCAGCTCAAAGAGAGCTCATCCAAGCCGAACAAGCGGAAAGAGAAGCCGCTTTGCGAGCAGCCTTTAGGGCCGAATAAGACACCATAGAAGCCGATAGGAGGGAAGCCGAAAGGCAAAAACAATTTAAGGACTATTCTATTCCCAAAACGGCCTATGCACAACATCCAGTTATACCCCCCGATATTATTGCTCCACAATTCGAAATCCGAACACAATGAATCACTATGATGCAAGCCAACCCCTTCTCAGGCAACAATGGGGAAAGTTGCCAAGATCATCTTCAAAGGTTCATTGACCTTTGTTCTTTGAACGAACTCCCGGGTGTCTCTGAAGATGCCATTCACCTTAGGTTGTTTAAGTATTCCCTCTCCAGCCAAGCTAGTAGCTGGTACAATACCATGGAGAGCGAAGAACATGTCACAACATGGGAAGTTCTACAAAGCAAGTTCCTTGAGAAATTCTACCCCCCGTCTCTCACCTATGAACTTAGGGGTCAAATAACTCATTTTTCTATGTCCCTAGGAGAGTCCTTAGGTGAAGCTTGGAAAAGGTTCAAAGACTTACTTAGGAAGTGCCCCCACCATGATATCTCTCAAGCCCAACTTATAGAGATTTTCTATCGTGGTGTTGATGATGACACCAAGTTCTTTCTCGATTCCTCATCTGGAGGAAATTTCATGCATCAAAGTTTGACTAGCGCATGGGAGGTAGTCAAACGGGCTTCTGAAACAAGGGCTAGAAGAGGGATTGGTGGAATCCTTAAGGTAGCCAAGGCAGAAGTTAATAATGATATCCAAAGCATAGCGGAAAGCCTAAACTTAATTTCCTTAAAACAAGATCGGTTAGAGTCATCCTTGGTCACCCTTAGGGAGTCACCCCAACAACTAAAAGCCATGGATTCCCTTTGTGGTATCTGCCAAGGATACGACCATACCACCCTCCACTGTCAATACCTCTACAACATGCCCACGCAACCTGAAGTAGGTCAACAACCAGAAGACCTCAATTCGATTCATACAATACCAGGCCAAGGTTACTACAATCCCAACCAACCTAGAAATCACCCTGGTTTTCAGTATGGGAACCCCTCAGGCGCCGAGAACTCTACCCAACTTCAACAAAGGCCTCCCTACCCTCAAAGTAACAATCAACCACCACCTGGATTCCCATATAACAATCAAAGAAATTTTGGAAATCACCAAAATCGACAACACTACCAACAATTCCAAAACCTAAACCTTCCACCCCAAAATCTAAACCAACCTCAACCTCCCCAACCACCTCAAAATGCCATCCCTCCTCCCCCCTAGTCATCCTAGCTTGGCAAGCATAGAACAAACCCTCATGGCCATTCAAGCCCATCAAAAGGCAACTGACGCACAATTTGCCCGTTTGTTTGCCCAACAAAAACCTCATGTTGGGACTTTTGCAGGACAGCCTAAAAACAACCCCAAACATCCTGAACAACTCAAAGTAGTCTCTACTCGTTCGGGAAAAGTGCACACCCCTCCCCCTCTAGAAAAATCTTCAGACCCACCTCTAGAATTCGAGGATGAGGACATGGTAGTTGTCGAACCTGATACCACACCCAAACCATCCGTCCCCGAAACCCCTCAAGTGGAAGATGAAGAACCAGTTTACAAACCTCGACCTCCCAATCAAGCCCGCCTCAAACAAACAAGACTTGATGCCCGCTTCATGAAATTTAGGGATGCTATGAAAAAAATACATGTCGACATTCCCTTCGTTGATGCTTTGGCAGACATGCCCGCCTGGTCCACGTACATGAAATCTCTCTTGACTAGGAAGTATGTTACTAAATAATACGAGACTGTTAAACTTGCTAGGACTACCTCTGACATTATCCTAAGTAAGATGCCTAAAAAATAGAAGGATCCAGGTTCTTTTGGAATATGATGCTACTTAGGTGACAATGCTTGTAGGAAAGGCCTAGCAGATTTAGGAGCCAGTATATCCATCATGCCATATAGTCTTTGCAAAAGACTAGGATTCAATGACATGTTACCCACAGCCATGACCATCCAACTGGCAGACTCGTCCACAACTGAACCCATGGGAATCATAGAAGACATTCCGGTTAAAGTTGGAAATGATGCATACGTCCCTTGTGATTTTGTGATCATGGATATCAAGGAAGATTTACGCTACCCCCTCATTTTCGAACGTCCCTTCTTAGCCACTGCTCGAGCCTTAATTGATGTTGAGGCTGGTACCATTGTGTTAAGGCTAGGGAAGCAAACACTAGAGTTTAGGGTGTTTGAAAGTATGAAGGGACCTAGTCTTGAGGAAGAAGTCTACCTCCTTGATTTCTTTGATGAATTAAACCAACTAAGGCAAGAATGGGAATTAGTTGATGACCCCCTATGCACTGCCCTCACCATCCCTGCCGAATGTGATTTTGATAATGAACCATCAAATCAACTTAAGATTCATTTGGACAACTTTGAGGAAATCCCATGTGCTGAGATTGAAGACCTCAAAATGATCTCCACCATAGAAGAACGACCTGAACCACTAAAGACCCTGAAATGAAGGCTCTCCCCATAGGCTTGAAATACGTCTTTTTGGATGAACAACAATTATGCCCTGTCATTATCAATTCTGACCTTACCATTGAACAGGAAAACATGCTTATGGGAGAACTTAGGAAAAGGAAAACAGCTCTAGGATACAAAATGACGGATTTGGTTGGGATAGATCAATCCATTTGCATCCACAAAATCCCAATGATTGAAAATAGTAAACCTTCCCGAGACCCACAAAGGAAACTCAACCCAAACAAGAAAGGAAGTTGTCCGTCTTGAAGTGATTAAACTTTTGACTACAGGAATCATCTACCCCATCTCTGACTCTCCTTGGGTCAGCCCTGTCCAGGTCGTCCCTAAAAAGGGTGGGACCAAAGTCGTTAGGAATGAGAAGAATGATCTCATCCCCACCCGTATCGTCACAGGGTGGAGGATGTGCATTGACTACAGGAAACTCAACAAAGATACTAGGAAAGACCACTTCCCTCTTCCCTTCCTCGATCAAGTTCTTGAACATTTAGCTCATCAAAAATACTTTTGCTATTTAGATGGCTATTCGAGTTTTTATCAGATTCCCATTTATCCTGAAGACCAAGAGAAGACCACCTTCATATGCCCTTTTGGTACATACGCTTTAAGATGAATGCCCTTTGGCCTGTTCAATGCACCAGCCACTTTTCAAAGATGTATGTCAACCATTTTTTCAGGGTTAACTGAGACTATCATGGAAGTGTTCATGGACGATTTCTCTATCTATGGAGATAGTTTCACTTCTTGCCTTGGGAACCTCTCCCTTGTTCTTGATAGATGCATCAAGTCACATTTAGTCCTCAATTGGGAAAAGTGTCACTTCATGGTCAAGGAGGGTATTGTTCTAGGCCATAAGGTGAGCAACCAGGGCATTGAAGTTGACCAAGCTAAGATTGAGGTCATCACCAAGCTCCCCCCTCCCACCTCAGTCAAAGACATCCGATCCTTCCTAGGACATGCCAGTTTCTATCGGTGATTCATCCGTTATTTTTCCAAAATCACAAAACCTCTCACCAATCTTCTTCAAAAGGAGGTGCCTTTCCATTTTGATACGGTATGCATGGAGAGCTTTTTATGTTTGAAAAAGGCTCTCACCACCACTCCTATCATCCGTGCTCCTGACTGAGCCTTACCCTTTGAAATCATGTGCGATGCTAGTGATTTTGCTGTAGGTGCCATTTTAGGACAAAGAATTGACAAAAAACACCATGTCATTTATTATGCATCCAAGACCTTGGATGAAGCTCAGCGAAATTATACAGTCACCGAAAAAGAAATGCTAGCCATTGTCTATGCATTCGATAAATTTTGCTCATATCTTGTTGGTTCAAAGGTTATTGTGTACACTGATCATGCAGCTATTCGCTACCTCATGACCAAAAAGGATGCCAAGACTAGACTCATAAGATGGATTTTGTTATTGTAGGAATTTGATCTAGAAATCCTAGACAAAAAGGGCTCTGAAAATGTCGTGGCTGACCACCTCAGTAGACTTAGCTATAGCCCCATTTATGAACATCCCATAAATGAATCCTTACCCGATGACCAATTGCTCAAGGTTGACTCCCAATTTCCTTGGTTTGCTGATTTTGTAAACTATTTAGCCTACAGGTGTATTGAATCCCGAGTATACGGGACATTCTAAAGCTAAATTTTTACATGATGTCAAAAATTATTATTGGGATGAACCTTATTTGTTTCGACTTTGTGCCGATGGTTTATATCGTCATTGTGTGTCCCACGAAGAAAGCATCGCCAATGTCACTCTGGCCCCTATGGTGGTCACATGAGTTCCCAAAAAACGGCTAGGAAAGTCCTACAATGCGGATTCTTTTGGCCCGTCATCTTCAAAGACTCGTATGATATGTGCTTTCATGTGACCAATGTCAAAGGATGGGTAATATTTCCAAACGTGACCAAATGCCTCTCACCTCTTGGCAGGAATTAGAGATTTTTGATGTTTGGGGGATCGACTATATGGGCCCATTTCCTTCTTCTTATGGGTTTACTTACATTTTAGTCACAGTCGATTACGTGTCAAAGTGGGTTGAAGCCATACCAACTAAAACATGTGACTCGAAACCCGTTAAGAAACTTTTTAAAGATATCATTTTTCCTAGATTTGGAGTCCTTCGCACCGTCATTTCTGACCGGGGATCCCATTTTTTGGAGAAAAGTTTTGAGGCTCTTTTGAAAAAATACGGGGTCTATCACAAAGTTGCCACTCCTTACCATCCTCAGACCAGTGGGCAGGTAGAAGTATCCAACAGACAAATCAAATCCATTTTAGAAAAAACTATTGGACGAACTAGGAAAGATTGGGCGTTAAAAATCAATGACGCCCTGTGGGCATATCATACTGCCTACAAAACACCTATTGGCACCACCCCTTTCAGACTGATCTACAGTAAGTCATGTCACTTACCAATAGAACTAGAGCACAAAGCAAGTTGGGCCATCAAAAGTTTGAATTTTGATCTTTCCATAGCTGGAGAGAAACGTTTTCTCCAAATGAATGAGCTTGATGAACTTAGGATGAGTGCCTACGAAAATGCAAGAATCTACAAAGACCGAACCAAAATGTGGCATGATGGTCACATCAAGCGCAAATAGATTATAGAAGGGGATCAAGTTTTAGTTTTTAATTCAAGATTACGACTTTTCCCTGGAAAACTCAAGTCGAGATGGTATGGTCCCTACATTGTCAAGTGTGCTTATCCACATGGCGCTTTTCTTCTCTGGGATAAAGTTTTGGGTGAGTTTAAGGTCAATGGGCACCGTCTTAAAAGATATATCACCACTGAAGATGTTGTCGCTTCAGACTCGACCAAATTCCCACCCTTACAGGATCTGAACCTCACTGACACTTCACGTCCCCCGGATTCCAATTAATCTGAACTTGGTCGAGCCACGACGTAAAATAAAGCGCTAGTTTGGAGGCAACCAAACACTATCTTCCCTTCTTGTTTGTTTTCTTGTTTTTGTTTTTTTCGTTTTATTTTTCCTTGTTCCTGCTGTCGAGCCGATCGATTCACTTTACAAGACGCTCGGTTGGTGGAACGCAAATGACCGGTTTGGAAGCCAGACGCTCGTCTCGCCCGCCGACTGTTCTGCAACCCTTGAATGCGGCCTCTGTCCTTTCAGTTTTTGTCTTGGCATCCAAAGCAGACCAGCCGATCATCTTGTTGTCCAACCGATCGGCTCGTGGATCCATTTCTCTATATAACACTTCAAACGCGAGGTCTTTCTTCAATCTCTTCGCAAACCCTAGCCGCCCCCCTGCGTAGCTCCACCCGTTCTTCAGCCGCCCGCTTTGCTCCTCACCCGGACGATCAAGGTCCGCTCTTCGGCCGACCGGTTCTCCCTCAGCTGGCCTTTCAGCCTTTCCACAAGAGTTGCTCAGTCGCCCGCCTGACGAGTAGCCGCCCATCTCGATCGGAACCTCCACATCCGCCGCTTCCTGGATTCCGCCGCCCGCCACCTCCCGTCTTGCTCTCCAGACGACCGACGGAGGCCTGCGTCACCACCATTCCAGCTCAACATCAACAGATCGACTGAGTGCTCAGATCTAGCCTCCAGCCGCCCATCTTAGGGGCCGAAATGCCCATTTCCGCTTCCCGACGACCAGTTGGTTTCTCCTAGCGATTGACATTGTCCGCGTCGCCACAACCCTTGTTCCCCAGTAAGACAGCCGCCCTAAGTGCTCAGACAGCTGCCCGTTTCAGACACCAGCCGATCGGTTGGTGTCGGCAGATGATCGGTTCGCATCCTCAGATGATCAGTTGGCTTCCCCAGACGATCGTTTTTGTCTCTGCAGCAGTGATGTTCAGCTGTTTTTGCAAGGGCAAAGGCAAGGCCCTTGCATCCTCTTCCAAGGATCCTCCCCGCCGTTCCAGTTCTAATCTCGGAATCCAATTCCGCACACCCTCTCCTACGGGCGAGTCTTCTCCCGAGTTAGTCGAGGAGATGCTTCGGGACATTGACGAGGCGGAAGAGCTTCTCTGCGAGATGGAGGGAACTCAGAAGGGGACCAATGATCCAGACACAACCGCCCCGCGTTCACCCCAGATAGCACCTATTCTGGGTAGCTATGACCAGTTCACTAGCACTGACCACCGCCAGCGTTATGAGGAGATGTTCGCAATTGGTGTTTCTTTGCCTCGTTGGGCGTGCAGCACAACCCTTTATGCTTTGGGCATCCGCAACACCGTCGACGATATCCTCCATAGAAACCTCATGCTTATCTTTCCCTACCGTGTCACCTCCATCTACTGTGATCTTACCCTCGAGTTTTTGAGCACTTTCCGTAGGTTACACGGTTCTTTCGGAAACTCGAGTTGTAAATACCGAATTTTTGGGGAAAATCTAGAGTCATCCACCAGGCAAATCACTTCGTTCATCCTCGACGGTAGGGATGACTATTGGCTAGACCAATGTATGGTGCGGTCTCATGACTCCTACCCAGACCATTATGACAGAGATAAGTTTTGGGCAGAGAACACCGGGCTTCTTCCCCGTCTTCCTGGTGGGCCCAAGGCCTCCTGCATTCACAACCCGGTGTTCCGTTACCTTCACCGTATTTTGGCTTGCACCATTTTCAGTCGGGAAGGTACTCAGGGTGCAATTACTCAGGTAGAACTTTATGCTCTTTGGTGTCTTTTACATGAAGAAACTTTTAAGTGGGGCAATGCTATCATTGAGCATTTTGGTACCCAAGCTAGCCGAGCCACTTCCTCTTCTTTTCGCATTGCCACTATGTTACCCAACTCGCCATCTTTTTGGGTTACACCCACATCGCCTTCCCTCCACTTGAGCTCAAAAATCACCTCATCAACACCCACTATTTGAAGAACAGTAGGTTTATCCGTTTGGGCACCGAAGGCATTTATTACCTTTTGTTCAAAGACACTCAGGTGGTCCTCCACCTCCCGTTACATTCACGGTTTGCAGCAGCAAACTATGTTGATGATTTGACTGATTTACCGAGCCATATCCAGAGATTCTACCTGAAGCATCCAAATCCAGACACCTTCCCCGAGCCACAGCCTCATAGGAGGAGCCTCTCTTTAGAGGCACACGACGACGAAACTGAACCACCACCACCACCTTCCAGACATCGCACCAGGCGGCAACCAGATGACGACTCTCGTCCTTACGGCTTCTACGAGATCTAGACTCAGAAGGATGATATTCAGCAGGATCAACAGAGACAGGGCCACCAGCTCAATCACATGTACCTGATGCAGCGTTCGCAGGAGTCTTGGCATGTGGATTGCGGTCACTATGCCCCTAGTCAACCTGCTTATGATGAGTATGGAGCACACCAGAGTTATCGAGGCCCTAATTCTTCTTATTGGGCAAACTACTACTCCTCCCACCAGCAGCACCCTCCACCGTAGTGACTCTTCCCTCCATCTCTCTCTTAGAGTTTGCTCGGGTCGAGCAAATTTCTAAGTCCGGGGTGGGGGTGGGTGGTACGTGATCCACCCTTTATCTTCCCTTTTCAACATATTTTTTTCTGCATTTTTATTTGTTTTGCTTTGTTTACTTTCAAACATAAGGCCTTTATCTAGCCGATCGAATGTTGTACTTTATCTTCAAAAATCAATTGCATTATCATTTTCATTTCAAACAACTTTGCAATATCAAGTTCCCTATGATCATGATAGCAACTTTTGGGAAAGGTGGCAAGCCTTAGAGTATCAAATAGAATCAAATGTAGATTTTCTGAATTTTAGCATTAGATTAACTTATTTGTCTTTTCTCTTATATAATGTAGCTACATGTCTCTTCTATCTTATGCAACGACAACTCAAAAAAAAGTATTTTGTTGCATGGGAAAAATAAATCTAATGCCAAACCCTAAGTCCGGGGTGGCATGCCCTTCTTCCATACCCCACAAAGGGGCGTACCATCAAAAGATGCCAAAAAGAGCACACAAAAAAATAGTGGTCAATGTAATCACAAGTCCATGAAAATTTTTTATCCCAAGTTGAATAGAGGAGGGATTTTTCCGTCACACCTCAAATTCTCTATTCCCGTGCAATAATCAACTAAATGAAGAAAAAAAGAAAAAAAAATGATGAGTGTCGAAGCGCAAGTTAGATCAAGACTGTCTTTACAAAGTATAAGTTTAAAAAAATTAAGTTATGAAAACTATTTTCTTGAGAAACATGGTGCTTGCAATTTGTGGTTCTAGGAGATGGGTCGCTTGGCCATGAAAAGGATACAAAAAATTGCTAATCTAGGGAGGATGAACTTGTTATTCCAAAATTTTTGGAATCTTTTTTATTTTTCAATTGCTTGAGGACAAGCAAAACTTTAAGTCCGTGATATTTTGATGCGTGCTATTTCAACACATCTTTTCTGCAAATTATTAAGCTTGTCACATAGAAATAACCCATTCATCTCTTGAAATTGCACAAATTGCTATTTTCTTGTTTTTATCACAAATCTGACAATCATATGCATTTTATTGCAGTTTCAGGACCTGAGTCGATCGACTGGAACTGACAACCGATCGTCTCACCACATCAAAATGATCGTCTGACATCATGAAATGCTCGGTTTGCCTTCAAGCGTGGATCATTGCTTCACTGGTCGAGATCGCCTGATTCGTAAACTAAACGCTTGGCTGATGCCCATTCCTGAGCAACACAGAGCAGTTTCGACTGCGCCGCCACCCTAATTAGGGTTGGCAGTCGATCGATTGGCTGCCGCATTCCAGAACCTTCCAACCGATTGGCTGGTTCCTGAACCGGTCGGTTGGCGGCGCGCAGACAGCAAAAATTCCCAACCGTCAGCCCCAAAGAACCCTAAACCTAATGTATTCTCCCCCCCCCCTCCTTCTCCTATAAAAGGAGGGGCACTTCCTCCTCTTGAAGCATCTTGGATTTCTTATATTGGGATTCTGAAGCAACTAGTCTTGTAATCATCTCCTTATTATGCAATAAAATAGATTTTAGTTCAAGCATAGTTCTTTCATTCTTGTTCTCATCTCTTCATTCTTCCTTAGTCTTAATCTACTTTCCTCCGTGCTTTATTTCTGGAGTAAGGAACAAAGAACTAAGCCATTTCATTGTCTCTAGCATAAGGATTGATCTCCTGATTTTTGGGCT
The DNA here is from genome assembly GCA_963693085.1 of Alisma plantago-aquatica. Classification (NCBI taxonomy): domain Eukaryota; kingdom Viridiplantae; phylum Streptophyta; class Magnoliopsida; order Alismatales; family Alismataceae; genus Alisma; species Alisma plantago-aquatica. The sequence goes on along the minus strand of OY856411.1, from coordinate 1,357,191,301 downwards.
AGACTATGGCTTTAGTACTTTCTTCCTCCGTCTCCCTTTCTCAATGTGTGAGTAGACTTCTATCGGGGCAAGGGGAATAACCCCTTAGCCATGGTTTTAACGACTTCTTCTTAAACGACTAGATGGTAATCGATTTTAATTGAATGGTTGATCTTCAGATCGCATGTTAATCCGGATGGAAATGACCATGGAAATCCGGATTTAGAACAATAAAATCGATTACATAGACGTTTTGATATGACCGTGAATTTTCGTCTTTTAGGGTGATAAACTAGGAAGCATGAGCACCAAGACCAATGGGCTAATGTGGAGTTTCTCTCTTGTGAGTTTTTAAATTCACAAACCTTCATCGAATCGTCGTTTAAGATTTAGTTGTTATCACCTAGGCTACGGTGGTGAAAACCCCTATGAGCCTCGATTTCCATCTCTTGATTTAAACACTGCATCCTTTGTTTTCTTTAATTCTGAGTATTTCATTCACATAGTTTTGCTTGTGTTAATAATCATCTTATTTTCCTTGTGCATGTTATTTATTGTTAAGTGCATTTCTTCTTGCATTAGTGTAATCAACCAAACCCCCAACTGGACTTTACTTTCTGCTTTAATCAAAAGAAAAATACCAAAAACAAATAATAAAGTTCTTCAAACTTTGGGTTCTAAAGAACAATCTCTTAAAAGTTGTCTTGTGGGATCGATCCTTCTATACTACCCTTAAAACCAGAAGTAAAAAAGGTTTAAACTCTAGGATTAACCATCTTAGTGATTGATATTGCAAAACGATGAGTATCATGATAGTGGAATCAGCTAACTAGATTGTCATCGTTGTGGGTAGTAGATCAGTAAAGCCCAATCTTTTACACACGGAGTAGGGCATAATAGATATGGTAGCCCCTAGGTCAGCTAATCCCTTTTTGCTCGATGCATTTCCAATACAGCATTGAATACCAAAAGAACCAGGGTCCTTCTTTTTCTTTGGCATCTTATTAAGAATGATGTCGGAGGTGGTCTGGGCCAGTTTGACTGTCTCTTGTTCTTCAGTGATGTACTTCCTTGATAGCAAGGTTTTTAGATATTTAGCCCAAGCTAGTACTTCAGAGAGAGCATCGAGGAGTGGGATATCGATATAAAGTTTCTTCGTCGCCTCCTTAAATATTTGGAACCTAGTGTCCATTTTAGTCTCTCTCAATCTTCCTGGATATGGTATCCTAGGTTTATACTGCAGAATTTCTGGCTCTTTGGAAGCTTGTTCTTTTTCTTTTCCTTTCGCGATCTTTGCGGACTTCTCAATTCCTAGATTCGGGCTTGCGTTTGGAATAAAGACAGGTGTATCATCATCATCATGAGTGATTCTCGTAGTTTCGAGAAGGGCACGACCATATCTTGTAGTGACGACATTCAATTACTCTGGTCTATTTTGGTCGTGTCTAGGGTTTGACTCAGGTTGTCCTGTAAAAGTGCCTACTGGTGGCTTCAATTGGGCAGCAATTTGTGCTAGTTGGGCCTCCACCGCCTTCTGCTGAGCTTGCTGATTGGCAAGCATGGTTTGTTGTGACTGTAGCATCTGCCTGATCATAGTCATCTCGTCTGTTGGCTGGGGGGGGGGGTATTTTTCTGAGTGAGTTGTTGTTGACCTTGATGTGGTTGTTGTGAAGGTGGTGCTAACTGAGGTTGCTACGGTTGCTGAAACTGAGGGTGCAATTGCGGGTGCAGAGGAGGATGGGTATATTGATAGTAGGTGGAGGGATTTCTAGGGTAGTTGGATCTTGGGAAGTTGTTTTTGAGGTTCCCTTGATTTTGGTTAAAGTTACTTTGGAATCCAGGTGGCAACCTATTGGAGGATCTGCCTTGTGTTTGATGTTGCGGGTTAGCAGTCCCTGCAGGGTTCCCATATTGAAAACCAGGGTGGTTTCTTGGTTGATTTGGATTATAGTAAACTTGTCCCGGTATGGAATGAATGAAATTAACTTGTTCGGGCATCTGATCTTCAGGGTGTTCGATGATTGGTTCGTACTACTGTTGTGGTGGTTGCATATCCATCATCACATTGTAAAGCAGACCACATGACAGAGTAGGGTGATCAGATGCATGATAGGCTTCACAAGTCCCTGTAGCAGCTTTAACCTAATGGACTTGGGGGTTTTTCTTCTTATCATATTCTCCAAATGAAGTTTCAAGAGCATGTTGTTTGTGAGATATAGTCTTTAAAGCTTCAGAAATAGCCTTCATTTCCATTGATTCCTCAGCTTTATAAACTTTGAGGACTCCCTTGCCGGATGATCGTCCCCAATTGGATTGGTTCTCAGCTCCAAGTGTAACAATTTTCCAAGCATCCTCATAGTTCTTCCTCATAAAATTTCCTCTAGATGAGGAATCCAGAAATTGCTTGATGTCATCACTCACCCCCCTATAGAACGTTTCTATTAATTGATTTTGGGAGATGCCGTGATGAGGAGATTTTCTTAGAAGCTCCTTGAATCTTTCCCATGCTTCTGTGAGTGATTCTCTAGGAAGTTGGGCGAAGTGGTTGACATGCCCCCTGATTTCGTAAGTTAACAAAGAGGGGAAAAACTTCTCTAGGGACTTTTCTTCCAAGGGTGCCCAATTGGTGATGATTGGCTCCCTATCAAGCGAATTGTACCAACTCAGAGCCCTTCCGGACATAGTGAAATGGAAAATATGTAACATTATTGCATCAAAGGCAACTCCAGCCTGTGGGACAAGTCGGCAAAGTGCCTTGAATCTCTTCAAGTAATCCATGCAGTCATCTCCAGATCCACCAGAGAATGAGATGCCTTGCATGATTTGAATCCATTGTGTCTAGATTTCGAAGTTGGGTATGTTAATGATCGGTGGCCGAACTGGATGATTGTCTTCATAGTTCTTAGGTACGACATAGTCCCTCAATTACTTGTTTCTTAGCTCTAGTTGGGCATCTTGGTTAGCTGCTTCGTTTTCAGCTCGGATGTGGGCTTGTTCTTCAGCTCGGATCTCTGCTTGAATCTGAGCACGGGTGTCAGCAATGAGTTGTGCTCTTTGAGCGGCTATGGCGGCATTGACCCTTTCCATTACTAATGCAACTTGGCGTTGATCTTCATCCATTTGCCTGGCTCTTTGGCGGTTAAGTCTGATGCAGTGGTGGAAGCTTCTCTCTACCTCAGAGGCGTACTCTAGATCAGGGGAGAATCTGAGGTTATGCGATGGTTGCATATACATCTTCTACATGAGTAGAGAAAGAAACACACCTTTTAGATGATGCAGGAGATATGATGAATTCAAGACGATATGGACTGATGGTTAAAGGAAAGTGTAAAACCCTAACCAACTAGCAAGATAGTAAATGAAATTAAAACATTTTGTTGTCCCCGGCAACAACGCCAATTTTTGATGGAGCTTCCACTTGCGTGGAATTGCGTGCACCACTAAAAATCATAAAGATGGTAAGTATTTAGGTTTATCCTTTCTTATACTAGATCGAGAACTCCACCCACGTATGCTAAGATACGTGGAAGTCTTATCGTAGTATAGTTAAGGGTCGAATCCACAGGACAACAGTCTTGTTGGGCGCAACAAGATGGAAAATGTTAGAATCTCACTTAACCTCTTAGCAGTTGGTATCTAGATCAAAGAGTTTGGTTTGGTTGTTTTAAACTAAGTATAAGTAAAGAAGAGCAAGAAAGTAAAATTAAGGATGTTAACAATGATAAGGAGTCACTAGGATGTGATCGGTTTTCACCACCACTACACATGGATCAAAATATGCAACATAAAGCATAACCTACAAAAAGAGTCTAAATAGTTAGTATCTTTGTATATTTAGTTTCCTTTCGGAGAACTAACTATGATAAGTGTGGGAATGTTGCAATGCCATCCCTCCCCGAACGAATGGTCACCTACTTTACATCCTTCCCTTCGCAAAGTGTGTTCCTCAACTTATCAAGGTTGTACTTTCATACATCAACTGATTCCATTTCATAGTATGAAAGTACAACGATGGAAGTGAGTTTACTCCACTTCTTGAGAAACACTCCTAGATACCGAAACAGATGCATGGTGGATACATGCATCAAGAACCAACATTCAATCGATATTCGAATCTGATAGTACAAACGTAGACAATTCATACTAAAAGATAAAAGATAACACGAGTTGGTGATCAAGAAACAAGCATTCATTAAACGATTGATGTCGAACTCAAAAGAAAGCATATCTCTATTGCAAACTATGGATTACATTGCACGAAATGAAAACATGGGTAGCGGGGCTACTCCCCGCACCTAGTGAAAGATACTACTCGCTCATAGCTAGGACAAAGAAGGAGGAGAGAAGAGAGAGAGAGAACGTCATCCCCACAAAGGAGAGAGGAAAGTCAACCCCTTGGAAGGAGTGAGAATGACGATCTTTGCACTTCACAGGTTGCTCGATGATGAGGTCTCCTCTTCCCACCTTCTTTGGTGAAGAAAGAGAAAGCAGCTTCAGGATGGAGCGTGGATCTCAGACCGGTAGCCTTTGGGCGGAGGATGGAGGTTGGAATAGCTCTGGAGTAGTAGAGGCAGCCTCTGGGTGTCTGAAACTTGATGATCCTTGGAGGACCCCTTGGGTCTTATTTATAGGCTTTAAGTGAAGTCCAAATGGTTTGGTCAATTTTGAAGACCGTTTGGGTTCTGAGACCGTTTGATCCTTGAGACCGTTTGGACCCTGAGACCATTTGGACCCTGAGACCGTTTGGACTCTGAGACCGTTTGGACCCTGAGACCGTTTGGACCCTGAGACCGTTTGGACTCTGAGACTGTTTGGACTCTGAGACCGTTTGGGCTCTGAGACTGTTTGGGTTCTGAGACCGTTTGGACTCATGCGGTCTTGGGACCGTGTGACTCCATGCGGTCTCTGGACTGGTTGACTTCATGTGGTCTTGACACCGTGTGACTCCATGCGGTCTTGGGACCGGTTGGGTTCATGCGGTCTTGAGACCGTGTGACTCCATGCGGTCTCGGGACCGGTTGGCTCCATGTGGTCTTGAGACCGTGTGAATCCATGCGGTCTTGAGATCGTGTGACTCCATGCGGTCTCGGGACCGGTTGGCTTCATGCGGTCTTGAGGCCGTGTGAGGCTTTTGTGATTTTTTTGTGTCTTTTTCTGTAAGTAAAAAAAAAGATAAAGGTTAATCTAATAGTATATTTGCAATAAGAGAGGAAAGTTAAGGATTCTGTCTAATTTATCTGAGAAAGAGTGTGGAAAACTAAGGAAAATTACTAGATAACATCACAAAATTGGAGGTTATCATATACTTCTTTGGCTAAAGTGATAAACTAACCTAAGTTGTAGTGTCACAAGGTCTGTAAAATTCATATTGATCATTATATTTCAAATTTGATTATCAAAATTGATCAAGAAGTCAAGGAATAATAAATTGAGATCATGAATGAACATAATGAGGGCAAAATATGAATTGAACAAAAATATAGGAAGAACCCACTTTATCACATCCTCCCCTCCTTATTAGGAAATTTGTCCCCAAAATTCAAACTTCCTTTAAGAGGTTAGAAAATCTTTCCTCCATATCTAACTTCAACTCCTAGGTAGCATCATCATTACCATGGTAACCATATTGATTTTCTTATTTCTGAGCTCCTTGGTATGAGTATCAAGTATATTGATTCGAACTTTCTGGTATATGAGGATATCCTTCAATTCAATCCTTTCATGAGTGAGGACATGGATAGGGTCTTTGACATACTGCTTCGAGTTTTACACATAGAAGATATTGTGAATCATGTTGTATTGTGGAGGTAGAGCTAACCTATATGCACATCTCTAATATAGTGCAAAATTTCAAATGGACCCACATATCTAGGTCTAATATTTCCCTTATTCTTTGCAATAGCTCAAATAGGTCAAAACTTCAGAAAGACATGGTCACCAACCAAAAACTGAATATCAGTCTTGTATTCTTCAGCATAAGACTTCAGACAGTTATATGCTCTTTTCAGTCTTTGCTTGATTAGGTTGACATTGTCAGAGTAAAGTTGTAGATCTTCAAACTTTAGCATTCGTAGTTCACCTACTTCATCCCGGTAAAGTGGAGACCTACACGACCTTCCATACAAGGCTCCATATGGAGGCATGCCTATATTGTACTGGTAGATATTGTTGTAGGCAAACTCAGCAAGAGGAAGATAGTGGCCCCATGAACCACCCCAATCAAGGACATATGATCTCAACAAGTCTTCTAAAACCTAAATTGTCCTTTTAGACTGTCTGTCAATTTGTGGGTGATATGCAGTACTAAAGTTTAGTTGAGTCCCCAGTTCTCTGTGCACTTGTTGCCACAAGTGAGAAGTAAATTTTGCATCGTGATCTGACACAATGGATATAGGAATCACATGCTATCTAACTATCTCACGAATGTAAAGCTCTGCTAACTCTGGGACCTTGGTTGTTGTCTTGATCAGAATAAAATGGGATGATTTAGTCAGTCGATCGACTACAACCCAAATGACATCGCTCCCTTTCCTGGTCCTGGGTAGATCGACCAAAAAATCCATGGTGATGTTTTCCCATTTCCACTTAGGGATGGGTAGGGGTTGTAGGATACCTCATGGACATCGATGTTTAGCCTTGATCTACTAGAAGGTCAAACACCTAGAGATGAAAACAGTTGTAAGTAGTGGGATCTTAGAGGGGAACCACTACCTACTAAAAATTTGAAGAATAAAACCTCTAGTCCAAACACACCCTTATGATATCTTGGAGTGGGTGTAAAATTTTCAAATCTTATTAATGGTGTTCAAAACAACCAAAGTGTAGCAGCGGAAGAAAATAATGAATATATTCAATTTCTTAACAAGATTACAAAAGTGTATCTAAATATCCCACAGAGGGTTTTACATGTATGATATAACATAAGGATCCAAGGTATAGGGAAGTCTAAACCATAGCAACTTTGTCTCCAAGCTTTAAACTCATTAAGCTAAGTCCATAACTTTATGCCATGTCCTCCATGTCCTTCACCTAGGGTTGGAAGCATACCCCGGCAAGAAGAGAAAAATAGAAAACATCAACAAAGGTTGGTATGTGCATACTAAAAAGTAAAATTGAGCAATATATGGAGTGAAGGACATCAATGTAAATAGAAGCTTCCCATAGAAAAGAAAAGTACCACCCAAGTGGGTATCAAGAGAAAAAAATCATATTAAAGAAAATACTTGCCATAAAATAACATAAAAAGATTGTGCCATATATGCATCCAATGCCATGGTTGGAAATTAAGAACATATCAAGAAATTAGGGCACACACCCCACAATCATCATCAACAACCTGCAATAGCCCTACAATGATATAAGTACGAAGTCGGACAAGCCTCACAAACTTGAAAAATGATAGAGAATGACGTACTGTCAAACTCCAAATATATAAAATGGTCCAAGCCACACAAATTTGAAACCCAGGTATGGGGCACCGCCACCTCCATCCCATTAATAACAAGGGCATACTGCCCAAAAACCAATGCAATTACACTACTCTAGTGCTACTAAATCACATAGCATGTTTAATAAAGAGGCAAGTAAACATGTATAATCAGATTAAACAAAAGTTGCCATCATCTAATGGACAACATAAACATCTACCTCACAAATGGGCAAAAGACATCATGTCATCATATAGAGTTCCAACATGAACAGAGCATAAGTAAGAGACCAAAAGAATATCAAATCATGATCATAAGATCAGTGACAAATAAAATATTTCACGTGAAGCATATTTTTTTAAAGAACAAGATATTGTGTAGGCTAATGTCCATAGGACCAAGAGAAAGAAGAATATGGGATAATTTCCCAATAGAAATAATAGGGGATGCAAACATACATTAGAAGAGGAAATAGAAATTTCTCAATATAGAAATAATGTGGGATGCAATCATACCTTACACATATGTCCTAGAAACACTCTTCACCAATCTAGTTGTTTCAAAGGTCAACTTTACCTAATTATAATTATTCACATGTATTAGGGTTTTTCATTTGCATTAATGTAAAGAAAACCCTAGTTTAGGACTTTTCACACAAAACTATGATTTAGACTCTGAAATCATCACCATTGATTTTATTAGGTTCTCTTGATTAAGAAAATATATAATTTTGTCTATTTTAGAGTTATCAGGTTAAAAGTGCATTTTTGGTGATTTTTATCCATAAATCTATTTTTAGAAAACACCTTTTGGTAAAACTCAAAACCAAGCCTTAAAAATATTTTTATTGGAAATCTTACATTTTGGTGGTTCTGAAACACTTTTTTTTGGACAAAGGAGTAAATAGTTACAATTTTTTTAGTATCGACCAATCAGAGGTTGACATCTCAGCAAACCTGTTCGAGAGGTGAAGAGAGGGGGAAAAGAGGGCCCGCCCACTGACTTGGCTCAATCAGGGGTGGCCGAGTCGCCTGGTCAAAGTCCTCGCTTGACTCGTCTAAACAAAAGAAAACTAGGCCCAAAAGACCATCATACCGCTACGCGAGAAACAAAAGAGAGAAGAGAAAAGGAGGGCAAAACTGGAAAATCACGTGGGGGAATCATCCCCTTTGTACCGCCCCACATGGATGGACCTCGGCCGAATTGGGGAAGCTTTGTCGGGTTGTGATCAGACCAAAACAAGGTGTCATAAACAAAGAGAGGGTCTCCCATAACCCTACCTTGGTGCCAATTGCAAAAGGCAAGATCAATGTTGTCACTGGCGTGGAGGTCTGTGGATGACTAAAAGATGACTTAGCAGTCACAAAACACATAAACTTTGATGAAATTGGGCTTGGGGAAAGTTTGCATGATGGTTAATGGTGGTCTAGGTATATATACTTATAGACGAGTTAGGCCCTTAAGGCATCTAGGGGTAACAGGTTCGAGCACCTTGGGAAGAGATTTGGGCGAATATTAAATACTTAACTAAACTTCATGAGTAAGGGATGGGTGCATGTGGAATTTTCTTACGAGTTCAAAGAGCCAAAAATCTCATAGAACGATCCAAAAACGAGTGTGTTATCCTCCAAAAATAGGACTAGTTACGATTTTGGGTGTGCCTCTCCTACCCAAGGTAGGAGACGGGTCCCAAGCCATTTAATATGAAATTCAACAGCTAAGATTGATCCACAAGATAATAAAGGGTGCATGACTGGTCAAAATCAGAAACTTTATCCAATTCGAAATAAAAAAAAGTGATTTATTAAATTTATTTCTCTTTTTCGCTCTCCTCTTTTGAGGGTGCAAACAAATCCCAATTTTAATGAAATTTGGCACCTAGCCTAATTTTGATATGAGGAATCTGAATATGCAATTATATTTAACTTTTGAGAACTTTAATGTGTTAAATAAATCAAATCTTATTGTCTTTTTCCTCCTTCATTAATGGTTATAAGATTATCCAAATTTGATGAAACTTCACCCACAAGTCATATTTAATGTGTTGGATACGAATTTGCCATCAATTTTACATGTTGAAGTTTTGTTCATTTATTTAATATTTTGAAGTTTCTACACACTTTCTGTCTCCTAATTTCATCTTTTAATCAAACATCTCCCAAATTGGATGAAAATTCACCCAAAGGCTATTTTTATTATGCAGATTATGAATCCCAGATTATTTTCCTCTTTTGGAGTCATTTATTATTTTATTTGATATTTTGGGGAAAATATAGATCTTCTCTTTCCAAATTGAATTGAATTAATTATTATTATGTGAAAAATGTGAAACTTAACTCCCAAGACAATTGGGACACAAGGAACATGATTTTTAACTTAGATTCCACTTTTGGGATTCCTTTTATTGAGTTCTGTCATAATTAATATATATAGACATTAAAATCCCATGATTACTTAGGTTATCATATTATTTCACTATTATCATTATTGCTCATTCATTTATGTTGGCATTATCTCCAAGAGAATTATGTATGATTATTATTATTCATTATTATCTCATATGACATAATTCATGTGTCTATTATTATCCTAAGACTAATGTGAGAACATTAGGTTACATTAGGGTGATATATATATGCATTAACTCATTATGGTTATACTAAACCTCATCTAGATCTATCCTCAACCTTGTTTGGCTCAAACCAAAAGGTCAAATTCCAGGGTAGGGTCCAAGATGTGGTATGTTACAACACTCCACCCCTTAAAAGGATTTCATCCTTGAAATCTATTGATCCAAACATAAACAACCAACTACTCTCCACCCGTTAAAAGGTTCAACCTAACAAGTCAACTAAATAAAATTTGGTATTACCCACATATCTTTTAGTTGTGAAGGTTTTACAGATTTATGTTTCTCATGTATCCAACTAATAGTCACAAGTTTTTGTTCCTTGCGTCTCTAACCTAACAACCCTACATAAACATGCAAAAGTCACAGGGTAGGTAAACTACACCTTTATATCAATCTTGGTCACAACTCCAAAGTCAAACTAGGGTTAGCACTAGGTTTAGTGTTTCACTACCAAAAACATCTCACTTTATTGTGACTTAGTTTAGGAAAACTTCAATAAAATCCAAAAAATGTTGTACATATAGTAGTATAATTGAAATATATTTTTCTTCGAGAAATTATGTGATATGAAACAATGATGAGCTCAAATTAATCTGGAAACCAAGTTACAATTTATCCATAACAAGGTCTTCTTTACCTACTACTTCCTCATAACCTAATTGCATCCTCAAGTCAAACCTCATGGCATCAAGAGATACAAACCATAATCAATCTATATGGTAGATCATTTAAACCTTATCTCAAAAGGGTGCACTTAGGCAATTCTAGGGAAAACATCTCATCTAAAGGATGAATATGCATGGCAAAGGTTCTAACTAGGGAGACAAAATTGAAATAGTTAGATTCCGACTACCATGGGCTCTAATACCATGATGTAAAGAGTGGGATCCCAGAGGGGAACCACTCCCTACTAAAATTTGAAGAATAAAACCTCCAGTCCAAATACACCCTTACGATATCTTGGAGTGGGTGTAAAATTTTCAAATCTCATTAATGGTATTCAAAACAACCAAAGTTTAGCAACGAAAGAAAATAATAACTATATTCAATTTCTCAACAAGATTACAAAAGTGTATCTAAATCTCTCACAAAGGGTTTTACATGTATGATACAACATAAGGATCCAAGATAGAGGGAATCCTAAACCATAGCGACTTTGTCTCCAAGCTTTAAACTCCTTAAGCTAAGTCCATAACTTTATGCCATGTCCTCCATGTCCTTCACCTAGGGTTGGAAGCATACCCCAGCAAGAAGAGAAATATAGAAAACATCAGCAAAGGCTGGTATGTTCATACTAAAAAGTAAAATTGAGAAATATATGGAGTGAAGGACATCAAAGTAAATAGAAGCTTCCCATGAAAAAAATTCCCACCCAAGTGGGTATCAAGTGAAAAGAATCACATTAAAGAAGATACTTGCCATAAAACAACATAAAAATATTGTGCCATATATACATCCACTACCATGGTGGGAAATTAAGCACATATCAAGAAAGTAGGGCACACACCCCCACAATCATCATCAATAACCTGCATGCATGTGAGATAAGAATAGCCCTAGAACAATATAAGTACAAATTCAGCCAAGCCTCATAAACTTGAAACCTGGTAGAGAATGACGTATTGCCAAACTCCCAATATATATAAAATGGGCCAAACCTCACAAATTTGAAACTCGAGTATGGGGCACCACCACCTCCATACCATTAATAACAAGGGCATACTGCCCAAAAACCAATGCAATTACACTACTCTAGTGCTACTGAATCACATAGCATGTTTAATAGAGAGGTAACTAAACACATATAGTCAGATTAAACAAAAGTTTCCATCATACTAATGGACAACATAAACATCCACCTCACAAGTGGGAAAAAGACAGCACATGTCATCATATGGAGTTCCAACATGAACAGAGCATAAGAGACCAAAAGAATATCAAATCATGATCATAAGATCAGTATTAAATAAAATACTTCACATGAAGCATGTTTTTCAAAAGAACAAGATATTGTGTATACTAATGTCCATAGGACCAAGAGAAAGAAGAATATGGGATAATTGCCCAATAGAAATAATCAGGGATGCAAACATACATTAAAAAAGGAAATATAAATTACTTAATATAGAAATAATGTGGGATACAATCATACCTTACACTTGTGTCCTAGAAACACTCTTCACCAATATAGTTGTTTCCAAGGTCAACTTTACCTAAGTGCAATTATTCACATGTATTAGGGTTTGTCATTTGCATTAATGTAAAGAAAACTGTAGTTTAGGACTTTTTTCATAAAACTCCAATTTAGACTCTAAAATCATCACCATTGATTTTATTAGGTTCTCATGAATAAAAAAATATATAATTTTGTCTATTTTCAAGTTATGAGGTTAAAAGTGCATTTTCGATGATTTTTATCCATTAAATCTATTTTTAGGAAACACCAGTCGATCAAACTCAAAACCAAGTCTTGAAAGTATTTTTATTGGAAAGCTTACATTTTTCTGATTCTGAACATATTTTCTTTTAATTTTTGGATAAAGGAGTAAATAGTTATGATTTTTCGAGTATCGTCCAATCAGAGGTTGACACCTCAGCAAACCTGTTTGAGAGAGGCAAAGAGAGAGAGAAAAGAGGGCCTACCCATTGACTTGGCCCATTCAGGGGTACCCAAGTCACATAGTCAAAGTCCTCGCTTGACTCGTCTAAACAAAAGAAAACTAGGCCCAAAAGACCATCGTACCCCTGCACGAGAAAGAAAAGAGAGAAGAGAAAAGAAGGGAAAATTGGAAAATCACATGGGGGAATCATCCCCTTTATACCGCCCCACCATGGCTGTGAGAAGCAGCATGGCTGGACCTTGACTGAATTGGGGAAACTTTGTTGAGCCGTGATCAGAACAAAACAAGGTGTCGTAAACGAAGAGAGGATCTCCCATAACCATAACTTGGTGCCAATTACGGAAGGAGAGATCAGCATTGTTGTCGGCATGGAGGTCTGCATCTGACTAAAAGATGACTTGGGAGTCAATAAACACATCAACTCTGATGAAATTGGGTTCAAGGAAAGTTTGCACGATGGTTAACAGTGGTCTAGGTATATAAACTTATAGACGAGTTAGGCCCTTAAGACATTTGGGGGTAATAGGTTTGAGGAGCTTAGGAAGAGATGTGGGCAAATATTAAATACTTCACAAAACTTCATGAGTAAGGGATGGGTGCATGTAAAATTTCCTCATGAGTTCAAAGAGCCAAAAATCTCAGAGAATGATCCAAAAACAAGTGAGTTATCCTCCAAAACCAGGACTGGTTACTATTTTGGGAGCACCTCTCCTACCCAAGGTAGGAGATGGGTCTCAAGCCATTTGATATGAAATCTGACGGATAAGATTGAGGCATGAGATGTTAAATGGAACGTGACAAATCAAAATTGGAAACTTAATCCAATTCAAAATCAAATAAAGTGATGTATTAAATTTATTTTCTTTTTCTCTCTCCTCTTTTAAGGGTGCAAACAAATCCCAAATTTAATGAAATTTGGCATCTAGCCTAATTTTGATATGAGGAATCTGAATATGTAATTAGATTTACCTTCTGAGAACATTTAATGTGTTAAATAAATCAAATCTTATTTTCTCTTTCCTCCTTCATTAATGGTTATAAGATTATCCAAATTTTATGAAACTTCACTCACAAGTTATATTTAATGTGTTGGATACAAATTTTCATCAATTTTACATGTTGGATTTTTTTGTTCATTTATTTAATTTTTTGAAGGTTCTACACACTTTCTCTCTCTTATTTCATCTTTTAATCAAACATCTCCCAAATTGGATGAAAATTCATCCAAAGGTTATATTTATTATGTAGATTATGAATCCAAGATTATTTTCCTCTTTTGTAGTCATTTATTATTTTATTTTGTATTTTGGGGGAAATATAGATCTTCTATTTCCAAATTGAATTAAATTAATTATTATTATGTGAATAATGTCAAACTTAACTCCCAAGACAATTGGGACCCAAAGAACATGATTCTTAACTTAGATTCCACTTTTGGTATTCGCTTTAATGAGATATGTTATAATTAATATTTGTAGCCATTAAAATCACATTATTACTTAGGTTATCATATTATCTCACTATTATCATTATTGCTCATCTATTTATGTTGACATTATCTCTGAGAGAATTATGTATGATTATTATAATTCATTATTATCTCATATGATATATTTTATGTGTCTATTATTAACCTAAGACTAATGTGAGAACATTGGGTTACATTAGGGTGATATATATATATATGCATCAACTCATTGTGGTTATACTAAACCTCATCTAGATCTATCCTCAATCTTGTTTGTCTAAAACCAAAAGGTCAAACTTCTAGGGTAGGGTCCAAGATCTGGCATGTTACAGTAGCAACGTTTATCTTCATATTCCTCCATCAAAAGTGCCTCTACATATCCTTGTACATTTTAGTCAATCCAGGATGCATAGTATATTTTGACCCATGAGCTTCTCATAGCTCCTTCTCTTTCATATCTGAATCTTCTGGGACTAGATTCCACCATCCATACCGACCTTCAGATGTGTTTGGGGCTTCTCTAGGAGATTAGTCATCTCCTCAAGCTTCTTATTATTTTTTTGGGCTGACAAAATCTCGGACTGGAAGCCTCATTTGACATGTATGCTGGCCAATCTGAGAACACTCCCACACGCCTCGGGACCCATGGTGACATGACTTCCATGTTTGTCCACTCGGTAGTGAAGGGGGCAACACATTTAGCTTGTTTCATGTTGAACGCATCGGCCACTATGTTTGCCTTACCAGGGTGGTAAGCAATGGTGGAGTCATAGTGTTTGAGGTACTTGAGCCATCATCTCTGTCTGATATTGAGATCCTTTTCTGTTAGAATGTACTTCAGACTCTTGTGGTCGATGAGGATGTCAAAGGTGACACCGTACAGGTACTGTGACACCCTTTGTCACATAAAGCGATATTACTCAAAACAAAGCGTGGAATTATCACTAATAACAACATTACCACAAAATAGGGTAAATTAAAACCAATCTCATAATAGGATCTCAAGATGAACAACTCACAAGTGAAGCCATAAACTGATGCCACTTGTATTTCATTCATATCAAAAGGTATTACACCCCATTGTTCACTAGCAAACTAGCCATAGCTTGTTACATATAGACATCTTCTCAAGTATATAAATCATATCTATATTACCATGCCATGAAACCAAAATCTCAAATCGATGTACAATATTCACAAAACACCCCCAAGGACATGAGTTTACATGGATGACACATAGGACTCCATTTCTAGACATTAGTTGTAGATCTATGATTGAATAGTTACAGCTCTGCTTGCTATCAATCTCATCCAGATGAACTCTATCCCATTGCGCATGTCCACCTAAAAAGATGTGGAACCCATGGGGTGAGACCAAACGTCCCAGAGAGAAATATAACTCTTTGCCAATCTATTATAAGCACATATAACTAAAATAGGGAATTATACTATTAACTAATAAGTAGATTCAGCTCAATGATATAAGAATGGAAATTATCACAGTTTAAGAAGCAGGGGCATCTACACTAAACAACAGATAATTTAATGCTTTTAGAAGGAATCTGAAGGAAATGTATAATTGTTGTAAACTAAATAGTATAAGAAACACAACAAGGAGGTCATCGGTTGTTATTCGTATGTGACCCTAAGCAATAATACTACACGAATGTGTTACATATTTAATTATTATGCCCTGAGGATTTGAGGCATACCACCCACATCCAACTGACCACTGCTAAGTCAAAATTAGTACCATACAAGATCAATGGAAGAGTCAGACTCCATGATTATTACCAGCACTACTCAATCAACATGAGTCTGCAATGCAGTGACATATAGTCAAACTACAAAGACAGCAACTTATAGCCACAACTATAGTCATGTAAAGACAAAAACTCATAGTCAAAGCTATGGTCCTGTAAAACAACTAGCCTTCCTTGGTACATGGCACAACACTAGAGAATAGGCTCATGCATGGCCGTTCAATAATAAAACATCATCTCACTATTTCAACAATTTAAGAATATAGGGAGATACCTTTGTTGACTTTAGAGTTATACAATGTGTATATTTTGATAATGACTTAACATTTCCATCCATATGTATCTAATATGTTTGTTTAAGCTGACAAGGAGTGGCTCAAGTGGTCAAGCACGGTGTCCCCTAACAAAGGGACCCAGGTTTGAATCCCATTCGCCTTGATTTGCCACCCTCCCAGGCGTTCATCCTTCGCCACATGTATGGGAGAGGGGGAAGAAATATTTCTCTCTTAATCCCAATATGTTTGTTTAAGATTGATTTTAGGCTTTAGGTATATGAAAAGGATCAAATTTCATAGGCCCTAGCTTGTCCAAGTTCAAGTCAAAAGTAATGCAAGTGTGCAATTTGGGAAATCACTCCAAACCACCTTAGAATATTTTTGATCACTTGTATTGATGATATGACTTGTCACTAAGATTAGAAAAAATTTGGGACACTTAATTCCAATGTTTGGTCATTCATAAACCATTTTGAAAAATTTGTCACATCAACTTTATCAGTCGAGTTTGTATATTAATAGTCATGGATTTTTTAAAATGGATCAATCGGTCAAGTTGGACACTCACAGAACTTGACCAACCGCTCACTGACCAAAACTAATTTTGACTCATCGGTCAAGTTTTTGAGGACAAACTCAAACTATAGTTTGAAAAATATCTTTTTCAGTTAGTGGATCGGTCGAGTTATCTTTATTGAAACTCGACCGAGTGTACTGTATGGAAAATGTAGAAAAGTGATTCCAACCATTAGAGAGTTGTTATAAACAAAAATAGATCTGTTGCAAGTTGTGAAATGGCTATTTTTCCTTCTTAAGTGATCCCACACTCAAAGCAACACCCCTAGCTATAAATAGGACCTCTTGGAGTTCATTCCAAGGTTACTTATTCATGCTATCCTTGGTCCTTACTATAGTTGAGCGTGTTGCAACCCTTTAAACTCCTTTCTCTCTCTCTCATTTACAAAGCATTTCGTGATTATGAGTGAGTTAGGCATGTTTTAAGAGAGCTACCTCCATGTTACCTTGTAAAGCTCTCATTCCTTCTGTCTTCCCATTCCCCTTTCTCAAAGAACAAAGGTTGAACCGATCTTCTCTGAGTAAAGGAGGAGTAGTTGTTCTTCTTCAAGGTTGAAGAAGGTGTGAAGATCTTCTCCAGGTGAAGGAGAAGGATAAGGCATAAGATTCAAGAAGAGTGGGTAATTCCTTCAAGGCCAAAGACTTAATGCAAGTGTGGGTAAGTCCTGGTGAAGGCTGAAGACATCTTGAACAAGTGGGTAAGTCCTTGTGTAGGTGAAATACTCTTGTCTTGAATAGGTAAGTCCTTGGATGTATGGTGGTATCCTTGTATCTCTTATGATGGAATATAAGTATACATGGGTTGCAAAGTCCTAAAAGTTGACCTCTCTATGTAGTGGATTGATGGTCTCCTAGTTTGGATATTCAAACCACTCTAACCACCTTGTCCAAGTGTATGTTTCAATCTCTCTCATCCTTGCTATGCTTGCTTAGATAAGACTTCAATTTTTTAAGCATTTGGTTTCAATTAAAACAATTTGAAGGTCTAACTATTCTTATGAGAATTTTGAAGCTCTATTCACCCCACCTCTAGAGCCCTAGATCCAACAACCTCCACTGATACCTTGTATATTCAACAATATGCACTCTGAGTTTCCCGTAGGAGTTACTCATTTCACCATTCATGTGAGACCCCTAACCTTGCTTAAAGTGTTGAAAAAGCTTAATTATCATAATTTAATTCTTATAACCCTAATATAACCTTATGATATGCTTTGAAATCATAATAAAAGATTAATTTTCAAATTTGCTCTAATTTGGACACTGTTTGAGCAAGTTATGTAATTTCATGCACATTTTAGATGTTTCTAAAATTGACCCAATTGAGAGGTTTTCCTTGCAATTTATCAATTTAGTTCTGTTCCTTGGATATTCTCTCATCATTCTTGATATTATTAAGCCATGGGCCACCTATTTAAACCTTGGTTTGAAGGTGTTTTCCTCAAGGGTATTTTAGGGTTTACCCCTTCATGGATGAACTGCCTTTAGGAGATATCAACTAATGAGTTATTTGTTTTGCTTTTAAATTCAATACACGATGGATAAGAATGTATCTATTGATAGTGGGGGAGCTTCTTGTGTGTGTTCTTGTATATTCTTAATATTTTAAGGCCATGGACACTTGGAAAGATACTAGAACTTCAACTTTTTCTTTTACTCTATCTTAAAGTTTCATATACTTATCCCTAAGCACCCAAATGAGCCATTTGCTCTCCACCACTTCCCTCCTTCTACAAACCTCATTCTCTCTCTATGCTTTTGTGAATTTCCTATCCAAGGAATAAGAAAGAATGGATCTTGGAAAAAGAATCTAGGGTTGCAATTGACTTCCTTTTAGGGTTTAAAAAGCTTCCTTCTAGTGATCTTGACCTAAAAGAGTAAGAATCCCCTTCTTTCCTCTGTTTATTTCTTTTTTATCCTTCCTCCTACCTTTCTCCATGTTTAAACCTTGTTTTTACATGGTATAAATTGCTCTAAAGCTCTAAAACCCTAACTTTCTTGCTCCTTATGCTTAGGGTTTGCTCATTTGATGAAGAAAGGTGCTTGATGGACGAGTTCACAGCTTATGCTTGGATTTTCTACCCTACCCACTCATGTTTTCTTCTATTTGGGAGTTTATATTCTAATTAGAGGCAACTTTATAACTTTCTCCACGTTTATTGCTTACCATAAGCTTTCTATCCCATGGTCTTGCTTGAAAATGATGATTCATGCACTAAAAAGTTATGCTTGACTTGGTTTTCAATTTTTATAATATATTTTGTTCTGATTTCAGTTATAGATGAACATGTGATCATGTGTAAGTTATTCCTAAGGTAATATGACTTGAATCGGGTTGGTTTGACAACCTATGGTTCTAAGAACCTATCAACCAATGGTAAATTTTAGGGTTTTAAGTTGATTTCTTCTGTAAACCCATGACCCGATGATGGTACCATTGCAACAACCGTATGGTGTTGTATTCATGAAAATTGATGGTGGTGACCAAGGGTGTCAACTGATGTTCACCCCTTAGGTCATGTTTTGGCCTAATTATAAGCTTAATAATCAACAACTAAGTACCCTAGTGATGCTATCAATCAATGGTGACATTAGCTTGATATCTGATGGTGATTAATAAATATAGTGCTGATCGAACAACCTATGGTGACTTCATAGTCACTAATGATGGTGGATCAGGTCTCCAAAAACCTATGGTGAGTTAATCATATAGTTGTAGCATCAATTAATCCTTAGACCAATGGTTTCTGGGGTCACTTGATGCAATGGTCGGACCTATACTGTAATTGATGGTTTTAACATATGAACTTGACCCAAAGGTCAAGATCTAATATTTATTCCTCCAATAAAGTGGAATTATGGATAATGCAATATGTTGGTCCTAATAATTTGATTAGATAGTTTCCTTTATATGATCAACTTAAGGAGCTTACTTGTTGACAATGGATGGCTTGTTTTAAATGAACAGTCGATTGT
Source organism: Alisma plantago-aquatica (assembly GCA_963693085.1). NCBI lineage: Eukaryota > Viridiplantae > Streptophyta > Magnoliopsida > Alismatales > Alismataceae > Alisma > Alisma plantago-aquatica. Next base: position 1,357,171,584 of record OY856411.1, on the reverse strand, counting down.
GGGTTTTACCCTACTCTCAACAAAACCCTTATTGTTGTTAATCAAAGGATGTATAGGGTAAAATAGTGAATTTATAGATCAAAACTCAATAACATCATAGAAGATTCATTCAAGGTGTTTACTTTTGTAAACGACCAATGGATTTACCTTTTAAACATTTCATGGTTAGAAATTGATGCCTCAATATTTCCATTGTTTTGGATGAAGCGTGTAGTGTAATGGTATGATTCAAATGATGAGAATTTGATGGTTCAATGTCTTAAACTTGTAGTATTACCCTTTCCAACGTATGATTATGATTTATAATCACCATAATGAATTAATGGGTAACCCTAATGAGTTATAGCTTGTTATATCTAGCTTTAATAAAATGAAATGATGGTAATTGGGTATGAATGTCCTTGAATGACTTATACAATCATGGACTACTCTCTTATTGTTGTTGAAACCCTAGTATGCTATAACTTGACGGTTACACCTTGATTTATGTGTGGGTTCATACTTGAGAATACTATGGAATGTGATGGTGATGTTTCACCTTATGCATCCATGATCTAATGGGGATGTCGTGAGTTAGGGTTTGGGTGTAAGTGTTGATTAGTAACATTAATATAATTTATCTTGTGAAAATAACCTTAATGCAAATAGATAAAGATGAGTATTCATGTTTAAGCTTCTAATATAATGGCATGATGGTGAAATAACCTCCTTAATATGATCATAACCTTAATGTGTTAATCGGTGGTTATCATAGACACGTGGTTGATACTTTCTTATGCTAAACTTGTGCATTATGAATATGATGAGGGTTAATCATATCTATATTCCTTGCATGTTGATGTAATAAAGGAATGTTCTTAATGTTAATATAACCCTGCTATGATTGTTTATGAATATCTCCTAGATCATTAATGCAATATTGTGTTGATCCAGTGTATTATATATAAGTGATGTTGTTGAGCCTTGTTATAAGGCATGAAAAGATAATGATGATATTATAGGGAATAGTATGATGGTCTTAATGACCTTTGGGCATGGTTGAGCCCTGAATGAGGTGTTATCCTTTTGTGTTGATAAGGGTTGATACCCTATAATATTGTGAAAAGGATTTATGTCTTGTGATAGTATGATGACTAGTGTAGTCTCATGAATGGCAAGTGAATAGTACCATGTGATGATAAGATGAGAAATTATGTTTCACCCATTTTATTTCTTTTGAAGTTGTGATATTTATATGCTTGCTAGAAGTGAATTAGGGTTTGCATGTCCACTTGTTTGATGCAGCCTTAATTCACCCAATTGGCATAACGAATCAAGTGCAGCTCTAATCATGTAGTGACATGTGTCTTAGAGCCATCTTTAGTGTCAGAACTTACTGGATGGTGAAACGAGTATTCCTAAGGGAAACTCAGAGTACATACTTTTGAGTATGTGGGGGTGTCAAGTTGAGGATATATCCTTGTCATCCACAATGCAAGTTATGGAGGATGGCTATGGTCATGCCTCAAAATATTTGATATGAATGAGGACAACTGCGGTTATACCTCGGATTAGGGGGTTTTGAATACTCTAGATGTTAGCGTCATGACCTGTACCAAGGTGGGCTAGTTATAGGACTATATGTCACTATTTTGTAGTTTGACTATATGTCATTTCCTTTTACTTGTACTGACCGAGGGGAAGATATCTTAGGATACCGGCACTCCTAGATCTTGTATGAAACTGAATAGCCCTTTGCAGGGGTCAGTTGGACTTTGGATGGCACGATTCAAACTCCCCAGGGAATAATAAAAGATGTAAGATAGCCATGTACATATTTGTTTAGGGTTATACACAATTCTTCATATTGGATGATAACCCTTGTTTACTTTCTTTTCACTGAGATCGTATATACAATAAGAGATAATAGATATGCTTATGATGTAGTTATGCTCATGGTTGAGTTGATTATATCTACCCTTTCTTCTTTTCAACTATATTGGACGTCTGCTTTTCCTTTACCTGTCAGTGTTGAGATGGAGATTGAGAAACTTTACAGGGATTTCCTTTGGGGAGGAGCTACTCTTGAAAAGAAGATACATACCATTGATTGGGAGAGTATCTTTCTGCCTAAAGATGAAGGTGGGTTGGGTATTCGCCATTCAAGAGATGTAGTGACAGCTTGTATGGTGAAGAAGCTCTGGGATGTGTCTAATAAGAAGGATTCCTTGTGGGTTCGGTGGATAAATGAGAGATATCTGAAAGGGGATTCTGTTTGGAGTGTTAAGGTCCATTCTAATTCGACTTGGATCTGGAAAAAGCTTATCCTAGTTAGGGATAAGATTGTTAAAGAGGTTCTATTTTCTATAGGTAATGGAGACAAAGCTTTGTTGTGGAGGGATCCCTGGTTGGGCAAGGGGGTCTTCTTGAATGACTATCTGTCTGACATCTGTCGGATTAATAGCGGTGTTGGTAAGTTTGCCAAGGTGAACTGTTACAAGGCCGAAGATGAAGGCTGGAAGACTTCTAAGTCAAGGCATATCAATCACATTATTTATTTTGTCAGAAGCAAGGTTTCTATCTTTACGAAGACTGAAGATACTCTCTTGATGAATGGTAAGAAGGTGGTTAAGATGAAAGATTTCTGGGATGAGGTTAGAGTTTCCCATCCTAAATGTTGTTGGGCCAATTGGCTTTGTAAGACTGAAGCGCCTATGAAGGCCATTGTTACTGTCTGGAGATGTTTGAAAGGAGGGTTTCTTATGATTGATTGTTTGAAGAGAAGAGGTTTTCATCTTGCCTCTAGATGTGCTCTCTGTTTGGAAGACGAGGAGACAACATGTCATATCTTTTTTGAATGCAGGTTCAGCAAATAGATTTTGGTTGAGGCCAAGTCTATGGGTATCCTTGGGAGTATTCTGGCTGGGATGTTGGATATTATTAATATGAAGGACATGGGGGCCAGAACCTTCATCATGGTTTTCATTCATGAGGTTTGGAGGGAGAGAAACAACATGATTTTTGAAGGGAAAAGTAAAGATTTTGAAATGCTATGGAATCATGTAAAGATAGTTAGTGATAGTTTTTAGTTGTGTGTTGTTTTCTTTTCATAGGTGTACAGCTATTCATGTACATACACTTATTTCTTTAATAGAAAATGAGGCATCACGCTTTGGAGGACCAAAAAAAAGTTATGCTCATGGTGTAAACATGCTTATGTTGTCAAATATATTGACACTGATGGTTAAGATGTTGTTGTTGGCTATGTTTAATATTGCTAGCCATGCCTATGTAATTAGAAATGCCTAAACTGCTAATCATGGCTATGTAGTTCATTGTGTTATGATGTTAGTTTGACTTATGATATAGATCTGTTCCATTTATTTAAGATGGCAATATTGATAGCCATGTTATGTTACTATACATATCCATGATGTCAGGGATGCTTATGCTACTAGATTGCTTTTGTTGTTAGCAAGGAATATGATGATAGTTAGATTAATGATAATGATTGTTATTAGATGCAATTTGATGATATTTTAGTAGATATCTATCCAAAGAAACGGATTTATTTGTTATCTATATATGCATTGATGATCAAACTTGTTGCTAAGATTAATTGCTTAATCTATTTAGCATACTCGAACTGTTCAATCTATTCAATTTATTATCAAATAATCCAACTACTTAGTTATCTTCTATTGAAAATGTTGTAATCAATCAGTGTTGTTGGAGGTTATATCTCTTGCTGGGACATGGGTCTCACCCTTGTTGTTCGCCACATTTTTTCTTAGGTAATCGGAAGTGATAAGAACAAACATGTGGCAGCAAAGAGGAGCTACAATAATGAATTTTTGACAAAGTTGATTAGATGTCTAGTGTGTCCTAGAGTCATCCCTATACTCTCAGGTCTGGGTAGGAAAAGTTTGTATATGGTGTTTCAAACAAATTAGAATTTTGTTAGCATGTTAATGTTTGTTGTGTGGCATATACAAATATTGTTCTCCTGTGTATATATGTTGTGGCTAAGGCGGTAGAACAATTTGTATCAAATTATTTTCATAGTATGGATATAAGAAAGATGTTGGGCTCTTATGCAAATGTTTCTAAGTGGGTGTTGACGTTGAAATCCATTTTAATTTACCCATATTTTGGGTATGTGGTTAATTGGTGATTGATTGTGTTTTATGTTTTGAGTAATCTTGTTTAGTATAACGGGTTATCACAATTCAGCTAAATGTTGACGTTGAAGATGGATCTATGGTATAGGTTAAATACATGAATTAAAGGTTTCACTTTATTAATTATGCCAATTGAATGAATTAAGGCTCCATAATACAAGTGGACATACAAAACCCTATTTCAATCTAGCAAGCATAACTATGAAACAACTTCAGAAGATATAAAATGTAAAAAGTGTGAATTCACATCATCTCAGGGAAAGACTATATCACTGCCTTGAATAAGGCCATCAACATCACATTTGTTAACACTGACATATCAGGTTGATCACTATTATTACATCATTGGGGATATTAATCCCTTATCACATCACTGGAGTATACAACCTCACACTAGGCATTAAGCCTTCACTAGGTCATAAGACCAATCACATTATTCATGTAACTCACTATTGTCTCATCTTGCCTTCTCAGGCATATAAGCATCACCTATGTTATAGCAATCATTAGCTATAATAACCATCACATCATGCCTCATTAGGCATATAATCATCTCTTGTATCACATCACATATACACCATGGCAATCATTAGCTATGATTGTCATTTCACCTGCAAAATCAACATCATACAAATAGAGAGAGAATATTCATTGTCATCTCATCATATTAAACTCTTTAGGTAATGTAAGTAATGCATAATATGTCCCCTCATTTTAGAGTTAGGGTTTCATGCATAAACAAATAGGGTTTCATGGAATTATTTATTTACCAATCTCTAGTTTCATTATCCGCCACAAGTTTGGAGTGTATTAAGGTTCAACTTTACATATTATAGCTAAGTGTGTACATTCACATATTTACAATTCTAGTGTGCCTCATCAAGGTTCATGGCCATCATCTAGTATCATTTAGTCATCTTCATAGCATACATAAGCTATGGCACTCAATTAATCTACAAGGTTAGAACTATACTAATAGGAGAGAGAAAACATCATAATATGATAAACCCTACAAGAGAGAGAAGTAAACCCATCACATGACCCAACATTAGGGTTAGGGCTCCTTATTTGTCTGATTAGGGTTTATAACCTTATTCCATCACCAAACCTAGATAAAACATTTCCCATTCTTAGAGCATATTAGGATTAGGGAACATGATTAGGGTTAACCAAACAATCATTCAACTAGCACTATACATGAATCATTACTCACATACATATGTTAATTATGTGTTCAACTATATGTCTCAATCCTTCATCATTCATGTGTCCCAACCACCCATCACACATGAGTCACGACCACCCACTATGTGCATGTTACGACCACCCACAACCATGGTGTCTCGACTGTGACCAACCATGGTGTCGTGACCTACCTTCAATAAGATGTCTCGACCACAACTACAACATGTGCCTTGACCGCAAACCAGAACATGGTGCCTTGACTAAATAAATGCAATGTCACAACCCAAATCAACAAACCATCATGACCCAACTCAACGCAATGTCATGACTGAGATCAACACTACATCGCGACTAAAAACAAGGCAACATCACGGATTGAAACATGGCATTGTGCCCACCATCTTAGCATAATGGTACGTTCAACCATCACAGTAGGGTGTCACAACTAGCAGATCCACATGTCTCGACCTCACCATGTCAAAGTGTCTCAACCCACATCCATACATGGGCATCTCGACCTCAATTCATTAAGAGATGCATACTTCTTGACTCAAAATGGAAGTCTAAATAGCAAGAATACCAAGAGTTATTGTACTCACACTTTAGGAATCAAGATTATTAAAATCTTAGAACTAGTCACCATGAAGGTCATTAAGTCAAACCACTTAGAAGAGAGGGAAGTTGAGCTTCATCATATATGAGACATCATCCATAACACTATAGACAATATGATGACCAAAACTTAGCACATGGTAATTAAACCAAGGCTTATGATACACATAAGATCACACTTTCCAGAACATTTTGAGAATCGAGATTATAGATTTAGGGTTTAAAAAGAGAGCAACCTACATGAGAATGATACATAGTCATAACCCTAAAATAATAAGGACCTAATACCATCTTAACCATCATGTTAATAACACCAAGTATTGTAATACTTGTAGGGTCATCATGTCCACCCTTTCTTATCAAACATGGTTGTTGCCCACTAATCCAAACATATAAGACTAGAACATAGGTGTCATGACCATTAAGGTCAAATGACCTCAAGAACACATAATCATCCTCAAAATAGGGATGAACCATAACCAAAATATGAATGAACCATAACCAAAATAGTAGGTTATGACCTAGGGATACTCATCAAAACCAAAGAGGACGACTCCATACAAAGATGGTCATCAATATCCCTTAAATGTATATGATAAAATTTCCATATAAGAACATTATTAACCGATATAAATTCTTATTTTAATTATGTACAAAACAACACCAAAACTCATGTTACACTAAGGTACCCAAATCCCCATTCATAAAGATAGAAACCATCAATAAACTTTCCATTTTGTATTTATCTCAAAATAGGGTACAAAGAAATTTAGGGTTTGGAAATATAGAAGCCATTTCATAGAACTATTATCATAGTTAAAATGTTAATTCTTGATAAATCTTTTTATCATGTTAAGATCATATTTCAGAGATGGAAATAGCAACAAATGAGCAAGAATATGGTGCCAAAATAGATGAGGGAAAATTTATATAACCCGCCTTTTGTTTGAAGAGAATCAAACTCCATAGCACAAGATCCAAGAGAAGGAAAGAAGCCCCAACTTGATTAGAACTTCGGCCACCAAATCACCTCACAAAAGAGGAACACTGTGATTAAGAAGTAGCTAAATAAAGAGGGCAAGAAACTATAGGCCAAACCAAAAGAAAAGAGAGAAAGAGAAGGAATCATCCTTTCACTTGGGTTCACCATGTAAAAGCATAGTCTATGACCCCTTATGATGAGGAGTTCTTCTCAAATGGCCACCATGGGTGGCCTACAGTCCATGACTGAGGAAGAAGAATAAGATGATGGAGGTTCCATGGGGAGAACATGATCAAAAGGTTAGAGCCACTTACTAAGAGAAGATTCACTAAAAACCACCATCAAACAAGTTGATCCAACACAAATCCTTCCTAAAGCAAGGTTGATCAGCCACCATAGCTATAGAATCTGATCTCCTTAGACCCCAAGCTCCAAGGTCGGCCACAAGAGATAAGGAAGAGAGTAAGGTCGAAAAAGTGGCTCACAAATGAAGGAAAGGGGTTATATACCCAAAGGAGGAGGGAAGTAAGGCATGCATGTGGTGTCAACACAATAGAACATCAAAGGAACACTTGTCCATCAAAGAAACCAACACACAACCACTTAAAACACACATGAATGAGGTGGTCTTGGTTCATCCAACATGGTCACAGTCGCAACCTACCAATGAACACATCCATGGTCACGACATCAACACCAAAACATCACTTGGTCGAGACATAGAGTCACATACACCCTAGGTCGAGACACTCTATACCAAAGCACATATCTCAACCCAAGACTATCTTGGTCATGACTACCACACCTAGGAAAGGTGTCTCGACTGCAACACCCACAAAACTTTCCCTAGGTCATGACTAAGGTCAAGAAACCTACAAGGTACACATAGGTCATCACACACCAAACCTTAGAAAACCCTAATCACCACTAAGGGTGCCATCTCTCAACCAAGGCTCAAATAAGGAACCCACCTCTTTCTCTCTCCTCTAAATGATGTCAAGAAAGAGAATGAAAATTCTAGGGGTGACAATTTACAAGAAACCCTTCAGCTTGGGTAAATTGTATATTGGTCCAAAATAAGCAAACGTAGCTCTAATAACATTAAAACATGACCAAACTTGAAACATAATCTTGTCACATGATAAGAAAACATCCCAAAGGATTAGAGAAAGGTTTGAAATATCTCATTAAGAAAGATAAGTACAAAATAGCATTAAGCTAGGTCAGACGCCTTATAGGTAGAGTTGCCATATCTTCACGGCATATGTGATGGTGGCAAGCTCGAGGTCATGGGTTGGGTAGTTGACCTTGTTTGGCTTCAATTGTCGAGAGCCATAAGCAGCTACCTTTATTTATTGAATGAGTACACAACCCAGACTTAACCTTGACGCATATGTGAAAATGATGAACCCAACATTTCTTGAGGGAAGGGTCAAGAAAACATTTGTCAGCTTTGTCTTCAATTCCTAAAAACCAAACTCACACTCCTTCGACCAGACAAACTGCTCTCCTTTCTTGGTGAGCTTTGTGAGAGGCAAGGCAGTCGTCCTGAAGTTGGGTATGAAAAGTTGGTAATAACCATCAAGACCCAAAAAACTTCAAATTTCAGAAACATTTTTGGGGGCTTGCCACTCAAGAACAACTGAGACTTTGGTGGGGTCAAAAACATCCACCAAAAATTATGTGACCCAAGAACATGACTTCAGAAATCCAAAACTCACATTTAAAATTTGCATATAATTTCTACAATTGGAGGATGTTAAGAACTTTGCGAAGATGAGTACGATGTGACTCAATGTCATTTGAATATATCAGGATGTCATCAATGAAGACCACTACAAACTCATCGAGGAAAGCCTAGACGACACTATTCATCAAGTTCATAAACACACATGGGCATTGGTCAACCCAAATGGCAAGACTAGAAATTCATAATGCCCATATCGAGTTCGAAAGGCGGTTTTAGGGATGTCTTCATCCTTAACCTTGAGTTGGTGGTAACCATAACAAAGATCAATCTTAGAGAAGACGTGAGCGGAACAAAGTTGATCTAAAAGGTTGTCAAGAAATCCATCCTTTTTCTTGACAAAGAGAATAGGTTCTAAACAACAATTTTGGGACTTCCTCTCTATAACAATAAAAAAATAGAAGCAAGTCGATGTATCATATCTCTCAAAATGGATTTGTAGTTAATGGTAGCAATGATAACATGGTCTAGCCATAGTTACTAATATCGATAATTATGATTGTTTTATCATAGCTGTAGGTGGAAACATCAATTTATGGTCATTCATTCTGAGTATCCAGAATAAGATCAAACATACCAATTTATGAATGGGGAAAACTAGAGGGAGAGGGGGATGAGGGGGATATGGTGGTTGCACCACCGGCAACGCCAGGGAAACGGATCCCAAGGGAGGCTTCATTGGTAGGATCCAGGGAAATCCTACAACTGTGGAGACGGAGAAAAGGCAAACGACGAACATCTCCATACCGGAACTTGGCTTCGAGTTCCATCTCTCGGGAATGAGGGGGATGGGAGGTTCGGTCCAAGGTGACCAGACCGACCAGAGCGCTACTGAGGATTCATCAAGCAAGATCCAGTTGATCACGGAGATGGGGAAGGTGATCGAGGACACAGAATCGCGGGCGGGAGGTGACACATCACTCTATGCCTCCTTTAGCGCGGCTATCTCGGGACACAATGATTCTTGCAATCAAAGCGGATTCATGGACAAACTTTTTGAGGACTGGCTGTCGGAGGAGGTCATGACCCTGACGAGGGAGGAGGGAGTTCCATCTCTGTCAATTCTTTTGGAAGAAGAAGACACACTAGCTAAGCCGTGGAGATATGCGGTGGTCGTGAGGCTGTTGGGAGCCGACATAGGGTATATGACCCTGAGAGATAAACTGAAAGCTCTCTGGAAAATCGTGGGAAGATTTAACATGTATGAGCTCGATCTGGGGCACTTTGTGGTGCAACTATCCTACAAATAAGATTATGAAGCAGCGCTCACTGGCGGCCCATGGAAGATCTTTGGGCAGAATTTGTTGGTATGGGACTGGTTCCCTACTTTCAAACTGAAGGCAGAAGCACCCGCACGGATTGTTACTTGGGTACGAATCCTAAACTTGCCTCTCCATCTATACGTTCCCACTATCTTCGACTTCATTGGCATGGCACTAGGCAAGTTGATCAAGGTTGATATACATACATCAAACTGCTCTCACAGCAAGTTCACGAGACTTGCTCTAGAAATTGACACCATGAGGCCATTCATCCCATTCATTCTTATCAATGGGGTGGAGTACGATATTGATTATGAGGGTTTTCCGTGGGCGTGTGCAAAATGTGGAGAGGAAGGCCATATATCAAAGGACTGCAAATATGAGGATACAACGGAGCAGGCACGGAGAACTGAAGAAGAATAAGAACAACAAGACAATAAAGGATCAGCAAAGCATACTCAGGAAACTCAACATTGGCAAATACAGAAGAGAAAGGGAGGAAGGAAACCGAGGACGACCCAATCGGACAATGTAGCAACAACCAATTCTGAAGGCGCAAACCACTTTTCTACCTTGGGCGATGAAGACTGCATGGAATCATATCTAAAGGAGAACAACATAGAACCCACGGCTAGAAGTATCCAAAGCACTAGACGCAGCATCAAAGTATGGAGGAAAAAGAAAGTTGCTACAAAGGGAGACAGCGCCATGCTAGTGGATAAATCCAGAAATCACACAGTAGTCTACCCAGACATGGATGAAGTAATAGAAGTAGTAACTATCCAGGCTAATGCATAGAAAGATATATCTCACATAAACAAGCATTTAGTCCAAGATTATGTAGTAAACGAGAGTAAGGCAGCCAATATGGATGTCACACCAAAGCAATCAGCAGGTAGGAGAATTAAAAGTAGTGGCACAAGGATGAAGAGGTGTGGCAGGCGAAGCCCGAGACTGGAAAATAAAGCCTTATGAGAAGAGATTGAGGATTTTTGGAGTGTGGCAGTGACCTCTGAAGTGGATCTAGGTTCAACCACACAAATGCAGACATGTACAATCTGAGATATGGTTACATATTTAATCAAGAGGATCAAATTGCAACTAATGCAGTTTAAGGTCTATATTAGAATATACAGATTGTTTATTCAGTTTTTTATGCCTTTCATGCCACTGTAGACTCAATAGGCACGTGAAGCCATCCAAATTCAAAAGAACTTGGTTAATCATCACCCTAAAATAAACTCTATCTCTCAGATTTCTGAGAGACTGATAGACTAAAAGTCTATCATTATATTAGAAGATAATAATAATTGTAATGGTACTGATAATACCATGTTTTATTACCTCTGCCTTAGCTTGTTCTTTGTAATTTCTTTTGGATGAAGTAGTTGAAGGGAGATCTCTCAAAAAAAAAGAATATGTTCTCCCCAAGGAGAGGTACTAGGGCAGATGAAACCCTTGTCTAGAAATTCTTGCAACAGCTTTTTCAATTTGGTCAATTAAGCAGGAGCCATTTGATAGGATGCCTAAGAAATAGGTGTGGTACCAAGTGCTAACTCGATAGAGAATTCAATATCATGATCAGGTGGTAGCCTAGGGAGCTCCTCTAGAAAAACACCCAGGTACTCACGCACTATGTAAATGTTTTCTAGGGAACTAGTATCTTGGTTGATTGTAGTTATAGTTGCTAGGTATGCTGTTATGACCCACTCCAAAGCTAACTAGTAAGTTCAATGATCACAATATCATTAAGATGATTAAGTTAAGTAAGCACAGCGCTTAGTGCATCATTAAGTTGATTAAGTTGAATTAAGTACTCATAGCTGCAATTAGTGCTTTGATCATGTGTTACTAGCTAATAAGCGTTTTCTCATGCATTGCGGTTGTAGAGGATCTTGTGCTTGAAATTTTGCAAAAGAAATCGTGTAATTTGGACCTACGAGGCAAAAATTATGATGTTTTCAGTTTCTTGGGTTGAAGTTGCAATTTACCCATTTAATTGGCTTTTATTTCTTTCCTTCCTTATCTTCTTCCTCGGTCGATTTGTTTGAGAGGTGCACTATAGCATGCTCGACTCAGAGCAGTAGAGGGGTGATCGCGTGGGCGATTTAGGGCTCCGCAGCAGCTAACCTCCGTTCGTCCACCCTTCCTCCATCCTTTCCCTTCCTCTTCCTCTTCCAATCGTGCCTAGGGCGGTGCCCTTATAGCTACGGCCAGTAGCAGTAGTGACCGGCGGCCAGTTGCTTTGGCTCGGCCAAGAGCCCTCTTGGGCACAAGCTAGCACTCCAAAATGATGCCTTGACTCTGACTTGGAGGTCTATGATTGAATCTGCAGCCCTAGCTACGAGCAATGACCTAGCTAGCTTCCACTTCAACCTGTACGTGAGAAGAATGGCTACTTGCAGCAGCAGGTCCAGCCAGGGGTAGTTTTTCTCGAGAAACGCCATGAAAAATTCAGCTTTGAGTTTGGCCAAGGGTCCAGAGCATGATTCCGCCACCATCTAGCCGCGATCTGTACCGAATAGTTGAGCCCTTTCCACCTGTGTGTGAAGTAGGTCCAAATCTAGGACTGTTCGGAGGTTGAAGACAACCCAGTGACACCCAAAAATAGGCTCTGGATGTGTTTCCAGACGAATTCAGACATCCTGAACAGTTGTGAGTACAATTTCACTCACCTAGCATGATTTAACTCCGATATTAGGAAATTTTCGGTTAAATGTGTGTTTTCCACAGATAACAGTAGTTATCAAGCTTCGTGCAGTATTTGGCATTGCCCGACTTATTATTTCACAAATTGCTTCTTTAGGCTTTTATATAACCAAGTTTATTATCCGATTCAATGTGGTTCGGACTAGTAGAATTACATGGTTGATCGAAACCTAAGTTATTCAGTTTTAAAGCCAAAAACAGTAGCACATGACCAATAAATGTACGGTTTGGGTATAAACCCAGGCTGCAAAATCTTAGCAATTAATTTGATGCATGATTTTTAAGAAATTACGATGACATGAAAATATTCAATGAAAACCCTAGTTGCATGCTCTTTGCTATGTCTAATGTGAGTGATTTAATATTTACACGAGTTGGCACGATTCTCAGAAATATCATTAGAATTCCTCAATTGTTATTAATAATTTGTGTCATAATAAGTAATTAACTCTTAATTGAGTTATGTGATGCACAACTCTAATCTTGGATTGATGTGCACGTTTTTCAAGGAATTATAGATAATTTACAAGTGCTACTAACGACTACTCATATATTGAGTAATTAACTCTTGTTGGTGTGTTATGATGTTCAATTGTATAATTTCAGTATATATATGCCAAGTTGACATGAATTCTATTTATTTAAGAATTTTAGTCTGTCTTCATGCATAATAATGTTGATTTCTCAGTAAATTACAAGTGGACGTGTATTTAGTTTATTTAAGCACTTGAAATTTGCCTGCATGCTTAATATGTTGAATCTCTCAGCATTTGCAATGCTTGAATAAACTGCTCTGTCAAATTTAGAATGATATTCATGTTGTGTTGTAAAGTTCAAGTAAATAGACTCGGTACCATAGAGATACCAAAACCAAGAATAAGTAAGAGAGATGCAATGTAGTAAGAGCTTTTCTAGAATAATAAAATATTATATTAAGGGGCCTGACACCGTAGAATCCCTATGAGAGGTATACACCTTAGGGATGAAACGACCTACCCTGGTGGTGTGTCCAGTATATGGGGGTCAGAATGCACCCACAGAGCGTGCGAGGAGATGAAGCCCTTAAGGAAGTCTCCTAGGGAAAAAATAGGTTACCTAACATGAACCGGACGTCCTAGTGGTAACCCAGAGGTACCCACAGAGCGTACCAAGTTGAGGCCCACAGAGCGTCTCAGACTCTCCGCATGTGTACTCATCCTACAGGAGGAGTCCAGTTTATGGCACCATAGGAGTGCCGAGGCCAGAGAGCCAGTTTTCCTGTAGCAGACCAGGACAGCAGTCAGACTTAGCTATCCCGGGATGTCGGCAAAGTCTTGTACGGTGGGATCATAGTTCACTACGAGTCTTCATATGTAGAGTACACTGCATATGATCATAGTATAAGATAAAATATGTTCATATAGGTTCACAGAGTTTTTATAAATTAAAGAGTTGAGAAAGATATGAGTTAGTTTCATAGCAGTTGTCCTTTAAATGAAATTCTAGCATTTTTTGTTAATTAATTGTATCTACAACTTTGCAGCAATTGTTATCATAATGAAATGTTGACATCTCCTATTTTTTAAATTATATTGCTTAGACCTACTCAGTGTAGTATTATCTTGTATTTTATTCCAATGAATAAACATAAATGATTTATCTGCGATGGTTGGGTGAAATTCTATTCACTGAGCCACTAGCTCACCAACCTACTGAAACATTTTTTAGGTCAGCGTCAGCACAAGAAAGTCAAAGGATCGTATCACCCAAGTACTTAGAAGGTAGTTCTTAGTTAGTTAGAGGTCTCTTAGTCCTTTCCCCTTGGTCCTTGGGCATGTGGTGTGGTAGTGAGAGAATGTAATGTAATATGTAGTTTAGATTTCAGTTATCTGATGTGCTTTATATTCCACAAGTAAGATGTAATATGTTGTTTAAACTCTAAGGTATCCTTCAAGATTTAGAAACAGTACGTTTGCTTCCACAAGTTTAAGTAAGATTTAACTATTGTCCAAATTATGAGATTCTCCTTTAAGCTAATTTAAGTGATTAAGAAAAGAAAAGGTTAAGCCTGGTTTACCGAGGGTGACTCCCCGGGTCTCCAGGGTCATTAGAGATGGCACGGGGATTGAGGCGTCACATATGCTTTACACCCTTTTGATATGAAGGTTTGGGCTTTGATCAAGGAAATGACAATAATTAGATTTCGATCTTTTCTTCTAGGAACTACAAGAATGGGGATGTTGGATTTAGAAATGATGACTTTATTAGCATGAGAATCGATCATAGCATGATTTTTATGAATCCAATCCATCCCCAAAATAAGGGCAAAGTCTTCCATGTCTAAGAGTATAAAATATGACTCAAGATTACGACCAACATAAGATAGCGGGACTTTTTCAACAATACAGCAAGAGACTTTCATTTCCCAATTGGTTTAGCTACATCAAGTATATACCCTAAGTCTCGTGTTTCAGGATTGAGCATAGAGGAAAGACTCTTAGACATGAAGGTATGTGTTAACCCATAGTCAAAAGAGTGACTATAGAATGGCCATACATTTGCATCATACCTATATATACATATATTCAATGTAAGGTGTTTGTACAAGATAATCATGATACCACATTATGGAAATAATTTCAAATTTAAATAGTACCTTCCATGAGTTTGTTCCCATTGATATTTTCCTCATCTGCAATCATTGCAAAGACACGGGCTTGTCGGTGCTCGCCATGTTTGGCCATGTTGGAGGAGGGAGAGGGAAATGGTCTTTGAAGTGTCTCTCCTATTTGTAGAAATGGTAGACTGGAGATGAGTACTTGCATTGGCTAGAATGGAGGTCACCACAGTTGCGACTTTGAGGAACATTGGGATTCTGACCTTGGCCTCTATTTGGGCCATGATTTTGATTATGATTAGGGCCTCAGTTGTATTTTTGGACTTGGTTGTTGTACTGGGTAGGAGGATTTTTGGGATTCTTCTGTCGATTTCTATTCTTATTGTCACTATTACGGGGTTTCCCTTTTTTCTCAGGCTTTGCAGGCACAACATCAGTAAGCCCTAGGTAGGCAAGGGTAGGCAGTGTCTTCCCATGTCCCATGCCCAAGGTTCTCTCCATGGAATAGGCATGGTCATAGTCTTCCTAAAAAGAGGTAGGTTTGGATGAGGAGACAAAGTCTTTGAGGGTTAGGAAGAGCCCATCAATATAAAAATCCAACTTCTGCTATTCTGTGAGAATTGTGACATGTCTCTCCAGGAGACGAAATTGTCTACTATACTCAGCCACAGTGTTGGTACCTTGGGTAAGGGTAAGGAATTGTTTTTGTTTCTCTTTCCTTTTAGAGGTAGGATGGAAATGGTTGGTGAAGATGGGTTTAAAGACTTCCCAATCTATAGGGATGACTTGTTGTGATCGGACATAGTTCTCCCACCACAACTTGGCTGTCCTTTTAATTGGTAGGTAGCAAAAGTAACTTTATCTTATTTTGGGCACCTCAAGACCCTAAAGGTGTTATCCTTAGACACTAATTAGGCATCAACTTTATCTAGGACATCATCCTTATCCTCCCCATAAAAGTCTTTTGGGCTAAGTTTCATGAAATCTTGAATGATAATGGGTTTTAGGTTATGGTTGGGCACTAGGGATGTTGTATGGACTGCCAGATTATGAAGGGCGTCCATAATGGCTTTCTATTTCACTTCCCAATTCCCCGTATTTGTGGTCTTATTGGAAAAACGACATCCTCATCATCACTCCCGTGAGGCCTCTTTCCTTTATTCTTGGTTCCAGAAGTTCCTTCACCATCCCTATTGTTCCTAGTATTTGGGGCCATTTGCAAGGGTTCAATTGATATAAGTTTTCTAATTTATAATTTTCAAATCAATGATATGATAGATTATAACAATATTGCAACTTTAATTCAACTTTCTCAAATTGTTTTTGAATTTTAGTTCTTTCACATCCTTAGACTACCCAAAATAGAGAGAGTATAGATCAAGTCATGGCATCCTAATGACAGTGAGAAGATGAGAAGTCATCCTACTTTCTTCTAATAGGTGGCTTGGGTAGTCCTTATGTGACACCCCGCCATCACACAGACAGCGAGATGACACGCGAAAACGTGTGGAACCACATATTACCGAAAACACTGGTTAATTAAAACTGATTACGGAAAGCATGCATAAGAGAACTTTTGCATCCAGATCCTATAGAGAAACATGTTATAAAAATATTACAAGCTTTGATATATGTCACACAGCTTATCAGAACCAGTTGTACCGTTAGCACCAGAGTTCATCACCTGTTATACATAACGGGCCACGTACGGCCAGTAGTAGGATATACAAAATTACAACAGCTAGTCATCATCAAACACCTCTGAGGACCTGAGAGTATAGGGATGACTCTAGGACTCTACTACAAAACCTCCAATATATCAGCATGCCCATCTCTTGCCTTCTACTGCTCTTCTTGCTGCTCGGCCGCAACCTCACGACCACCACCACGTTTAGAGGATCACCTAAAAAGGTTGTAAACCAGCGGGGTGAGACACACAGTCCCAGTGAGAAACATAACTCCCCGCCGAAACGATAAAACCTCAGGAGGTTAAAGAAATAAAAGCATATAACTGATCAGGCGTGTAACAAGAGCAGTATACTGAGCAAGACCATTATTCTTATCATCCTTATCCAGATATTCATGAGGCCTATATCCAGACTTCCTTTATGGAACATGATTGACAAGATAAGCTTTATAAGAACTTTTCACAAAATATAAGGATCGTACATGTAACTGCAAGGCATAACTAGATCAGCTACATAAGCAAGGCCTCAATCAATGTTTCGTATTTATTTTGTGTAGCATGTACTATCCGGCTGTATTACATTTTATTATGCCCTGAGGAAGTGAGCCTTCCCTGCTCAAATCCATCCATTGTCTATGAAGCCCAATCTGGTGCCATACAAGGTCTAAGGAGATCCATACTCCATGACCTTACCTTCTCGTGGTCAGTACACGAATCATCAAGCAAGATCACAGTCTTATGCTTATAGGGCCACAGCCTCGGGGTCAGCTCCGCAAGCTACCCATATCTCTAGCTCACCTTGACACAGGTGCTAGTACATACATCCGAGTCATGAACGCATCATGGTCATCATCACATATCCTGAGACATGGGTCTATTCACCATGCTCCATATATTCACAGTGGTACTCAGATTCCTCCTATTTTAGGCTAGGGGAAAACCTCGCATATTCAACAATATGTGCTCCAGGCAAATCCTACAGGATAAACCTATTTCACCATCATCATGATACTGACAATGATGGATCTATGGCCAGGGAAACCACATGATGTGTTCATCTATAATTAATTAGCATATTTTAAGCCAATTGTTGTGGCAACCAAAGCATAAACATAGCCTTATAGAACTACATCATTATTGCCATCATCATACTATCCTGGGACCTCAATCCCTCATTATATCAACCACTGCCTCTCAAGGCATCATAATCATGCATCAGCATTCTTGGATAGCAATCCCTTATCTCATCATCAGAGGATAACACTTCAACTAGGCACTCAGCCTTTATCAGGTCCTCAGACCTATCAGCATGTTATCTCATTAACAAGGATTATCATCACATGGTGCTATTCAAAGCACAAATACCTCATAGCTCTTACCTGTCTATGAATCCAAACAACATACATGCATGGTTAGTATATACATCCAAAGAGATTACTTAAGCCATCATAGATTTACATGATTATCATGCTATCATTTTAAGAAGCATAAGTTGTATCAGCATAATATTATTATCAACCATGAGCATACATCATGCCCCATGCATGTGATCATAATCATGTGCCACATCATCATGTGAAGCAACATCATATGTAACATCATCATGACCTTCCAAACATACTTGGTTCACAGCCTATCATCATGTCTCATTATCATCATAGATGTGGGACTCAAGGTGGTTAAACCATACCATCCGTATCATCATTATTAACAGAGAACTATCACTATATACATTCTGGGTTATCAGAGCCCTCTCCAAAACTCTTGCAACCCTCACTATAGGTATGGCGGGCAGCGCCAACCCTCACCAAAAGATGTATCAGGTATGGTCATACCCTCACCAAAGGATGTATCGACTAGGGTTTCCCAACCCCAAGCAGGCTCACCACCATATCGGCCAACCCCAACACTTCACATATCGTGTAACAAGAACCCACCAACTCACAAGGTGTCAGGAAAGGTGTATCGTGCATCATCACAGGGCTGTCGGCCAAAGGTCCATCATGCACACAAGCTAGGGTTAGGGTTAGGGTTTCCTCTAACGGCCAGCCCTCTCATGGACCATAACGGACAAAGGGGTATAACCCAAGCGCCCCTACCGTGCAACTAGCTTCCCATCATCCAAGGATCATCCCTAATGGCCAGGGCATTAATGACGCCCAAGAGCTGTATCGTGCATGGCCATGCAGCAACATATCGGCCAACACCTAGGGTTATCCTGTCGGGCACCATACCATATCACCCAAAGCACAAAGGTATCAGCCAAAGCCATATCAAGTACTAAGTTATCAAATCCTATCGACCAAGGCCATCTCAAGGCAAGATGATATTGGGCAACCTCTCTAGAAAATTGTTTTGTGCAAAGCACTCAACAAGGTATATCGCCCAAGCACAAAGGTATCGGCCAAGGGAACAACACCACTTAGATCAAGAAGGCCATATCATTCATCTAAGTCAAGCTTCTTATATCGGCCACCACTCAAGGCACCTACTAGGGTTTCTCTATGCCACCATATCGGGCATCAAGAAACCATCTCAACTAGGTGTATCAGTCAAGGGTAAAACCCTGGACAAGAGGCTATCGGGCAGCACTACTCCAAGGTCATAACGTGCAAAGCACAACTCTACAAGGTCGTCTTCAACCTCAAGCACAAAGGCACTAAACCCTAAATGGTCAAGAAGATTGGCTCACCTCTCAACACCCGAGAGAGAGGGGTTTTGCACAACCTCTATCACAAATCGGGCAACCACAAGGATCAACCTCAACTTAGGTCATCACATATCCAAGAGCTCACCTCTCAAATCCATGGTGAGAGGAGGGTGTTGCCCAAGCAACTGGAATGTAGACTCACCTCTCAACTTAAACGAGAGAGGGGTATTGCCCACATAACTAGAGCTCAAACTCACTTCTCAAAAACCAAGGAGAGAAAGGGGTATCGCCCAACAAGAAAACCCCAAACTATGGTTCGGCCAACTAGATCTAAAGGCATATAAACCATCAACAACATCAACAACATCATGCTCACTATATTTGTAAGATCAACAACATGTACTAGAGCAAGAAACATAACATGCAATGGCCTATCATCAACATATATGAATCATGCAACATAAAGGTAGGTAGTATAGCTAGGGTTAGAAGTTATGTAACCCGCCTTAAGCAAGCTCCTCAAGCTCCAAAGCTCCAAGCTTCAAGATCCTAGCTCCAAGCACACCATTTTCGGCCACCTCAAGAAAAGGAATAAGAATCATAACCACCATGGCCAAAGAGTAGGCAAGATGGAGAAGAAGATGCTAAGGAGAGAGGGAAGATGCTTACCAAGGAAACAAGGTCCACCTAGGGTTCGGCCACCAAGCTAGAGGAAGAAGAAGAGAACTCCTTCAAAGAGATCGGACACCAACCTTAGATCCTCCAAGGGTATCGGCCACCAAGGACCAAGGTAGAGGTGTATCGTGCACTAAGGAAGAGAGGAGCAACAAAGAGCTAAACGGTTCCTAAGGAAGTGAAAGGCAAGGCATATATAGATGAGGATCAAAGGGGAACCAAGGTAAGGTGTCACCTTACTTAGGGACACTTGTCCAACGTCTTGCCACCTTGCACACCACATGCAACATGTTATGCCACTACTCATCCAAGGATCGGCCACATGTCCAAGATAGGGTGACACAACCAAAGCAAGGGGGTCAACAAAGTCAAAGGTTGACACACTTCAAACCACCACCACCTTGGTCGACACACCCATGGGCGACAACCCCATGGCCGACACAAGGTGCTCCTTGCCCGGTAAAGGGCTCCTCAAGGCAAGGCAAGGCCCAAACAAGGGAAAACAAGGCCCAACAGAGCTCAACCAAGCCCAAGACAACTCAAGACATGAGCCCAAAGTTTCCACTCAACTTAGAGGAAGCAAATAGAGAGAAGGACATCTCTCAAGGTGACAAACTTGCTCTTCAACCCTAACTTAGGTTATTTTGCAAGTAGCACCTCCAACACTCAATGAAACACAAGCAAACCCTAATTACCACTAAAGGTGATTAACAAGAAACTAAGCACAGGGTTTAGGCAAAACAAATAGGATAAGCCCAAAACAGAGGTCAGGGTCCTTACACCTTAAAGAAGAGATGAGATGCTAGAAGACTCTCAAGGGTTATAGAAAGTCTTTCAGTCCCTAGATTCACTAAGGCCAGGTGGATCAGCAGGAACCTTAGCCACCATGAATACGGATAGGAGGTGATTATGCCAGAACCCCCTTGATGCTCTTTCTAGACACCTCAGTTTCACCATAGTGAACTTTAGGGCTTCCTTAGTTCAGCGATTAAGAACATCATTTCTTTAATGCATATGATGTGTGTTATGGATCTGATACCAACTGTCACGGAACCATTCTTACCCTAATCCCAATCCCACTTCCCAAATAGGCAGTGTTCAAGGGATTAGAGCCCCCATCCCTTAGTGGCCCAAAAAGCGCACACATATAATATGCAAAAAGGAAATAACATTCTTCTTTATTGGAAACTAACCAAAGATCTAGTACATATGGGCTCATAGGCAACATTGAAAGAAAGCTACAAGATAAGGAAACTAAACCAACAACTACATCCCTTTTTATATTAGCTCCATGTAGAATACAGATTGATGTAGTAGTCTATATTTTCAGCAAATGACAAAAGATGTAGATAGAAGAATTGGCAGATGCATAATGTTTAGTTCTTTGCATTGCCTAAAATCTAGAAAATAATGACACAATCAATGCAATTTCATGGTATGCTATTACAAACAAGAAAAATAATTTTATATCAAAGCAGTATACTTGGCATGAGTTATATTTAAAAAACAATTTTCAAAAACAACTTTTATTCGACAAGATTTTATTACAAGTTTCGCATTATAATGATATCGAGAAGCATGCTTATATATTTACGTAGATTTGTCTCCCCAATGAAATGGGGGATGTCACCAAGCTCCATCTCTCCATATGAGGGAGGAGGTCAACAACATGTACAAGTTCCACCCTCCAAATGAGGAGGTCACTTGTACTCAATATCAACAATCATTTACGAGCAGTCATAATGGGCAATATCATTAATGTTTCGAATGTATTGCAAACTATAATATAGAAAATCAGAAGACTAATTAGTAGGGAAAAGTATCTAAAACAAATACATATCCAAGTATACACTTCAAGAGGTACATAAAATGTATCATCAATATTATTAGTTTGTTCAAGAAGGAGGTATAATAGCATACCTTCGTGGTTGATTTTTAGAGTATAAGATCTCAAAAAGGAATAGGTCAACCCCTTGAGTTAGATCCTAGATCAATAAGATTTGTATCAAGGGTCAAGATCATGACATTTTGAAGATCATGTTTCAATGTTCAATATTAGGGTTATCCATTCCTATTAAACCTTGGGGTTAGGTCATTCACTTATGATCAATAATATTTTGAGTTATCACCATTTATTAGAGTCTCAAGTATATTTCAAGGATGAATGACCTACCTAGCTATTTTAGGAACATAAATGCTAACCCTAATTATTATTATCAACATTCAAGTCATTAACAAGTCTCTAGATCATTATCATGATAGGTTTGTTCCCAATATTAGATTAGGGTTGATTTATGTAACAAAGAATGTCAGGGATCAACATTAGGTCAAATGATCTAGTATTAACAAGACAATATCACATATATGCATTTATATAGATGATTTGCAAAATATGGGAATAGGGATGTGAATAAGATCTTGCAATCATTTTTATTGAATCAGACTAATTTTTTTGATGATAATGGACTATGATTTCGATAGTTACTATGCATTTTCTATGATATAATTAAGATCTGAGCACTTATATCCAATATTCTTGAGAGAGGTTGAAAAATGCCTTAATTGAGAAAAAGGATGAACGTTTGATTGCAAGATGGAGGGTCAGGATTGAACCATGTAAGTGGTCAAGTTACAAATTCACTAGGTTATGGAATCATTGTGATCCGTGATTTGCTAGGCCAATCTTTGGTTCATTGTGTCATGGACCCGGTTGGTTTCACTTTGGATCGGCGGTTTGAGGCTTGTTTTCGTCTCGCTCAGACCTCCATGTGAGGTTAAGAAGATGAGTCAAAGGGCTCGTCAGATCTAGGAATGCTTGGGGGAAGGAGTGTTGGGAAATGTGGGCACAGAGTTCAGCAGCGGAAACAAAAAAATTATCTATATGTATTCCCATAACATCAAGATTGTGTCAACTACTATAAAATAGGAAGGATGGCTTGACAAGTTATACATAGTCCTGGAGCAAGTCTAGTGATAATAACTCGATGTTATGCAACTATCTACTAGTTGCTCTTGGACGGTGGTTGTGCAGCTCCTGTTCTTCACCATAAACAACAAATAGAACAACTTCTGCAGCGACCTATGTGGTCTCGCCACAGACTACATGTTGACTTTACTCTGCTAGCAGTAGCAAAAGGGTCCTACCTCTAGAGTAGTCCCCACAGACCAACTAGAACTCTTGTCCTTCAACTAGAACAAACAAGAAGTATTTGTTCCTCCCATTGGCGTACTAGTCACCAACTTGGTCTCCCACAACAATGATCCTCACTTGTTCTCTCCCATCACTATCCCTCCCTTGTCGGGTAGGACTTGCTTGGGCTATCTCGGTTACCACAACCAGATAGGACAACAATTATCATAGCAACAGTTCTCAGTTGATGTTGTTGTGCTCTGGGAAGCCCCCAATACCCCTCTATTTATACGTGGGGTTAGGGTCAGGGTTCCCAGACTGTTTGGGATCTGTGTGGGAGTGGAAGGCACCGAAAGATCTTGAATTTTCGCAACATGTGAACCATGAAACGATCATCTGATGACCCAGAGGGTTGTATGGTCACATGAGACTATTGTCTCGCTCTGCCAAATGACCGTTTGACAGTTCCCAATTACATATGAAACTGGAAACTCGTTTCCCTTTAATGTTAGACATTAATTCCATGCACCACAAGTATTATGCAATAGAAATGATTTAGGAAAGTATCTAAAACCTTCCGTTGGCCTAATTGAGTGATCTCACACATGTGAGACAATCGTCTCACTCACCCAGATAGCCTTCTGGTGAATCGAGTCAACTAGTTGGTTCAACAAATTGAACCGGTCAGTTCACACCTCATTTTGGGCAGATCTTAGCCAAATCGATTTCTGATTAGCCTGACGACCCAAACGACCATCTAACACTTGAGACACTCATATGGAACTTCCAAATGGTCATCTCACCCAGTGAGATGGTCGTTTGACAGTGCAGTCAGTCAATCATTTGTGAGAATGGAATACCTTAACACTTTAGTAATCAATCCAATCACCATTCAAGATCAAACTCCTATTTTAGATGAGTTCCTTTGTGTGTGGCCATGTAGGTCCCATATCACGTTGGATTGAATGTCCATAACTAGCTTATGACATCATAAGCAAAGAGTAGTTCCTAGTCGCACATCAGTTCTACCCAAGTGAATGGAAAGTTGGAGAACAACTTCAATCCATAATATGTGTATGGTGTTGCAGTGAATGTATAATTCCTTTGTCTTTGATATCTAGGATGAACTCGAGGCATGGAATCATCATCCTTTCAACATTCAATCTATGTATCTTGAACCAAGAGCATACTGTCTGAGATAATGTGATCTCAATATCATATATTGATTCACATGTGCATGCGCATGTGTTTCTCAGTCTCTATAATCAAGTGGCTAGGATATCAATCTCCAGTAGGAGGGACAAATCCCATATCAATCACTCATAGTCTATCCCCATGTGTCAAAGTCACCCAATCATAACTGTTATAACAACCCATGTTTCAAGACTGTTCTTAATGATGTCAAAGCGTACCCAGTGACATGTGAGAAGTGGAGTGATTTTAGGTCTAAGAATCACAATCACCACCTTCACTATGAGAGATGACTATGACCCACCAATGATGGTTTCCATGTGTCACTCTCAAGGTGGGTCTGACCGATACGTTGTTCCCTAACATGTATTTGTGTGCTTGGTTTGATATTTCCATATCTTGAATAATGGGATTCTATCATCAACCAACCCACACTCTAGTCTTATGTGTTATAGGTGTCTATCTACCTTCCACAGTAACAACCATATAAGGACATAATAAGAATGTACATACTCTTAGCATTTATATGATCTCATTCTTCCAAGTCATGTACTTGAAGACATATGTCATTGAGTAGTGTCATTCTTTAGACACTCATAATGTTTCCTTATTATCTCATAATTGAATGAAACATAATGAATTAGATGCTTGCCTTTATGAGTATTAATCAAATCCTTTATGGAATAAGTCATGTCAATCATCACATGATTTACTCTATGGACATACCTTACCAACATGACTCTAGGACTCTACTAATTACTAGCCAACCTTCAACTCCTACTACTCTCCAAGTTGTTGTTCCTCGCCACCATGATCCTAACGATGTTGATGACAATCACCTAAAAAGATGCAGTGACCCACGAGGTGAGACCAACATTCCAGTGAGAGATATATCTCTCAACAACGGTTATTGATTACAACATGTTACATAATATTAAATAGATTAAGCATATTAGCAAGTTAAACTGATAGGCATAGCAACAAGTGTGATTAACAAGATGTATAAAGGAACAGATAAGACTATCGTTGATAAATAGTTAACTACTCTTATTGCATTATGTAACAACTAAGCAGCAGAAGAAACAAGGCAATGGTTAACAAACAATGTGAATCATGTTTAACACTAAATAGGTGTACTACATGGATGTATTACATCTTTTATTAAGGATTGAGGAGTTTGAGTTATACCACTCAGACTCCAACTTACCACTACTAAGTCAAAATTAGTGTCGTATAAGATCTAGGAGAGTCATATTCCTAAGATTTCATCTGCCCTCAGTCAGTATGAGTCAGTCGTAGTGACATTTATCATTCAGTTGTAAAACAGCCTAGTCCCTTGGTATATAGGTCACGACACTAGTAACCAGGGTATACAAACTGTATCATCCGAGGTATAAACGAAGTTGTCCTCAACCACATCACATATACCTAAGCATAACAATCTGAGAAACGGCCTCAATCATTCTCCTACTAAGGTATGAATGTAGCCAAACTCAGAAACATGCATATACTCAACAATATACAACTCTAAGCTTCCATTAGAGCAATACTTGTTTCACCACCCAACAAGTCCTGACACGAGAATGGATCTATCAGCATAGGGTACTACATGATTAGGGTTTTGCTTGATTAATTAATGTGAATTGAGTGAATTAAGACTGCAACAATAAAGTTACATGCAAACCCTAAAATAATCCTACAAAACATGGGTAGATTGCATCTTCAAAAGATATAAAATGTATGAGATATATTCTTATTACATCATCATAGGATACCAACCTTGTCACATCATGAAGAGGAACACACCTCCACAAGAGTTCAACCATGCTCAAAGGTCATGAAGACAATCACATCATTCCTTGTAAGACTGCCATTATCTTTCCAAGCCTTACCTAAGGCTCATCAAACCATCACCATACACATGACATGTAAGTGCAACATAATATTGTATAAGAGCTCATGATGTTCATATGGCAACATGTTAGGGTTACAACTACATTGAGAGAGTATTGCTCATCATACCAATCATACAAGGAAGCTAAGTATGATTAACCATCATCACCAATTTGTATTAGGGTTAGGTTCAACAAGATAAGTTGAATTAAGCTGCAAAAAAAACACTCAAGGATAAACCCTAATTCTTAGTATTTCCATCGGGTCATGAATACATAAAGTCAAACATAATCATCTGATTTCATACAACCAAAACCCTTGACTCATACTCATGGGATTAGAAAAACCATTGACCATCGAGTTAGGAAAACATATCGACCACTAGGGTCAGGAAGACAAAGCAACTACTAGGGTCAGGAATTTCATCGACCATAGGGTCAGAATATCTTGGTAATCACTAGGGTTAGGAAACACCTTGGCGACAGCTAGGGTTAGGTACCTCAACTGCCACTAGGGTTCAAAACTTGGTAACCACATAGATCAAAACTTGGTGACCAAACATAATTCAAAACTTGGTGACCAATCATAGTTCAAAATCTCATCGACCACATAAGGTCCAAATATTGGCACCCACTAAGGGTCAAAAATCTTAGTGACCATCAAGAGTTCAAAACTTTCATCAACCACTAAGGGTCCAAACCTTCATCGAACAACATGGAACCAAAACATTGGCGACCAACATGAAATCCAAACTTGGAAACCACTATGAAAATAAAAACCTTTTGCAGACACATAGATCAAAAGCTCATCGATCACATAAGTTCAAAACTTGTGACCATCATGACCAACATGGAGTCGCACACAAAGCAAGGTCTAGGTTATCCATCTTCAAGGAAGAAACACGCATCAGGTTTTAGAGTTACATCAAGAAAGATTATCTAATCAAGATTTACCATCTAAGTTCAACATTAGGTGACATCTTTCCACTTGGAACAACATTTTAGAGCAATTTATTTTGAATTCAGAAGGGAAAAAACATTACATCAAAGTAGAAGGCAAGCAGGCAACAAGTTGCGTTGCTAGTCCTTTCTGGATGGCAAAACCAATCCTCTAAAATGCAACATACATACTCTTGGGGGACATAACATTACTATTCATAAATTTTTGGACCCTCTTCAGAAGCTCCACGGATTTTGGTGCTAAGAATCCAAAAGTATCAAATCATAAAGTATTCCTCTTTAGAGCAATATCATGTACATGCAAGATAAGAGTAAGCAATAATCATGGAGAAAGTTATATAACTCACCTTAGAGATGATGAAGAAACTCCAAACAGCAAGGTAGCTTGAGGAAAGAAGGTAGAAATTATAGCTTGAGCACTCCACTCGGCCAAGCTAGCTCCTTCTCCAAAAAGGAAGCAAACCCTAGGTCAAGGAAGCAAGAAAGACGTGTTCTTCAACCATTTACTCAAGCTCCATCATGGATCCGACCAAGAAGAAAAGAGGGAAAGATAGGATAGCAAGGAAAACGAAGGAAAAGAGGGTGATCTCACTTACCAAGACCAAGAAGCAAAGCAAGGAAGCACCAAATGACCTCAACAAGGGTGGATCCAAGTTCTAGGTGCACATGCAAGCAAGATTGAAAAAGTTCTCCTTCTTTGGTTATTCCTCCACCAAGCAAGTGGGGGGAGAACTCCAAGAAAAAAGGAACAACAAAAGAGAGAGCTATGTGTGTAAAGAGCTTGTTTGCATGCAAGGATAGAGGTATATAAGGCTTAGGGTCAGAGAGAGAAAGGGTGAGGTGTCAAGCCAAGCATGCCATGTGTCCAAGGTCTCACCCATGCAAGCATCTCATCAATGCAACCAGGTGAACAGAAAACCAAAAGACCACAATAAGAAAACTCAGAGACCAAGAGGATTAGAAAAATGTAGCAACCGCATAGCATTCTTAGTGGCTAAGGTGGTCAGAAAACCAAACGACCACCAACCCTAGGTATGTTGGCAACCAAGATGAGTTAAAATCTCATCGACAACCAACACTAGGTGGCTCAAGAAACCTTGGAGATTGCCAACCTGAGAGACCTCATAAAAACAACCTTGATGACTGCCAACAGTAGGTGGTCCATAGGATCCAACACTCAAAGGTCAACCATTGAGTTAGGGCATGCATGAGAGAGCCTAATCTCAACACAAGCCTAGATGTCACCACTCAATCAAGGTGTAAAAAGGCACCCCCAAAGCAAAACTATATAAAACATGTTATGAAAACATGTGAGGCACAACAAGCATGTGAACAATTTCAAGAAAAACCCTATATATGGGTAAATTGCATAAAAGTTCAAAACATGCACATATATACATAACTTGATCAAACAGTGTCCAAACTGGACCAAACTTGAAACTTAAGCTTGTCACAGATATCAAAGAAAATATTAGGGCTAGATTCAGGTTTTAAGCATATTATTATAAAATAGCATTTTTGACCAAAAGCAAGGTCAGGGGTCTTTCAACCATAAACCCTTAACAAGGATTTTGCCCTCGAAATCCTATGCAAACAAAGATGGGTACTTCCTACACATATCATCTTCTAACTCCCAAGTGGCTTCATACACACCACAGTGATGCAATAAAACCTTAAAGAAGGCTATATCCTTTTCTTTAGCTTCTTCACCCTCCTATCCAGGATCAACACAAGACCCTCAACATACAACACATCCTCCTCTAACTCGACTTCCACTTGCTGCAATGTCTGCTCTATATTAGGGTGAAACTTCCTCAACATGAACACATGGAAGACATTGTGCAACCTGTGCAACTCTACCAGTAACTCCAACTTGTATGCCACCTTCCCAACACATGCCAAGATAGGGTATGGTCCCATATACCTAGGAGCTAACTTACCCTTGTTACCAAACCTCATCACACTCTTCCAAGGGGAAACCTTAAGGTAAAACTAGTCTCCAACTTGGAACTCCAACGATCTGTGATAGTTATCAACATACGATTTATGTCTATCCTAGGTTGTGTTCAGATATCGCTATATCACCTTATTCTTTTCTATAGCCTTCTACACTAGCTCAGGACCCAAAAGTTGATACTCACATGTCTCATACCAACAAAGAGGTAACCAAAAATGCCTCCTATACATCACTTCATATGGTGCCATATCGATACTCCTCTAATAACTATTGTTGTAGGCAGACTAGATAAAACTGAGATGCACATCCCAACTCCCAAGAAATTGCAAAACACATGCTCTCAATAGATCTTCTAATGTCTGAATGGTCCTTTTTGACTGACCATTAGTCTGTGAGTGGAAGGTTGTGCTAAACCTCAGTTGTGTCCTCCTAACTATATGTAGATGTTCCCAGAAATGACTCACAAACTGTGGACCTTTGTAATATATTATGGTAATTAGAATACCATGCAAACAAACTATCTCATCAACATATATCTATTCCAACTTCTCTATTGTATATGTCATCTTGACTAGAAGGAAGCAAGCTTACTTGGTCAACCTATCAACTATCACCCAAATAGAATCATGAACTTTGGTTGTCCTAGGAAGACCAACCACAAAGTCTGTGGTAAGATAATCACATTTCACTGTGGTATTGGCAAAGGTTGTAACATTCCTACAGGTTTCTGGTGTTTTGATTGACCTATTGAAAAACTAGACACTTAGCAACAAACTCTGTCGCATCATGCTTCAAACCTGGCCACTAATACAGATCCTTCATATTATGGTACATCTTGGTACTGTCAGGATGCATAACATACATCTGGGAATGAGCCTCCTCAAGAACCATCTTCCTCAAACCATTCACATCTAGAACCATTGGCATGTTGTTGAAGCAAATTGTCCCATCCTCCAACTCAAGAAAGCCATCATACTTCATGTTGCCCAACTATGACCTAATAATAATGTATCTTGGTATCACTTTGTTGTTCATCTCAGATTTGTTGCATCAACATTGGCTTCACCTACAATTGTACCAAAAATCTTGCTAAGAGAAACCTCCAACTATATGTTCATCTAACAAAACAATACTAACATGTCCCACTTATGACACACCACAAAGTGCAATTGTGTTACAACCCCAATTTTTGGGTTCAATTGGTGAGAAATGTAATTTCTCATATTAAATATTTGAACAAATAATGATATAATTTGTTTGGGATAAATGGATTTTGTTTGTGTCGTGGGCTTTATTGGCTATTGGGCCCAAATAACAAGGAAATTCAATTAGTAAATGAATAATTGAATTTTTAAGAAAAGAAATATGTAGAAACCTCTAGAAGGCAAATCCAAAGAGGATTTCGTGCCTCTTGGGTTCCTTGGGTACCAAGGAGTCCAAAGTTTCAAAAAGAAAGCAATAAGAAAAGAAAAGATTAATTTCTTTATTAAGAAATAAATTGAAAATAATGATAAAATGTAGAAAATGAGTGGAAAGAGGTATATATGAGATTTCTTGGTGAAATTTCGTATCCATGAGGTTGCTAATATTAAAAGGAATGCCAATGAGGAAAATAAAAGAGAAATAAAGAGAAATCCTCAAAAAGACATATTTAATAAGAAATACACATGATAATGAGAAATAATGCATTTAGATGCATCTAGAAGAATAATGAATATCCAATAAAAAGGATTTCAAAAAAAATAGAGTTTCTTGGGATCCAAGGAGTCCCAATAAAGAGGAAAGAAAGAGAAAATATCAACTTTGCAAAATAAAAGGATAAAGTGATACATTATTTAATGAATTGTGAGGTATTGTTAAAAACAAAGTAATTTCTTTTAAAGGAAATAGAATTTCGTGCCTATGGGATAGAAGGCAATTATAAAAGATATTAAGTAAGAGAAATTTCGAATTCCTAATTATCCAAGAAATAAGAAGTATCAAAGGGATAGAAAGGAGAGAGAAAGCATGCTTCTCATTGAAGGAATATGATTCCTGATAGGAGAGGACTTGTTTCCTCTTAGGTGAGCATCTTAGGGCGAGGATGTACTCCCCTATAAAAGGGGTAGACCCCCTGGATCGAGTTTCAGAGAATACCAAGCATCTTTCGCTCTCTCCCATCTTCTCCTTTTTGTAAGAAAACCCTAAGGTGGAGGAGTAGTGCATCTAGGAGTAACAAGGAACAAGTAGACAAGTACTAGGGAAGCACAATGCTCCCACGACGACTTAGGGGAATGTGGCTATCTTCCCGAGCTCTGGTTCTTGCGCGATGGCTGCAAGAGAGCAGCAGGACGTCCACGTATGGAAAGAGCTAGGGAGCTTGAACGGGCCAACTTGGCCACGACCCAGCAACATCCTCACATGTGCAGAGGCACGTCGGAGCCAGGGAGACAAGCTCGGGTGAGTTTTGTGCCTATGAGTGATGGGAAACAACCATGCGATCAGCTATAGCATGGCTGCTTTGGACGGCCGCACAGAGCAGGCCTGCCCAGCCCAAACCAACCACTATGGTCATAGGATAAGGGCACCGGGAGGAGCACAGGGACCGGACGGAGGTAAGGGAAGATCCGGCATGGCTTTTGAGGTCCAAGGAAGGTGCACGAGCAGCCCCTAGGGTTGCGCTCGGCGGCTAGGGCAGCAGCCATCGGGATGCACAAGGTAGAAGAAGGGTGAAGGCGCGTTGGTCGGTTTTGCCC
Source organism: Alisma plantago-aquatica (assembly GCA_963693085.1). Taxonomy (NCBI): domain Eukaryota; kingdom Viridiplantae; phylum Streptophyta; class Magnoliopsida; order Alismatales; family Alismataceae; genus Alisma; species Alisma plantago-aquatica. Next base: position 1,357,139,454 of record OY856411.1, on the reverse strand, counting down.
CCTATGGGATGAAGCACTAGTTACTTATGCAGGGGCAGATGTGTCATTTAATTGTGTTTCCAATTCAACGTTGCATAGACAAAGATGACGTGGCCGCTTCCGATTGGTTCAAGTAAGTAAAATCTTGCTAAAATTGTATCTAATAAACTGTAGCTCAGATAAATACAAATAATATATGTATTTTGATCAGAAGAACACAAGGAATCCAATAAAAATAGTTTTATAGCCTGAATCTGATCATAGTTCGAGATGTAGTGTAAATTATCATCTTTAATGAATTAAAGATTAAGAAACCCTAGAAAAAAGGCAACCCATGGCGGCTGAGGGGGAACTCGGGGGAGAGGCGACGAGGGAGACGGTGGCACAACGGGGGGCGGGGATCCGGAAGAGGGCCAGATCCTTCTTCTATTGAAGGGGAGCATTGGATAACGGATTCACAGATGAACAAGGAAGTTGATTCCGAGATGAACTCTGGAGGAAATATTGGAGTTAGGGTTTCGGTCCCGGAGATCGGAATCCAGTTCCAATATAAAGGCATGAGGGGAGGACAAGGATCTGAATCCATGGAGGCGGAGGGCTATGTCGGCGCCAAGGGTGGGACGGTTGCACAGAGTAAACATCCCAGATCTACAGACAGCACCCCCCGGCGGACTAATACAGAAGATATAAGTACCACAGAGGCGGAAGGAGGCAAGGTTCGGGCTGGAGGAGCCACTGATAAACCTTTGTTCAGTAAAGTGGTAGCGGGAGAGGAGTATGTGGAAGTAGATCCAAATATAACGATGTTCGAAACGCTGTTTGAGTCGAGTTTGCATGATCATGATGTCTCGCTAAGTAGTAGTGTCGGAACACCAATACTCACGATCAACGAGGAGGTAGAAGAGAAACTTGTCAAACCATGGCAATACGCAGTAGTCGTCAGATTGATAGGAGGAAACATAGGGTACATGACCTTGAGGGAGAGGATCAAAATGTTGTGGAACATCACTGGAAGGTTCAATATGTTCAAACTTGATATGGGCCACTTTGTTGTCCAGCTCTCATGCAGGAAGGACTATGATATGGCTATGGCAGGGGGCCCATGGAAGATCTTCGGATGTTGTTTAGTCATATGGGATTGGAACCCATGATTCAAACCATCAAAAGAGATGCCGCAGTATATAGTCACCTGGGCAAGGATTATGAATCTGCCCCTGCACCTGTATGTCGAGACCATGTTTGAGTATATTGGCTTGGCGCTTGGAGGGTTGTTCAAAGTGGATGAACACACTCAACGGCGCTCAAGGAGTAGGTTTGCCAGGCTGGCGGTTGAGGTCGATACAAGGAAGGAGCCCATCAGGTCCATTATCATTAATGACCAGGAGTATGAAGTCATATATGAAGCCTATCCTGATACGTGCAATCTATGCAAGGAGCTTGGACATCATAGCACATGTTGCCCACAGAAACAGCAACATAATGACCAAGGAGGGAGAAGAGAAAATAGGCAGAAGGAAAATGACGATAGGGAGGATTGGCAGACACAAAAAAGAAGAGGGAATGGGAAGAGAGGACAGCAACAGAATGCTCGAGGTCCTACAATCTCTAGTAGAAGGAACAGGTTCGAAGGGCTCAGTGATGAAGAGGAAGGAGATGAAGACGGACCGACCGAAAAAGATGTACACAGAGAACCTACCATAGCTCAGACACCCAGACAACAAGGGAAGATCTGGCAAAAGAAGAAGAAGGAAGTAGAAAAAAGAAGCACTTCTACGGACGATAAGAGAGAAGCGTTGAAAGATATCTCGAATAATATGAAACAAAAGGACAATAAAGGGAAAGGCACAAAAAAGTAGAACGAGAAGGAAAAGGAAGACGAAATTTAAGAGATACATCTCGTTGTAGACCCATACATAGACGAGGTTATAGAGAAAGAGAAGGACATGGAGATGGAGACTGAGAAACCAGAGAAAGACGAGGAGGAAGGGAGTACCATTGTTGACAACCAATATGAAGATCCTCCTAACGTGGGAGTCTCATCTAGCCGAAAGATCAAAGGGAGCAGTACTAAGATGAAGCCTGTAAAGGTAAAGCCACCTTACATACAGAGGAGACGGAGTCCAAGATTGAACCCAGAGGCGATGGAGGTGAATGGTGAGGATGGGGAAACTCACCCGACCAACTGAAGTTTCATCTGTAGAAGGTCCCCAAAATCCATCAATTGTTTTATGCTAGACACTCTACTGGAACGTAAGAGGAATTGGGAATGATGATACTATACGAGTGCTCAAGGAGATCATGGTAACACACAAACCTAAACTAGTAGCCATTGCTGAACCACGAATCAGTGGGGAGGTGGATCAAAAAGCTATCAAATCCCTTGGTTTCACTAATTTGTATAGAGTAGAGGCTAGAGGCTTCAAGGGAGGTATTTGGGTTTGCTGGAAAGCCACGGAGTGTAGTGTTGACATTATCAACTGTCATAGATAGTTTGTGATGTGCAAGGTTGATGGAGGAACGTATGTTACTATTGTTTATGCCAATCCTCATATCAGTGTCCGGCAGCTCATCTGGAAGCATATTGTGGAGATGGGACACAAGTTCAACAGACCGTGGGTCGTTGTGGGTGATTTTCATACCACCATGAACCCTACTGAGAAGAAGGGAGGGAAACATTATAATTTCGGGGAATTTAAGTTGTTTAATGATACTCTTATGGAAGTTGGACTTTCCGACTTAGGATTCTCTGGTCTTAAGTTCACATACAAGCATGGTGGCCTGCACGAATGCCTTGACAGAGCTCTAGCTAACGTGGAGTTCATCCAGGAGAAAGCGTATTTCTCGGTTACTCATCTCCCTCGGGTGTTCTAAGATCACTGCCCTATTATCATCAAAGATACAAGAAGAAAAGGGGGGAAGGAACGGTTCAGCACTAAGACTTACTGGGAAGGAAATGAGGAGTTCAAGGAGATGCTTATACACACTTGGTAAGGGGAGCAGGATTTTTATATGGCCCTGGGAAACGCAAAGAAGACTATTACTACTTGGGATAGAAAGCACAGAAAATAAAGGAGGGAGCAGAAAGAAAGATTGTTCAATAATATTAACAAGCTACAAGGGATGCAGGAGAGTAGGTACGATCCTTGGACTGATGAACTTCTTTTAACTATGCAGGAAGAAATAGCGAAGATCCTTAAACAGGAGGAAGAGGATTGGAGAAGAAAGAGCCACATTTCTTGGCTAAAACATGGGGATGACAACACAAGATTCTATCAAGCATACGTTAAACAGAGGAAGAGAAGCAACTGTATAGAAGCTCTAAAAGACAACAATAACATATGGACCACGACGGAGGAGGAGGTTAAAGCTTTAGTTCAAAATCACTTTAGAAACATCTTCACTGCCCCTGGGGCGGAGAGGCCAACGAGTTGCAGGTGCATTCCGGTGAAGTTTCGACGGCTAACTGAGAGTGAGAAGCGGATGATGGCTGCTGAACCAACAGAAGAAGAGGTTCTGCAAGTGCTCAAGAAAACTGACCCCAACAAAGCGGCAGGTCCGGACAGAGTCACAGGGAATTTCATGAGGAGATACTGGAAGATCATCGGTAATTTTGTCATGTTGACAATTACCAAGGCGCTTAGGGGGGTGGCTCTACCTAATGAAATTTATAACTCAACCATTGTATTGATACCAAAAGTTCATCATCCGAAGAGGTGTGATCAACTGAGGCCCATATCGCTAAACAATCTATGCCTGAAGATGTGTTCTAAGGTCATGGTGGAACGTCTAAAACATTGTATGCTAGACTGGATTTCTCAAAAACAATCGAGCTTTGTACCTGGACGAAGAATAACCGATAACATTGCTGTTGTTCAGGAGGTCATCCATAGAATGAGGAGGAGCAAGGGGGCTAAGACTATGGCTGTGAAAGTGGACCTCTCGAAAGCATATGATATGATGCCATGGGACTTCATGGAAGACACACTGAATCACACAGATATACCTGAGAATCTTAAAGGGTTCATTATGAATACGGTCAAATCTGGGAGAACTTCTATTGTGTGGAAGAACACCACTCTACCGGAGTTTAAGGTGACAAGAGGGTTAAGGCAAGGAGACCCATTGTCTCCCTACTTATTCGTGCTCTGCATTGACAGATTAAGTCAGATGATCCGAGAAAGAGTGAGGAAGAATGTTTGGAAACCAGTGAAATTATCCACGAAGGGGCCTTCTCTAGCACATTTGTGCTTCGCAGATGATATCATATTGTTCGCGAGAGCATCCATGGCCAACATGAAAACCATTATAGGCGTGAAGAACAGCGTTGCTTCAGGCCAAAAGATATCAGTTGAGACAACGAGAATATACTTCTCTACAGACGTGAAGAACAGAGTGCGTCGAGCAATCTGCAGATTTAGTGGATTCATAGAGACCTCCGATCTGGGGAAATACCTCAGGGTGCCACTGTTACATAAGCGGGTTAACAAGGAAACCTATGGGGAAGTTCTCACCAATGTGAACAATAAGATAGCATCTTGGTCAGCCCACTGCTTATCATTGGCTGGAAGGGTTTGTCTAGCGAAGGCAACGCTTACGGCGATGCCTACTTACTTGATGCAAACAGCAGTAGTGTCGGCAGGTTTATGTGACCGGATCGATGGCACTATCAGGAGATTCATTTGGGGGGGAGGAAGGAAGGAACGACCCCTATCTCTAGTAGCCTGGAGGAAGGTTATCAGTAGCAGAGTCAATGGAGGCCTAGGCATCAAGACCATGAGAGAATGGAACAATGTTCTAATGGTGAAGAACTCCTGGGATGTGGCGACGCACACACCCACGATATGGTGTCAGCTTATGAGCAGTAGATACAAAGCTTACAAGGAAGGAAATAAGCTGAATTTATCCAGATTAGCGAAGGCTACCTTGGAAGGCAAAGACTTTATCACCCAGAATTCGCATATACAGTTGGTGGCGGGGAGGGACACAAATTTTTGGGATGATATGTGGGTGAGGAACCAAGGGAGGCTGAGAAATACAGCCACCAAGGCCATACCGGATGAACTCCAGGACCTGCAGGTGAGGAGCGTGGTGCTCGACAATGATGGATGGGATGTGAATTTCTTGAAGGAGTGGCTTCCAATGAGCTGTGTAAAAGACATCATGTGTATTCAGCCACCTAAGAAGCAGGTTGGGAAAGATACTATAGTCTGGAATCACACTAGCACAGGTAAATTTACGACAAGCTCAGCTTACAAAGCTTGTCGACATGAAGCAGATCTAGTGGTTCAGGGAGAATGGAGGACGATTTGGGATGCCCATACCTCAGCTCGGGTGAAGATGTTTATGTGGACCTTGTCACATAATGTGATTCTGACGAATAAAAGGAGAAAGGAGAGGCAGATGGTGGAGGATAGCAGGTGCAGCATCTGTAAGACACAAGAGGAAGACAGCCTTCACGCTGTCAGAGACTGCAACCATGCTACTGAATGCTGGAAGAACATTCTGAGGAACGGGATGCCTCCGAATTTTTTCACTGAACCAAACCTGCATGCATGGATATGAGGGAACCTGAGGAACAAGAAGATTCAAGATAGTTTCATGTACGGTTGTTGGCATATTTGGAAGAACAGAAATGGACAGGTTATGGAGAACAGGCAGCCCAATCAAGTGCACACAACAAGGAATGTAAATCTTGAGCTACGACTGAATAAGCTGGCCTGGGATAGAGGGGAGGACGAACAAGTTGAAGCTCAACATGAGCAATGGGAGCTACCGAAGGAAGGATGGACCAAAATTAATGTAGATGCGGCGTTCCAGAAGAAAGGGAGTAGTTGTGCCCTTGTCGTGAGGGATTGCAGAGGGAGGTGGTTGATGGGGAAGGGAACCAAAGTCACTGCCAAGGATGCCCTGGAAGCAGAAGTGAAAGCCATCATCATTGCGATGGAGGAGGCAGAGAGGTTAGGGTGGGATAAGGTGATCATGGAATCGGACTGCAAGCTTGCTGTCCAATTGCTTCAAGGAGAACAGGCTGAAGCTCCACGGTTCACAGAAGCTCAGGCAGACTGCAAGAGGATGATGAGGTCAAATTGGTTGCTTGTTCATGTGAGGAGAGATCATAACCAGCTGGCTGATGAACTAGCCAGCTATCATAAAAAATAAAGCCTTGGAGGGAGGTATTACACCTGCCCACCTGAATGCATGTATGACAGGTTGATTAGAGATTGCAATGGAAGTAGTACTGCCAAATTTAATTCAGTCCATAACTTAATCTGTAGCAATAATTTCGTTGATTTGCTCGTAAGAGGAGGACGGGATGAATAAAAACACCTCCTGACTAATCCTAAAAAAAAGATTAAGAAACCCTATTTTGAAATGAATAAAGTGTTTAATAGGGTTTAATGGATCATTAGAGTTGATGTTAACTTGTTAAATGTAAAAAGGTACATTATGTTCAAAAAGGAAGAACTTTGCATGTGATTAGTCTAATTTAGAGTTTATGTGCATAAATATGCTTGAAATTTGAAAAGTACATAAAGTTATCATCTTTAATGATTTCATTAAGGAGAAACCCTTAGATTTGATGATAGATGGACTTAATGATGTTATTTTGGATAATTCAAGCTGAGATTAACATGTTTTTAATAAAAGTTAAAATAGGATCTAAAAAGATGATCTTTTTATATGATTGGCTTAATTTAGGGATTCGTGCATGATTATGCATTAATGAGCTTAAAACCCCTAATTTAGGAGAATATGTCTTTTAATTGTTTTAATTGTTCAAATCCATGAATGAATAGGGATATGATGATCCTAAGTCAATTTGGGTATAAAAGACTATTAAAATGAATAGTTGAGCAATTATGGTTCATATAAATGGAAAAGAGTATTTTAGGGTTTGTTGACCTAAAATGGATAAAGTTTGAGGAATTGATCTAAGAAACCCTAATGAATATTAATGAAACCTTAATGTGGATTAGAAACCCTAGAAAGAGAATCCAAGTCAATAAAGTAGATTCTTGATAAAGTGTGTAATAAATAGAGTACATATTCTTTTCAGGAATTATGTGATGATTGAATTACTTGCTTGGATATGTTGATTGGCTTGATTGTATATACATGAAGTATATGTTGAATAATCTGCATGACTCATGAAATTAGGTATGTGGTTACGCTTATGAATAATTGCTCTAGTTTCATGGTGATTCCCGAAGTTTTAATCGGTTGCTTGAAAATAACTGTTGGATGTTTATTTATTTCATGCAACTATAAAGTGACTATGATTATCACTATAAATGTGCATATATAACTGACTAGATCCGGGTCCACCTCTATTACTTTGAAAAGGCTAAAAAAAGGGGTAATCCTAGAGCAAGGTCTAGGTTACCAAAAGTTAGAAACTGGGCTACCTACGTGTAGTGCCATGAGACTCATTAGCCTGCCATGAGTTAAGGAGTGGGCTACTTACGAGTAGTGCAATGTGACTCAACCCTAGAAATTGGTTCATCTATAGGTGGATCATGAGGGGTTTAATGGGGACAACATAGAGGATAGGGTACTCTTGGATCATGGAGTTATATCTAAAATGCAATCTTGGTTGTTAAATGATTAATTGAATGATTACATTGTTAATGTATTAACATAATTATTGTTTCCCCCGCATATCAGCTTCGGCTGACCGACGTTTTGTTTGTCAGCGTTTTAGGAACAAGCTAAAAGGACAAACAGTAAATCATCATATTGTGAAATACATGAAGAAAAATACAAGGAGGATTAGTTATAGTAGAATCCTGAAGTGGATAGAAGTTTAGAGATCCAATTTTTCAAAAAGGTATGCAAAAATTTATTTTCTTACAGCTTTTAAGTATATTCTGTTAAAATTTGATAATTATTCTTGGTTAATTGCCGAACCTTTGATCTGGAAATTATGGGTGCGGCTTTGACCTCTCAGTCTCCCTTAATTGGGGGTCATCGGGAGGTGGGGTCGTAACATTTGGTATCAGAGCGTAGGTTCCTCATTTAACCATTAATAATTAATAAATTTTACAAACTCCATAGAACCCAAGGGAGATTTTAGAGGATTACTCGAAAGACCTGTCTAGAAAAGGATCACGATCGGGGGCTGGCAATATTTTCCTCCACACTGCTAGTCGGAATACGAGGACTCCCGGATCCGTGTGACTGCCTGGCCAAAGTATTAGGGTATGAATCAAAATGAGATACCTTTAGGACTTCTCATCTTATTCATCCCTTCTCATCACAAAATTCTGATAAGGACCTAAAGGATTAGGGTTTTCTTTCTCCTCACCCTCCTGAGGTATGGGTAAGGTTAATAAGGTTTAAGGAATCCTCCACCAAATTAATGAAAAGCATGTAAATAAAATGTCATGGACATAAGCTTAATAGATTAAGCGCAAATTAAAGAATAGATACATGCTTAGGTCGTATGACATAAGTTGTCATGTCCTCAGAAGAGACCTGAGGCTAGACCTTCTTGTCAGGAGGATAAGTTAGTCTTAGAGATAGAGATCTCCATTGCAAGTAGAGACCTGGCACATCCTCTGAGGATGATAATAACCCTAACCCTAAGTGAAGGTTAGAGAGAGAGATGGCATGATGAGTTAGACCAGGTGTTTGGATGGACATGCTTTAGATGACGTATGAGCCATGAGAGGTTGGATGACCTAGTCCATCTAGCAACCCCAACCCTGGGATGGGTCGTGCATGTTTGAGTGAAGGACAACTCCTTCATTGATGAGGTTAGAGAAGAACCTATGGAAACCCCATGAGCTCATATGGGCATAATAGGCACCCAGAATGTATCAGTAGTGCGAGCAATAGGTTGAAACCCTGACCAGGAGTGTTTGATGGATAGCTTATGTGATAAGCTTAAGGGGCTATAGATAACCTTGAGCGAACATGAGATGAACACATGCTTCATCCGAGAAGGGGAATACTTTTGCGGTCGACCCTCCACAAAGAGAGGACCTCTAATGGTGAGGTTAGTTGTAGGATTAGCTCTAGAGAGAGAGCAGGAAACCCAGCAAGAAGGTTGGAATCCTAGACTCCAGGATACGAGGAGAAGTCAGGAGTTGAGGATGATGCGACCAAAGTGGATGATAGAGGTCGTCACATGCTTGATCCCTAGAGGTTGATGATGTCTTAGTTGCCATGGGAGGAACCAAACCCTAGAGAGAGTATGAGGCTTCTGTCACTTATGTGCCTAGGGTATAAGAGTTTACCTTTTGAGAAAGGAAGAAGAAGTTTTGTATACTTTGGAGAGGATTAGTAACAGATTATGAGGCCTTGTACCTTGTTGGTTGTCCTTAAGGAGGACTCAACTCTGAAATGTTTCTCGAATGGAAGGATGACAGGAAGTGCATGTCATGCCTTTTGCAAGCCTGATATGTGGTTAAGAGATAGAGCATGCAGTTGGACACCTAAAAGTGAACCTAGGGTTCCTAGGCCTAAGAGGGGAAGTGGTGTACCTAATGCTCATGGCGAGAGTTGAGTTTCTATAGATGCGAGCATGGTACTTCCTGTGTTAAGAGGAAAGGAAAACCCCTTAAGTTTAAAGTATGTTTGATGAACCCCTCCCAGCTAAGTTGTGGACATGGGAAGGTATGACCTTGATCTAATGTTGATGAATAAGAACCTAGATGACCTAGCCTGGTTTAGTGGTCTTCTTATGCCTTAATATCTTACTAGGGCTAAGCATATGGATGTAAACCCTAGACCTAAATATGTTTGTGACCTGGTTGCCAAGAGTTGTAGTTTCCTCCCATCCTAGGAGATGGACCCTTTGGTAGGGTGTATACCAGTCTTGTGGTTCTGAGGAAAACTAAAGGGGTCTCATAGGATCTTGAGAAGCTAAGTGAAAAGTACATGGTATGAGGATGAACCTGTATACCCATAGATAACCATCTCTAGGTGCATATGGATGTGTTACCATGGAGGTAACCGGCATGCGGTCTGATCAAGGAAGGCGGGTCACCATGACCCGATGAAAGGATGACAGACAGCCCATGAATGCAGAGAGGGAGATGATGAAGGCTTGGGTAAGGTTCTAAGTTGAACATGTACTATAATAGAATCCTAAAGTCTATCCTAGGGTCAGGTGGGGGTAAGACCGATGGAAGTAAGGAGTTTCCTAATTCCCTAGTTGCACATGACCATAGGGTCAGGAGGTAACAGCTATCGTTGTCTGAGGGCCATGGGTTAGGAGATTGATCACCTTCATGAACTCATGGGACCCAAAGGGCAGATGAGTAGGGCACTCTCTTGATGCATGAAGGAAGAGGGATGACTCCAAAAGTGTCGGCACCCTATAGACCTACAGGAGGTGACCAAGGGATGTGGGTAAACCTCAGTAGATCCAGGACTAGTCTTCCATGGAAGTAACTTTGATATCGAGATGATTGTGATGAAGTGACATATGAGGCACGTTTCAACTTAGATTTAAAGGTGTACTGGCAAGGTGGGATGTACCATCTCTACTCTTGGAACAAGAAGAACTCTGTATTTGGACTGCAGCCAAATGCTTATTTCCTCTTGTTATGGGTGTGAGAGATAGGACATTACACATGTCATACACCAAGGATAAGAGATGATGTAGGTTGGAACGTTGCCACGAGACATGGGGACAGAGAAGATAACATACCCTGATAAAGTGAATAATACATGGATGGTTTGCAAATACTAAGAGAAATGAGGTAGTCACCTTATGAGGATGTTTTCATCTAGAGATATGAGTCATACAAGGTGGAGTTGGATCACCAAAAGATGAGCTCAAGGTGTTTTCAGTGAAGATAGACTTAGAATTCGAGATGATAAGTGAAATACATGGAAGTGTATGTCTTCAATGTTACCTAATACCTAAGGATGTGAAGTGGTAATGGATGCTCTGGTTGAGATATATCTGACTAGTTTGACTAGAAGCTAGAAGAGGTTGTTAGGCTAACCCTAAGTTTGAAAACGATACGTGTTTGGCTAACACTCAGATATAACGAGATATGTTGAAAAAGTTAATGGTTGTTTGGTTAGCCAGTCTAGTCCTTGATGCAATGAAAGGATGGTGGTAGAACCTCATATGCACTTATTTGGAAAAGAAGGTGATGAAACCCCGACTAGAGTGGTTTAGGGGAAATGATCTTGAGGAATCATGACATATAGGAGATCATGATTTTAAGATCACCATACACCGTACCACCAAGATAGTAAGTGACAGTAGGACTTTAGATAAAGTTGCATGTGGTATATGGCCATACAAGCCAAAGGTGAAGTACGAGCACCAGTAACCCCGTGCTTTGATGTAAAGGATAAAGAGTCCCCAAAAGAGAAAGGGAGTCCATCACTATGGATGTTGTAAGTCTCCCCTGGACCAAGGAAGGTCAAGATGTGACATGGGGTATGATAGATCGTCTTACCCAAATGACATGAGAGAGAAAGAGTTTTGTTAAGGGACAGATCTAGTTGAACTATCCATGAGAGAGATGGTCCAACTACACCATGATGTGAGTTCAAAGGTTCTTGAGTTTGACCTAGAGGTTCACTTCCATAAAGTGGAAGTAGGTACATGAAGAACTCAATGTCAGTATAGTTTATCACCCCTAACTATGGTTAGTATGATCCAGACTAAAGGGTCTGATGAGGGCATATGTGCTCGATTTGGGGTGATAGTTAGAGACAGTTTTTGTCCTATGAAAGATGTGTTGATGACCACCATAGCCAGTATCGGGATTTAAAGAAGCTCTGTAAGGGAGGTTGTGTCGGTCACCACTTCAGTAAGGTGATGTTGGTGAAAGGACCACAGTGTGTGTAGATGAAGTCACTTTGATCGTGCAATGGCTAAAAGGAGCCTAGAGATGACAAGAGTCGTGAGCGGATGCAAAGTAGTCTGACATACAAGTCATTGTGGAAGAATATGTGACATGAAAATCCGACCCCTCTAAGTGACAGCTACGAGAGCTGAGTTCCCGATGCATGGGTTCTTTTGACATGGATTGGTGGAGAAGGTTCAGTTTGATCTTACCCCTCAGGATAAAGTAATGTGTGATGAGTTTCAAGTGTCCAATTTAGAGCACTATGTGAGGTACCCCGACCCTGTGCTGAGCAATGAACCTAGTGAGCCCCAAGGGAGGCTGAAATGGCTTGAGTCACCTGTGCAGTTTATAGACGCCAGGATGAAAGAACTCAGAGAAAAGAATATGTGATGATAAAGGTTCTTTGAAAGCGTCGTGGGTAAGGTAAAGCCACAAAGGGGCCAATAGTGGACATGGAAAAGTCTTATCCTGAATTATTTTTTTGCTCGATAGAATTTTGAAGACAAAATTTCTATAAGAGGGGAAGGATGTTACAACCCCAATTTTTGGGTTCAATTGGTGAGAAATGTAATTTCTCATATTAAAAATAATTGAACAAATAATGATATAATTTGTTTGGAATAAATGGATTTTGTTTACAATAGCCTTGATGTTTGTGTCGTGGGCTTTATTGGCTATTGGGTCCAAATAACAAGGAAATTCAATTAGTAAATGAATAATTGAATTTTTAAGAAAAGAAATATGTAGAAACCTCTAGAAGGTAAATCCAAAGAGGATTTCGTGCCTCTTGGGTTCCTTGGGTACCAAGGAGTCCAAAGTTGCAAAAAGAAAGCAATAAGAAAATAAAAGATTAATTTCTTTATTAAGAAATAAATTGAAAATAATGATAAAGGAATGCCAATGTGGAAAGAGGCATAAATGAGATTTCTTGGTGAAATTTCGTATCCATGAGGTTTCTAATATTAAAAGGAATGCCAATGAGGAAAATAAAAGAGAAATAAAGAGAAATCCTCAAAAAGACATATTTTAATAAGAAATACACATGATAATGAGAAATAATGCATTTAGATGCATCCAATAAAAAGGATTTCAAAAAAATAGAGTTTCTTGGGATCCAAGGAGTCCCAATAAAGAGGAAAGAAAGAGAAAATATCAACTTTGCAAAATAAAAGGATAAAGTGATACATTATTAATGAATTGTCAGGTATTGTTAAAAAGAAAGTAATTTCTTTTAAAGGAAATAGAATTTCGTGCCTATGGGATAGAAGGCAATTATAAAAGATATTAAGTAAGAGGAATTTCGAATTCCTAATTATCCAAGAAATAAGAAGTATCAAAGGGATAGAAAGGAGAGAGAAAGCATGCTTCTCATTGAAGGAATGTGATTCCTAATAGGAGAGGACTTGTTTCCTCTTAGGTGAGCATCTTAGGGCGAGGATGTACTCCCCTATAAAAGGGGTAAACCCCCTGGATCGAGTTTCAGAGAATACCAAGCATCTTTCACTCTCTCCCATCTTCTCCTTTTTGTAAGCAAACCCTAAGGTGGAGGAGTAGTGCATCTAGGAGTAACAAGGAACAAGTAGACAAGTACTAGGGAAGCACAATGCTCCCACGACGACTTAGGGGAACGTGGCTATCTTCCCGAGCTCTTGTTCTTGCATGGTGGCCGCAAGAGAGCAGCAGGACGTCCACGTATGGAAAGAGCCAGGGAGCTTGAACGGGCCAACTTGGCCACGACCCAGCAACATCCTCACTTGTGCAGAGGCACGTCGGAGCCAGGGAGACAAGCTCCGGTGTGTTTTGTGCCTAGGAGCGACGGGAAATGACCATGCGATCAGCTGCATATTTTGATCAGAAGAATACAAGGAATCCAATAAAAATAGTTTTATAGCCTGAATCTGATCATAGTTCGAGATGTAGTGTAAATTATCATCTTTAATGAATTAAAGATTAATCAACCCTATTTTGAAATGAATAAAGTATTTAATAGGGTTTAATGGATCATTAGAGTTGATGTTAACCTGTTAAATGTAAAAAGGTACATTATGTTCAAAAAGGAAGAACTTTGCATGTGATTAGTCTAATTTAGAGTTTATGTGCATAAACATGCTTGAAATTTGAAAAGTACATAAAGTTATCATCTTTAATGATTTAATTAAGGAAAAACCCTTAGATTTGATGATAGATGGACTTAATGACGTTATTTTGGATAATTCAAGATGAGATTAACATGTTGTTAATAAAAGTGAAAATAGGATCTAAAAAGATGATCTTTTTATATATTGGCTTAATTTAGGGTTTCGTGCATGATTATGCATTAGTGATCTTAAAAACCCTAATTTAGGAGAATATGTCTTTTAATTGTTTTAATTTTTCAAATCCATGAATGAATAGGGATATGATGATCCTAAGTCAATTTGGGTATAAAAGACTATTAAAATGAATAGTTGAGCAATTAAGGTTCATATAAATGGAAAAGAGTATTTTAGAGTTTGTTGACCTAAAATGGATAAAGTTTGAGGAATTGATCTAAGAAACCCTAATGAATATTAATGAAACCTTAATGGAGATTAGAAACCCTAGAAAGAGAATCCAAGTCAATAAAGTAGATTCTTGATAAAGTGTGTAATAAATAGAGTACATATTCTTTTCAGGAATTATGTGATGATTGAATTACTTGCTTGGATCTGTTGATTGGCTTGATTGTATATACATGAAGTATATGTTGAATATACTGCATGACTCATCAAATCAGGTATGTGGTTACGCTTATGAATAATTGCTCTAGTTTCACGGCGATTCCCAAAGTTTTAATCGGTTGCTTGAAAATAACTGTTGGATGTTTATTTATTTCATGCAACTATAAAGTGACTATGATTATCACTATAAATGTGTGTATATAACTGACTAGATCCGAGTCCACCTCTATTTCTTTGAAAAGGCTAAAAAAAGGGGTAATCCTAGAGCAAGGTCTAGGTTACCGAGAGTTAGAAACTGGGCTACCTACGTGTAGTGCCATGAGACTCATTAGCCTGCCATGAGTTAAGGAGTGGGCTACTTACGAGTAGTGCCATGTGACTCAACCCTAGAAATTGGTTCATCTATAGGTGGATCATGAGGGGTTTAATGGGGACAACATAGAGGATAGGGTACTCTTGGATCGCGGAGTTATATCTAAAATGTAATCTTGGTTGTTAAATTATTAATTGAATGATTACATTGTTAATGTATTTATATAATTATTGTTTCCCCCACATACCAGCTTTGGATGACCGATGTTTTGTTTGTTGGCATTTTAGGAACAAGCCCAAAGGACAAACAGTAAATCGTCATATTGTGAAATACATGAAGAAAAATACAAGGAGGATTAGTTAGAGTAGAATCCTTAAGTGGATAGAAGTTTAGAGATCCAAGTTTTCAAAAAGGTATGCAAAAAATTATTTTCTTACAGCTTTTAAGTATAGTTTGTTAAAATTTGATAATTATTCTTGGTTAATTGCCGAACCTTTGATCCGGAAGTTATGGGTGCGGCTTCGACCTCTCGGTCTCCCTTAATTGGGGGTTATCGGGAGGTGGGGTATTAACAAATTGTGCCTTATTTCAGATGATGATGAAGATGACTTCCTACTCAACACATCAGCCACCACTTCCTTGGATGGTAGTCTATCATGCAATCATAGTCCTTGATAATCTCCATCAATCTTCTCTATCGCATGTTCAACTCCTGCTTTGAGAAGATATATTGAAGATTCTTGTGGTCGATGAAGATCTGACACTTCCCCCCATATAGATAATGCCTCTAAATCTTCAAAGCGTGAACCACTACTGCAAGATCCATATCAAGTGTTAGGTAGTTCACCTTGTGTTTCTTAAGTTGTCATGAAGCAAAAGAAATCACGTTCTTGTCCTGCATCAACACACATCCCAAGCCATTCTTTGAAGAATTACAGAAGACGATATAGCCTTCCCCTTGCACTAGCAACACTAACATTGGGGCACCAGTCAGATTCTCCTTCAACAACTAGAAAGAACCCTAACACTTGTCATCCTAAACAAAAGGAACACCTTTCCTAGTCAACTTGGTTAGGGGTAACTCTACAACACTGGAATTCTTAATGAATCTCCTATAGTAACCATCCCAAACCTAGGGAACTTAAAACCTCAGCCGATGTCTTGGGTTGTTTTCATTCCAGTACATACTCCATGCATCTTCTTTGAGTCTATGCAAACACCCTTAGCAGATATAACATGACCCAGAAAAAACATCTCGATCAACTAAAACTCACACTTATTGAACTTCACATATAACCGGTGCTACCTCAACAACGTCAATACCTAGAGAAGGTGATGTTCATGTTGCTAATTTCCCTAGAGTATATCAAGATATCATCAATAAACATGACCACAAACTGATCCAATATGCTCTAAACACCCTATTCATCAGATCCAATATGGTAACCCAAATGGCAGAACCACAAACTCATAATGACCATACCTAGTCTGAAAAGAAGTCTTAGGTATGTGATCTGCCTTGATCCTCAACTTCAGATATCATGACCTCATATCTATCTTTGAGAACAATGTAGCACCTCTCAACTGATCAAACCAATCATCAATCCTCACAATGAGTACTTGTTCTTCAGTGTGACCTTGTTCAACTGTCGATAATCTATACAAAGTCTCATGTAACCATCCTTCTTCTTCACAAACAACACGGGAGCACCCCAAGAGGAAGTGATAGCTCATATGAAACCCTTCTCTAGAAACTCCTACAACTACTTCTTCAATTCCAACATCTCTGTTGGTGCCATTCTGTAGGGTGACTGTTCTATGGGTTATGTTCCACGAACAAGATTGGTCTCAAAATCAATCTCTCTAAGAGGGGTAACACTAGGAAACTCTTCTAGAAAGACATCCTGAAACACTTGCACTATTGGTACCTCCTGGATACTATGAATTCTCCTCTTGGTATCCACAACATGTGCTAAGAAGGCCTCACACCCCAGTCTCATCAAACTCTCTGATGTCATATCCGACATCAAACATGTAGGGAATCTTCCTATATCCTTGGAAGATCCACGAACAATCTCCATCACAAAACGTCACCACCTTGGAACTACAATCCAAAAAAACCTTATGCTTCTCTAAGGTATCCAACCCAAAGATAACATCAATTTATGCATGTCAAGTGGCATAAGATCCACTTGAATGTTGCATCCCAAAAAAGAAATAACGCAAGATGGACACACCTTGCGCAACTCAGCAGAACCAACTAAAGGGGTTTCAAGCAAAAGGCTATCAGATCTACTACAAATAGGAAAATAACAACTACTTATGACATCTCTGGTGATAAAAGAATGCATGACACCTGTGTCAACCAAAGCAGATACAAAAGAAGAAGTGGATAAGTCATACTGAAAAAGTTTCATATGACCTATCATGACCAATGGATTGACCACTCCCTCCCGCTAACTCATAGCATAGAATCTAGTCGTCGTCGCCTATTGTCATCCATGTCCTCTTCTAGCTGCCATGATGACCCCAACATCGATGCATGGCCTCATCCTCTACCACCACCACTTCTAAACTGTTGCTAATACAAACCTCATTGACTCTTCCTTGGTTTCTATGTCACTTCTTCATCCTTCATAGGGATCATCCACATTATATGCCCTACCTGTCCACACTTGTGACAAGTCCTCAAATCATATCGTGGCCTAGACAGCCCTGTCATTGACACAGACGTTGTACTGCATGTTCCTGCTGGTGGAAAGTTGTAACCTCTGCCCTTACTCAGGGACCATTGTGAAGACACTTCTGATCTTAGATCAGAGAAAGTCGATCTCTGTTGTGACTGTGGTTAGACCTGTAAATGGATATCTGGAATCCCCACATTTGATCTAGATTCGAGTCTGAAGCTTTGAAAAAATTTGACATCCTCATAATCCGAATTGGATTTAGGATATCAAATTTCATATCTAAAAATTTTGGATAGGATATCAGACACAGCTATATCCACTCCAAAAAATACAAATTTGACAAATATATGCATATATTATTATATATATTATCTATATAAAAATATGAGAATATATATTTTATCATATATTTTCTATATAATACATTAATAACAATACATTTATGATTTCTGGTTCAGATCAGATATTATATGTTGGATTGGGTTCTAATATTATTACATGATATCCATTGGATATCGAATCAAATTTTTTTCTGATTCAGATTTGGATATTGGATATAGCAGTATCTGCTCTATATTTGATCCATTTATAGGTCTAACTCTGATGACAAGAACCTTGGCTTCTTAAATCCTTCAGACAACTGGCCTTGAAACTTAGCTAGCCTTTTCTTAGCATTGTCTTCATGCTTCCCGATAGCAGGCCTCTCAATCCTTCTCACTGACTCCACAAAGATAGAGAACCTCTCCCTATTATCCAAGGAAGATGTTGTCATAGACAACTCGTGCCCAGACCCTTTCAAACATGTGAATCATTTCCTTTTCTATTGTTTCCATATGAGAACAGAACCTCAAAAGCTCCATAAACTTAGCCTAATATCGTTAATCAACACCAAACCTTGACGTAACTTCTCAAACTGAGCTGTCTTCTCATCAAGGTACACCTCTTGGAAGTAACGACTCAGAAACTCTCGCCGAAACTCTTCCCAACCTACAACAACTCCCAGTATTTTCTCCTATTCTATGGCCCACCAGTGGCCAGAACTACCCTTCAACAGGTAAACAACATGCTTCACCTTGTCCTCTTCCAAGATGTTCAAGATCTTAAATGCCTTCTCAACCTTCAACAACCACATATATGTGTCCGTTGGGAGCATTGTACCCACATACTCGATAGCTCCAACATGTTGCAACCTTTCAAACATCTTCTCATAAACCTGAGATTCCTCATTAGGGATGGCTGCCCTAGATTGAGGTACAGGAGCTTTATCCGCTATGTGCATAGTAGTTGCCATGAGCTATCCAAACAAGGATTGAAATGTACGGTTTTCCATGGTTGTAGGGTCAAATTGAGGCATTGCAGGATGTTATGTCCCTGTCTCAGGCACTCTACTGTCATGTGTCAGCCTCCTACCACTACCTCCTGGTGCGAAGTAGATACGCTATGCATGTTCTTCCCGTTCTCCAGACATATCTGCATAAGAATAAGCTATGATCATATATGTTGGATTATGTAAGAATATACACAAACCCTAGTCCTATGTCCCTATAGACTTAGTAAACCTAAAGCTATGATATCAACTAACTATGATGCTCTATCATGCTAAATGAAATTACTCAAAACAAAACATGTGATCAACTAGTGTTATCCACATAAATAGAAAAGAGGGTAAATTAAAACTAAATTAGACATTACCATCGTGTTCAAAAATATTACAAAAAGGTCTAACTATTTAATTATCAACACATATCATGTCTGGTATTTACATGTATGTCTAGTGGTCTCAGCCACAATATGTATACAAAAGATATGTTCCACATATACATGCCATATACAAACATCAACACACTATCATAAACTCGATTCGTTGTACATATCATCTACAAAACATCCCCTACCCGGACCTAAGAGTACAGGGACAGCTCTTAGACTCTACTAACTACTAGCCAAACTCCAACTCCTACTGCTCTCCAAATTGCTCTTACTCACCACCACGACCCAGACGACGTCACTGACGATCACCTAAAAGGATATGGTGACCCGTGAGGTGATACCAACGTCCCAACAAGAGATATTACTCTCAACAGCGGTTATTGATTACAGAAGGTTGTATGATAGTAAACAGATCAAGCAGATTAGCAAGTTAAACTGATAGGCATAGCAACATGCAAAATTAATAAGATGTATAAAGGAACAAATAAGACTATCATTGATAAATAGTTAACTACTCTTACTACACTATAGAACAACTGAGCAATATAAAAAACAAGGAAAGGGTTAAAACAATGTGAATCATGTTTAACCCTAAACAAATATACTACATGACTGTATTACATCTTTTATTAAGACTTGAGGATTTTGAGGTATACCACTCAGAGTCCAATTGACCACTGCTAAGTTGAAATTAGTGTTGTATAAGATCTAGGAGAGATAGACTCCTAAGATTTCATCTGCCCTCATTCTATAAAATAGCCTAGTCCGCATTGGTAAATAGGTCATGGCACTAGCAACCAGGGTACACAAACCCCATCATCTGAGGTACAACTGCAAATGTCCTCAAGTACATCACATATACTGAATTGTATCCATCTGAGATACATCCTCGACCATTGTCCTACTGAGTTATGACTATCGGCTATACCCAAGGTCAAACGACCTCTCCCCATCTCTAAAATCATGTCGGTTGTAGCTTGGAAAGGACGTCCAAGTAATAGCTCATTGCCATGTTCATCCTACATCTCCATGACTACAAAATCTGCTGGAAAAACAAATTTGTCCACTTTCACTAACACATCTTCACAGATTCCATATGGCTTTACCACCGAGTTGTCTGCCAATTGAATAGTCATGTTGCTTGGCCGTGACTCTTTCAATCCCAGCTTTTTGAATGTAGAAAGGGGCATCAAGTTGATGGTTGCCCCTGAGTCACATAATGCTTCACCAAATTTGACTTTTCCAATATAATAAGAAATTTTAAAGCAGCCTGGATCTTGCCTCTTTGGCGGCAAAGTGCCCATGATGAAGGCACTCACTTGCTCCTTGAGCACGACAGCCTCTATATCCGGAATTTTCCTCTTCTTAGTAATGATGACCTTTAGAAATTTTCCGTAAGATGGGATTTGCTCAATGGCTTCCAATAGAGGGATATTGACTGAAAGCTTCCTGAAACTGTCTAAGAACTTCTTAAATTTTGCATCTATCTTCCTTGCCTTAGCACTATTTGGATACGGGATCGGGACCGCTTGTGCCCTTTGATGATGTGGCACATAGGGTGTCCTTTTCTGAGGTTCCTCCTATGCCACATGTTCTTCAGTATCATCCACGGTTGTGTCATCA
The DNA here is from genome assembly GCA_963693085.1 of Alisma plantago-aquatica. Taxonomy (NCBI): domain Eukaryota; kingdom Viridiplantae; phylum Streptophyta; class Magnoliopsida; order Alismatales; family Alismataceae; genus Alisma; species Alisma plantago-aquatica. The sequence goes on along the minus strand of OY856411.1, from coordinate 1,357,118,624 downwards.
ACCTGCCCTATGACTGGTGTGGGCTGCTCCTCATTGGCTTCACCTTCTACTTCAGCTTGTGGTGTGCTTGTCTTCTCATTCCTTGGATTTAACAATTTCTTGCCGCTTCTTAGCAAGATGGCCTTTGCCTACTGGTTTCCCCCTGGAACATTGGTGTTTCCCGGAAAGCCTGGATGTGACGGTTTCTTCAAACTGGCTATCTCTGCTGCCATCTGTGCCATAGATGTATCAATGGTCCTCATTTGCGCCCCATGGCTCTGCAGCGTTTGCCCAAACTGATTCATAAACTCCCCTTGCTGTTTAATTTGCTGGACGAACGTAGTCATGAGTTCTTGATTTTGCTTTATCACCTAATTGAGCAACTCTGTGCTCTTATCCTCTGCTACTGGCTGGGGTTTGGCATCCGGATCCTACAGAAAATTGTTTGGATCCTTCCACGAGAACTTCTTGTCTTTTCTCCATGTGTAGTCGTTGTTCCTATAACCTGGCTGCTGCCGCATAAATTTCACTTGAGCCTCGTTCTCGGACTCAGTATCCTCCTTTGCAAGCAATTTCTTTGCGAGAAGATCCATCTTCTCATTCAGTTCTTTTATTGCCTTAGATTCTCCTACTGCTCGGACCTGCTCCACGGCGCCTCTTTCGCCCCATGATTGTTTCCTAGCCATGTTCTTTAATATCTCCCAACACCTGGTGTCTGTGTTGTTCAAAAAGAATCCTGACCCAGCTGAATCAAGGTTGCTCCTATCGTGCTCAGAGAGATAAAAATAGAAGATCTTTACCTGTGTTTCTTTATCCAGCCCGTGATGCGGGCACCATCTCAGCATGACCTGAAACCTCTCCCAGGTCTCAGAATATGTCTCACCTGCCTGTTGGGTAAAGTTATCGATCTTCCTAATCATGTCGTTGGTCTTCTCAGGAGGAAAGAACCTCTCAAAGAAAACCTCCACCATATGATCCCAGGACTCCACAAACTCATCATCTAAATTGTGTAGCCATTCTCGCGCGGATCCTGCCAGTGAACTCGGGAAAATCTTAAGATAAAGTGCATCCTGTGGAAACCTGTCGATTTTAACCATGTCACAGTTCTCAACAAACTGACTGATGTGCGCGACGGGGTCCTTATTCTTGAGCCCATGAAAAGCATTGGACTTCACAAGATTTATCAAAGCCGGATCAATCTTATATGTAGGTATGTTGATTGCTTGCTTCTTTATAGGCCCTTTTGAAGTGGATGCAGAAGAAGCCTTTATCTTCTCCCATATAGTATGTGGCTCGTCCATCTCTTCTTTTTCGTGTTCAGAATCGACTTCCTCTTGCTGCTCTTGCTCGTAGTAATTCTCGTCGTCAGGTCCCGGTAGTGGAACCTCTGGTGTGTGACCCACGTAGTCAGTACTACGCGTCTGCACCATACACAGTACCTGAAATGGGAAAATTCGAGTTCAGTACAGTGCTTTGACGAATATAAAAATTATCGAACAATTCAAGAATATTTGAAGTTATTTCAAAATAATTAAAAAAATGTGGCCTAGAGTGGCCGCTTGTAGCACTTAAAGTGCCAACAATTCACCGTATCCCCGGCAACGGTGCCAAAAACTTGACGTAATTTTACTGTGCACTGAAATGCAAGTGAACGTGTCGAGTAGTACAGACCTTTGTGAGGCCCGAGTTGAACATAGGGATATTGGGAATTGTTGGAGACTCCTACTAACTATTTGCGATCAGCTAAGCCGAATAACAAATTGAGAGTTGTTGTTGAAATTAAAAGAAAATTAAAATAAAACAAAACAAACGATCGATTAAATGTTAATTTAATCAATTCAAAAAGGGTATATTTAGGATTGCGGTTTCACCGCGAGTTTTCATTGTATTAGATTTTATATAATGCTCAATTTTATCTCTCTATCCGAGTAGTGGCCTGAAAACATAATTGCCCACTGTCGTGGTGCAATTCACTACCTATGTCTAGGTCGGTTCCACCATCGTAGTAACCTATACCATAAACTAGGTGCATTATGAACGATCTCTCAGTATCCACCATTAATTTTACACCACCTTGTTCAAGGGATTTGTTGATTAATGTGAATTCCATCTCTTTTCAGCCGTTAATCCTTCTTTCAAAGTGATTAAGGGCATTAGGTTATTATTATGGTGATCAAGCATAACAATATATTAGGAAAACGAAATTATACCATGGATTTAAGAGATAAAATATGAATTACTATTATAAAATTGCCATACAATGAATTCCCGGGCTACTCCCAGTCCTAAAGACGAAGGGGATTAGCCCTGCATGTTCATCTCAAGCAAGTACATGGTAGAGATAGGGGAAATCATATGAAAATCATGAAATGAGAGGTGAAACCCCTGAACGGAGAAGAACCGGTTGATCCTTGGCGTAGAACACATGCTCTCCCACTTTTCGGTGGTGGAATCTGTCTTCTTCGGTGTCCGGATCAACTGGTATGAGCTTCTGGCCTCCGTTCTCCTCTCTACTGCTCCTCGGCACTCGTGCAATGGCTAATGAGATGATGTCCACGTCTCCGCGGCCGTCATTAGGTATATCTTCCTCATTAGGTCACTAATTAACCACGGTCGTCTGATTAAGATCATTACAAAGCAAACGCATATCTTACGATGTCGATACCATCGATGCGAGTCGATGGTATCGACCCAGCGTGATAGCGGCAACCCTTCTTTCCTTTCGTCTGAGTGCCTGATGTAGTCTCGATACCATCGACGCGGGTCGATGGTATCGACGAATCTGTAGCGACGGTTTTGTCGTTTTGTGTCGCTGTAGCCTCCATGCGTCGATGGTATCGACTTGGTGTCGATACTATCGACTGCTTTCTCGCCAGCAACCTGATGGTAGCTCGATACCATCGACGTCCATGTCGATAGTATCGACGCTTTGTTGATACTCGCGGCTGGCAACCTATGGTCTGGTCGATGGTATCGACTTCTGTCGATGGTATCGACGGAAGTAGATACTTGTTTTCCCTGAAATTCAAACACGAAACCACATAAATTCACACAAATAATAATATTTTGACAATTAATGCTCAAAATGATGAAATAAAGGGGATTTGACATAAAATAGTAGCAAAGACCAAAGTGGATGAATTATGCAACATTAACCATAAAAATGACTAATAAAAGCATAAAACACATATCAAACATGTCTATAAATGCGACTCAAAATCATCGCATCATGCCTTCAGTTGTCTTGGGCTTGGTTGATCTCTTGTGGGCCTTGTTTTCCCTTGTTTGGGTCTTGCCTTGCATGGTTGAACCCTGTATCTGGCAAGGATGCTTGTGTCGGCCTTGCTTTGTGTCGCCCATGGGGGTGTGTCGGCCTTTGACCTTGTTTGACCTCCTTACTTTGATTGTGTCACCCTAGCTTGGACATGTGGTTGATCCTTGGTTGAGTGGTGGCATGGCATGTGCATGTGTTTTGCAAGGTGGTGAAATGTGTGGACAAGTGTCCCTTGGTAAGGTGACACCTTGCCTTGGTTTAACCTTGAACCTCATCTATATATGCCTTGCCTTTCTCTTCCTTGGGAACCCTTTAGCCCTTTTGTTTCTCTTCCCTACTTGTGTGCACGGTACACCTCTCCCTTGCAACATTGGTGGCCGATACCCTTGGAGGAGCTAAGGTTGGTGGCCGATCTCTTTGAAGGAGCTCTCTTCTTCTTCTTCTAGCTTGGTGGCCAAACCCTAGGTGGACCTTGTTTCCTTGTGGTGTGCTTGGAGCAAGGAGCTTGAATCTTGGAGCTTTGGAACTTGAGGATCTTGCTTAAGGTGCTTTACATAACTTCTAACCCTACATATACTACCTTCTCTATGTTGCATGATATGTTTCTTGCTCTAATATATGTTGTTGATCTATGGGTATAGTGAGAATGATGTTGTCGATGATCTATATGTCTTGGATTTAGTTGACCGAACCTATAGTTTGGAGTTTTCCTTTGGTAGAAATACTCCTTTCTCTCCTTGGTTATGAGAAGTGAGTTTGAGATCTAGTGATGTATACAACACCCATCTCTCGTTTAAGTTGAGAGGTGAGTCTATATCCTAGTTGCTTGGGCAACACCCTCCTCTCACCATGGACTTGAGAGGTCAGCTCTTGGATGTATGATGACCTAGTTGGAGGATGAAGATGACCTTGGAGTAGTGTTGCCTAATAGTTTAGTCTTGAGATGTACCCTTGGTCGATGTGCCTAGTTGGAGTTTGGTTGGTGGCCAATACCCATGTGTGCTTGGGCGATATGCTTTGTTGAGTTCCCTGCATGATACACCTAGTTAAGGTAGTTGGCTTGGTGCCCGATGTGCCTTGGATGATATCGAGCTCAGTGGGCTATCCTTGTGTTGGGTGACATGGTTTGGTTGTGGTGATGCCCGATATGGTGGCATATAGAAACCGTAGATGCTGCCTTGATGGAGGTCGATATGGAGTGTTGCCTTTAACCAATATGCTTCCTTGAAGCACTTTTGTGTCGCTTGAGTTGTGAATATGTTGGGCAATACCATGTTGTGCTGGGGCGCTATATTTTTTATAGTACGAGCCTTGGGCAATAGAGTGGTGTGGCTGCCCGATAGGAACCCTAACCCTAGATGGGCGATAGGGCATAGTCGATGCCGCTAGATAGCCGATACATGCTTAGCCTTGAATGCGCAATACACTCTCTTAACCTAGCTGCACGATAGTGCCTTGTGCATCTGGTATGCAAGTCATGGTTGCACGATAATTCCTTAATCTCTAGTTGCACGACACCCTTGGGTGGTGGTCGATACCTTCTGGAGTTGGCCGATATGTGATTATATATAGGTCGGTATGCTTTTGGTAGGGGATGCTACCCTACCCGTTACAAGTTGTGGTCAGGGACACGCTACCCGCCACCCCTTTTAGGGAGGGCTGTGGAAGTTTTGGTAAGGTTTCTGACAACCCGGGATGTATATAGATGATAGTTCCAAGTTAATAATGATATTACATGTGTTATGGTGTAATCACCATGAAACCTACAACTATGATAATGAGATAAGATGATAGGTTGTGCACCAGGAAGTTTGGAAGGATATGATGTTGCTACATATGATGATGTAACTCATGTATATGACTACGTGTTTGGGATCTGATAAATGGTTATGTTGATAATAAAACTATGATCTCAACAGTTGATGTGTAATATACTCAAGATCTTGCTTTATACTCGATAGCATGATAATCATGTTAATCCATGATGGCTTTGGTTATCTTTATGGATGTGTATACTGACCATGCATGTATTTCTATGTGAATTTATATCCTATAAGAGCTATGAGATGTATTTGCTTGAGTAGCACCAGGTAATGAGATAACAAGTTGATAGGTCTGAGGACCTGATATAAGGTTGAGTGCCTAGTTGAGATGAGGTAAGGGATGCGTTCCCAGATGCTGATGCATGATTATGATGCCTTGAGAGGCAGTGGTTGATGTAATGAGGGATTGAGGTCCCAAGAGAGTATGATGATCACAATGATGATGTAATTCCATAAGGTTGTGTTTATACTTTGTTTTGCCTCAAAAATTGGCTTACAATATACTAATTAATCATAGATGGACATATTATGTAGTTTTCCCTGGCCATAGATCCATTACCGTCAGTATTTGGTGATGGTGAAATAGGTTTATCCTGTGGGATTACCTGGAGCGCATATTATTGAATATGTGAGGTTTCCCCTAGCCTAAAATAGGAGGGTTTGAGTGCAACTGTGGTTGCAGACTCAGGATATATGGAGCATGGTGAACAGACCCATGGCTCAAGATATGTGATGATGAGCATGATGCGTTCATGGCTCATATGTATGTTTGGGTAGCTTGCAGAGCTGACCCAGAGGTTGAGGCCCTATAAGTATAAGATTGCGGTCTTGCTTGATGATTTGTGTACTGACCACGAGAAGGTGAGGTCATGGAGTCTGGATCTCATTAGACCTTGTATGGCACCAGATTGGTCTTCGCAACCAATGGATGGATTTGAGTAGGGAAGGCTCACTTCCTCAAGGCATAATAAAACATAATCCAGTCAAATAAGTATATCTTGCTTAGAGCAAAATATGGAATATTGATTGAGGCCTTGCTTATATAGCTGATCTAGTTGTGCTATGCAGTTGTGCATATGATCCTTATATCTTGTGATAAGTTCCTATAAAGCTTGTCTTGTCAATTATGTTCCATAAAGAAATACTTAGTTATATGCCTCCCGGATATCATGGTAAGCTTGGTGGTAATAATAGCCTTGCCCAGTATGCTGCTCTTGTTATACGCTTTATCAGTTATATGTTGTCGTCTTCTTTAACCTTCTGAGGTTTTATAGTTTCGGCGGGGAGTTATGTTTCTCGCTGGGATTGTGTGTCTCACCCCGCTGGTTTGCACTCTTTTTAGGTGATCACTCTAGACATGGTGGTGGTCGCGAGGTTGCTGTCGAGCAGCAAGAAGAATAGTAGAAGGCAAGAGATGGACATGCTGCTGTTTTGGTGGTCTTGTAGTAGAGTCCTAGAGTCATCCATGTACACTCAGGTCCTTGGAGGTGTTTGATGAAGTTTCACGATGCTAGTTGTTGTAATTTTTGTATATTCTGTTGTTGGTCGTACGTGGCATGTTATGTATGTATAAACAAGTGTTGAACTCTGGTGCTAACAGTACAGCTGGTTCTGATAAGTTGTGGACCTATAACAAGGCATGGGAATGTTATATAACATGTCTTTCTACAGGATCTGGATGCAAAAGTTCTCTCATCTATGCTTTCCGCGATCAGTTTTAATTAAAATGTGTTTTCGGTAATATGTGGTTTCGCACGTTTTCGCGTGTCATCTCGTTGTCTGTGTGATGGCAGGGTGTCACAGTTGGTTTGGTATCAGAGCTCTAGGTTCACTGAGTCTAAAGGGATATAGAACTAGGTTTTTGTTTGTTCTTATGAGTTTTCCATATTTTCTTACATAACCTTCTGCCCTCCGCGGAAGATAAAGCTTAAAGATGTCTGGAAACCATGAAGAACATGTTGCCAAGAGCAGCGATGCTGCATCATTTGATGGAGCAGGAGGGCAAGCACATGAAGATCGGGTGCCTGAGGTCCCCCAACTTGACCCAGCCATTCTCGAAAATCCTGCCTACCAACAGCTTATGTGGCAGTTGATGGCTACGATGAATCACATGGTGGAAAGGTTTCCAGTTCCTTAGATAAGAACACAGGCTCCCCATGGTGAAGCATCGGGTATTGGGAAGACCTTTGAGCGGCTTCGCCGAGTCAGAGCTTCAGATTATGGTGGAATGATTTATTCGGCGGATGCTAATCTGTGGTTGACATGTCTCGAGAAGGCCTTCTGGATCCTCAACATCCCCAAAGTAGACAAAGTCAAGCACGATGTCTACCTTTTGAAGAGTAGTGTTGGCCACTGGTGGGCCATCGAGAAGGAGAAGCGGCCCGGTGAGGAGATTAGTTGGGAGGTTTTCTGGTGAGAGTTCATCAGCAGATACTTTCCAAAGACGTATCTGGATGAGAAGATCAACCAGTTTGAGCATCTACACCAAGGAACGATGAGCATCACCGAGTATGAAGCCAAGTTCATGGACTTGCTGAGGTTTTATCCTCACATGGCGGCAACTGATGATGAGCAGATCAGGTGGTTTGAGAAAGGTTTGAGTGTTGAGTTGTCGACACCTGCTGCTGCTTTAGAGAATCGAGAATGGTTTGCCACGTTTGTGGAGTCCGTCTGTAGGATTGAACGGTCTGTCAGGGAGAAAAGGGAGTCCATGACCAGGAAAAGGCATGTTCAGTTCCAGGGACAGAGATCTGGTGACTTCAAGAAGCCAAGGTTTTCAGCACCTTCCATGATGAGAGGTTCCAGGGCACCGTCACAATGGTCCCCGAGTAAGGGAAGAAGATATGGTTCTTCACCGATGAAAGCACATAGTACAACATCAGTGGCAGTGACAGGGCCATCTAGACCACAGATAGAAGGCAGGTCATGTTATCACTGTGGAGAGACTGGCATTTAAAGTTAAATTGCCCAAGAAGAGACGTTGAGGTAACACAACAACTGAGGCAGAGTCAAAAAGGGTCAGACAGTCAGTAGCCCAGTGGTAGCAGAGGGCGAGGATGCGGTCAGGAGTCATAAGTGGGATCATCTACTCAAGGAAGCAGAGGACGTGGACAACAAGAAACGACTCGATTCTATGCTATGAGTCAGCCAGAGGTGATAGTCAATGCGCTAGTGGTGATAGGTCAGATGGAGTTATTTCATTCTGATTTGTCTTCTTCTTGCTTTATATCTATTTTGGTTGACCTGGGTGCTACGCACTCTTTAATCACACATAGTCTGCTTGATAGCTGTCCTTTACCTGTTAGTTGTAACAAAGATAGCCTGTTGTTAGAAACCCCGCTCGATGGTTCCTCGATGCTTCGAGAGGATTGTCCATCTTGTGTCTTATCTTTTTCAGGACACAGTATACAAGTGGATCTTATACCACTTGATATGCATGGATTCGATGTGATCCTTGGGATGGATACCTTAGAGAAGTATAAGGTCATGTTGAACTGTGGTTCCAAGCATGTAGTGTTTGATGACGGTGGACAGAAGTGGATCTTCCAAGGAGATAGGAAGATTCTTCCGACATGTCTAGTGTCAGCAATGGTGGCAGAAAAGTTGTTGTAGCAAGGATGTAAGGCATTCTTAGCTCACATTGTGGATACCAAGGCGAAAGGTCCTAGCCTTGAGGAGGTGATGGTTGTCCGAGAGTGTAACATCCCAGGATTTGAGGCCTTAGATAACATGATATTAAAAGGAATGATTGGACTACCCATATCACCAAGGTGCACCTCCTTTTCCGGGAGCCCATCTCTGAAGAACTCCATAGTTAAGTGTGCTCAGCTTAGAGTAGTACTAGGATGGGTGACCAGTCGGGAAGTTGCTCGTGGCTTGCGTGTGAGTGGACAAAAAGCATGCAGTTAAGGCTAGTGGTGGTCTGTGGGGTCATTCGTCATTCCTAAAACTCTACTAGAGCCTTGGGCAGTGGGCCCAGGCATTACAAATGGTATCAAAGCTGATTCCCCTCCAGTAGGTGGGGCCCACATGGGCATGGCATGCCAGTCTTGAGTCGTGCAGTCCAAGCATGTAGGAAAGGGTTGTCCATGGTTGACGTAGCCACCCTTGCGCTGGTATTCCGTGATCGGGAGCTGGGTGCCCATGGGCCATTATGGGTCTGCACTGAAATGGGGAAGAGATTATGGGGCCTTATAATTGAGCCTTGATGAGGACGTCAAGAGTCTAAGTGGGGGAGATTGTAACATCCCAGGATTTGAGCCCTTGGATAACATGATCTTAAAAGGAATGATTAGACTACCCATATCACCAAGGTGCACCTCCTTTTCTGGTAGCCCATCTCTAAAGAACTTCATCGTTAAGAGTGCTCAGCTTGGAGTAGTACTAGGATGGGTGACCAGTCAGGAAGTTGCTCATGGCTTGCCCGTGAGTGGACAAAAAGCGTGCAGTTAAGGCTAGTGGTGGTCTGTGGGGTCAGTCGTCATTCTTGAAACTCTACAAGAGCCTTGGGCAGTGGGCCCAGGCATTACAGATAGTTTTCATACGTGTTTCCTGATGAGTTCCCCGGTGTTCCCACAACCCGAAAGATTGATTTTGAGATCAATCTGGTACTAGGAACACAACCAGTTGCACAGACACCGTACAGGATGGCTCCAGCAGAGATGGCAGAGTTGAAGAAGCAGTTACAGGAGTTGTTGGAGAAAGGTTTCATCCGAACGAGCACGTCGCCTTGGGGTGCTCCGGTGCTCTTCGTTAAGAAGAAGGACGGGTCGATGTGGTTATGTATAGATTACTGACAGTTGAATAAAGTCACGATCAAGAATAAGTACCCATTGCCGAGGATAGATGATCCGTTCGATCAATTATGTGGTGCTACAGTATTCTCAAAGATCGGTCTATGGGCTGGATATCATCAATTGAGGATTAAGATGGACGACATACCAAAGTCTGCATTTAGGACGAGGTATGGTCACTTTGAGTTTGTGGTTATGTCGTTTGGGCTAACCAATGCACCTGTTGCTTTCATGGATCTGATAAATAGGGTGTTCTGTCTGTTTCTAGATCAGTTTGTTGTAGTTTTCATAGATGACATCCTGATCTACAGTTGAGACAGTTAAGAGCATGAACAACATCTTCGACAAGCGATGACCCTTCTTCGCCAACACCAGTTGTATGCCAAGTTCAGCAAATGTGAGTTCTTGTTGAAAGAAGTGACATTCTTGGGTCGCTAATATCTGTAGAAGGAGTCAGATTGGACCCTAAGAAGGTGGAGTCAGTTGCAGATTGGGAGCAACCAAATACGTTGACCGAAGTTCAAAGTTTTCTGGGTTTGGCAGGATACTACTGGAGGTTTATAAAGGACTTCAGTGTGATCGCGTTGTCGATGAAAAAGTTGACCAGGAAGGATGTACCTTTTATTTGGGATGATCTTTGTCAGCAGGCTTTCCAAAGTTTGAAGGAGAAGCTGACAAGTGCTCCAATGCTAGTGCTACCAGAGCCTGGGAAGGGCTATGTTGTTTTCTGTGATGCTTCCAAGAAAGGCTTAGGTTGCATGTTGATGCAGGAGGATCATGTGGTTTCTTTTGCTTCACGACAGCTTAAGAAACATAAGGAGAACTATCCGATACATGATTTGGAGTTGGCAGTGGTGGTCCACGCATTAAAAATCTGGAGACACTATCTTTATGGAGAGGTGTGTCAGATCTTTACAGATCACAAGAACTTGAAGTATATCCTTTTGCAGAGTGAGCTGAATATGCGACAACATCATTGGATGGACCTAATCAACGATTATGATTGCACCATTGAGTATCATCCTGGTAAGGCAAATGTGGTAGTTGATGCGCTTAGCAGAAAGTCTTCTTCTCTCTCCACGAAGGAGGTACAGTTGAGTTCCTTGATATGCCATAGGCGAGATATGTTTGTCTCCTTGCGGCAGATGAATGTGGAGTTGGAAGTTTCCTTGTTGGCAGGATTGTTGGCACAGATGCAAGTCAAGCCTACTCTGAGATAGCAGATCAAAGACGCACAACAGGTAGATGATACAGTGTAGTTGATCAGGTCAGAGCTTGGCAGCGAAAAGCGTGATGGGTTCCATGAGTCTGAGGATGGATTAGTTTGCTATCATGGTAGAATGGTGGTCCCCGATGTTGATAATCTAAGGAAGCTAATGCTTGAGGAAGCACATGCGTCGATGTATGCTATGCATCCAGGAGTCACCAAGATGTATCATAATCTGAAGGACCTGTATTGGTGGTCTAGCTTGAAGAAGGATGTAGCTGAGTTTGTGGCTAAGTGTGCAGTATGTCAGCAAGTTAAAGTTGAGCATCATAAGTTGGCAGGTACGTTGCAACCCATGCCGATACCACAATGGAAATGGGATCATATAACCATGGACTTCATAGTTGTTCTACCGAAGACAGCTAGGAATCATGATTTCATTTGGGTAACAGTGGACAGGCTGACAAAATCTGCTCATTTCATACCAGTAAAGACGACATATACAACATAGAAGCTTGCTTAGGTGTATGTAGACGAGATAGTGCGTCTGCACGGTGTACCAACAACGATAATTTTTGACATAGGTCCTCAATTCACAAGTCGTTTCTGGGAGCAGTTGCACAAATCTTTGGGAACGCAATTGAGGTTCAGTATCGCTTTCCACCCCCAGACAGATAGACAGTTTGAAAGGACTATCTAGACCTTGGAGGATTTTCTCTGAGCATGTGTTTTGAAGTTCCTAGGTGGTTGGTATGTGCATCTCAGTTTGATAGAGTTTGCTTACAATAATAGTTACCAACAGAGCATTGACATGGCTCCTTATGAGGTTCTATATGGAAGGAAGTGCATATCCCATTTATGCTGGTATGAGTCAGGTGAATATCAGCTTTTGGGTCCTGAGTTAGTAAAACAAACAACAGAAAAGATCAAAGTGATACAACAACAGTTGAAGGCGGCACAGGACAGATAAAAGTCTTATGCAGACAATCACTGACGACCTTTAGAGTTCCAAGTGGGAGACAAAGTGTATCTCAAGGTCTCACCTTGTAAAGGCATGCTAAGGTTTGGCCAGAAAGGCAAACTGGCACCCGGGTATATGGGGCCATACCCGGTAATAGCATGTGTTGGCAAGGTAGCTTACAAGTTAGAGTTGCCGCCAGAGTTGCATAGGTTGCATCCAGTGTTCCATGTCAGCATGTTGAAGAAAAGTCATCCAGACACAGGGACAATGATACAGCCAATGGAGGTTGAGCTTGATGAAGACGTGACCTATGAGGAGGGTCTGGTGGCGATCCTTGACAGAAGAGTAAAGAAGCTAAAGAGGAAGGACATGGTTCTTGTGAAGGTTCTTTGGCATCATCGTGGTGTTGAGGAAGCCATGTGGGATCTTAAGGAAGAGATGAGGCGGATGTATCCCTCGCTTTTCTCTTTGGATTTCGAGGGTGAAATCCCTTTGTAGAGGTTTATGGCTTGTAAGGACCCTGACCTTCGTTTTGGGATTACCCTGTTTGTTTTGTCTAAACCTTATACTTGGTTTCTTTCTAATCATATTTAGTGGTGATTAGGGTTTGCTTGTGCTTAGTTGAGAGTTGGGGGTGCTACTTGCAAAATAACCTAAGATAGGGTTGGAGAGCAAGTTTGTCACCTTGAGAGATGTCTTTCTCTCTCTTTGCTTCCTCTAGGGTTGAGAGGAAGGTTTGGGCTCGTTCCTTGAGTTGTCTTAGGCTTGGTTGAGCTCTTTTGGGCCTTGTTTTCCCTTGTTTGGGCCTTGCCTTGCTTGGTTGAACCTTGTATCGGGCAAGGATGCTTGTGTCGGCCTTGCTTTGTGTCCCCCATGGGGGTGTGTCGGCCTTTGACCTTGTTTGACCTCCTTGCTTTGGTTGTGTCACCCTAGCTTGGACATGTGGCCGATCCTTGGTTGAGTGGTGGCATGGCATGTGCATGTGTTTTGCAAGGTGGTGAAATGTGTGGACAAGTGTCCCTGGGTAAGGTGACACCTTGCCTTGGTTTAACCTTGAACCTCAGCTATATCTGCCTTGCCTTTCTCTTCCTTGGGAACCCTTTAGCCCTTTTGTTTCTCTCCCCTCCTTGTGTGCACGATACACCTCTCCCTTACAACCTTGGTGGCCAATACCCTTGGAGGAGCTAAGGTTGGTAGTCGATCTCTTTGAAGGATCTCTCTTCTTCTTCTTCTTCTTCTTCTAGCTTGGTGGCAGAACCCTAGGTGGACCTTATTTCCTTGTGGTGTGCTTGGAGCAAGGAGCTTGAAGCTTGGAGCTTTGGAACTTGAGGAGCTTGCTTAAGGCGGGTTACATAACTTCTAACCCTAGCTATACTACCTTCTCTATGTTGCATGATATGTTTCTTGCTCTAATATATGTTGTTGATCTATGGGTATAGTGAGCATGATGTTGTCGATGGTCTATATGTCTTGGATTTAGTTGACTGAACCTATAGTTTGGAGTTTTCCTTTGGTAGAAATAATCCTTTCTCTCCTTGGTTATGAGAAGTGAGTTTGAGCTCTAGTGATGTGGACAACACCCATCTCTCGTTTAAGTTGAGAGGTGAGTCTACATCCTAGTTGCTTAGGCAACACCCTCCTCTCACCATGGACTTGAGAGGTGAGCTCTTGGATGTATGATGACCTAGTTAGAGGATGAAGATGACCTTGGAGTAGTGCTGCCTGATAGTTTAGTCTTGAGATGTGCCCTTGGCCGATGTGCCTAGTTGGAGTTTGGTTGGTGGTCGACACCCATGTGTGCTTGGGCTATATGCTTTGTTGAGTGCCCTGCACGATACACCTAGTTAACGTAGTTGGCTTGGTGCCCGATGTGCCTTGGACGATATAGAGCTCAGTGGGCTATCCTTGTGTTGGGTGACATGGTTTGGTTGTGGTGATGCCCGATATGGTGGCATATAGAAACCCTAGATGTTGCCGTGATGGAGGTCGATATGGAGTGTTGCCTTTAACCGATAGGCTTCCTTGAAGCACTTTTGTGTCGCCTGAGTTGTGAATATGTTGGGCGATACCATGTTGTACTGGGGCGCTACGTTTTTGATAGTACGAGCCTTGGGCGATAGAGTGGTGTGGCTTCCCGATAGGAACCCTAACCCTAGATGGGAGATAGGGCTTAGTCGATGCAGATAGATAGCCGATACATTCTTAGCCTTGAATGTGTGATACACTCTCTTAACCTAGTTGCACGATAGTGCCTTGTGCATCTGGTATGTACGTCAGGGTTGTACGATAATGCCTTGATCTCTAGTTGCATGACACCCTTGGGCGGTGGTCGATACCTTTTGGAGTTGGCCGATATGTGATTATATATAGGTCGGTATGCTTTTGGTAGGGGATGCTACCCTACCCGTTACAAGTTGTGGTCAGGGACATGCTACCCGCCACACCTTTTAGGGAGGGCTGTGGAAGGTTTGGTAAGGGTTCTGACAACTCGGGATGTATATAGATGATAGTTCCATGTTAATAATGATATTACATGTGCTATGGTTTAATCACCTTGAAACCTGCAACTATGATAATGAGATAAGATGATAGGTTGTGCACTAGGAAGTTTGGAAGGATATGATGTTGCTACATATGATGATGTAACTCATGTATATGACTACATGTTTGGGATCTGATAAATGCTTATGTTGATAATAAAACTATGATCTCACAGCTGATGTGTAATATACTCATGATCTTGCTTTATACTCGATAGCATGATAATCATGTTAATCCATGATGGATTTGGTTATCTTTATGGATGTGTATACTGACCATGCAGGTATTTCTATGTGAATTCATAGCCTATAAGAGCTATGGGATGTATGTGCTTGAGTAGCACCAGGTAATGAGATAACAAGTTGATAGGTCTGAGGGCCTGATATAAGGTTGAGTGCCTAGTTGAGATGAGGTAAGGGATGCATTCCCAGATGTTGATGCATGATTATGATGCCTTGAGAGGCAATGGTTGATGTAATGAGGGATTGAGGTCCCAGGACAGTATGATGATCACAATGATGATGTAATTCCATAAGGTTGTGTTTATACTTTGTTTTGCCTCAACAATTGGCTTAAAATATACTAATTAATCATAGATAAACATATTATGTAGTTTGCATTGGCCATTGATCCATTACCGTCAGTACTTGGTGATGGTGAAACAGGTTTATCTTGCGGGATTACCTAGAGCGCATATTGTTGAATATGCGAGGTTTCCCCTAGCCTACAATAGGAGGGTTTGAGTGCAACTGTGGTTGCAGACTCATGATATATGGATCATGGTGAACAGGCCCATGGCTCAGGATATGTGGTGATGAGCATGATGTGTTCATGGCTCGAATGTATGTATAGGTAGCTTGCGGAGCTAACCAAGAGGCTGAGGCCCTATAAGCATAAGACTGCGGTCTTGCTTGATGATTCGTGTACTGACCACGAGAAGGTGAGGTCATGGAGTCTGGATCTCCTTAGACCTTGTATGGCACCGGATTGGGCTTCGCAGCCAATGGTTGGATTTGAGCAGGGAAGGCTCACTTCCTCAGGGCATAATAAAACATAATCCAGCTGAATAAGTATATCTTGCTTAGAGCAAAATATGGAATATTGATGAGTCCTTGCTTATATAGCAGATCTAGTTGTGTTATGTAGTTGTGCATATGATCCTTATATCTTGTGATAAGTTCTTATAAAGCTTATCTTGCCAATCATGTTCCATAAAGAAATACTTGGTTATATGCCTCTCAGATATCTTGGTAAGCTTGGTGGTAATAATAGCCTTGCTCAGTATGCTGCTCTTATTATACGCTTTATCAGTTATATGTTGTTGTCTGCTTTAACCTTCTAAGGTTTTATAGTTTTGGCAGGGAGTTATGTTTCTCCCTGGGATTGTGTGTCTCACCCCACTGGTTTGCACCCTTTTTAGGTGATCACTCTAGATGTGGTGGTGGTCGTGAGGTTGCGGCCGAGCAGCAAGAAGAACAGTAGAAGGAAAGAGATGGACATGTTGTTGTTTTGGTGGTCTTATAGTAGAGTCCTAAAGTCATCCCTGTACACTCAGGTCCCTGGAGGGGTTTGATGAAGTTTCATGATGCTAGTTGTTGTAATTTTTGTAAATCCTGTTGCTGGCCATACGTGGCATGTTATGTATGTATAAATAGGTGTTGAACTCTGGTGCTAACAGTACAGCTGGTTCCGATAAGTTGTGGACCTATAACAAGGCCTGGGAATGTTATATAACATGTCTTTCTGTAGGATCTGGATGCAAAAGTTCTCTCATGTATGCTTTCCGCAATCAGTTTTAATTAACCTGTGTTTTTGGTAATATGTGGTTCCGCACGTTTTCACGTGTCATCTCGTTGTCTGTGTGATGGTGGGGTGTCACAGTTTGTTTGGTATCAGAGCTCTAGGTTCGTTGAGTCTACAGGGATCTAGGACTAGGTTTTCGTCTGTTCTTATGAGTTTTCCAGATTTTCTTACATAACCTTTTGCCCTCAGCGGAAGATAAAGCTTAAAGATGTCTGGAAACCATGAAGAACATGCTGCCGAGAGCAGTGATGCTGCATCAGTTGATGGAGTAGGAGGGCAGGCACATGAAGATCGGGTGTCTAAGGTCCCCCAACTTGGCCCAGCCATTCTTGAAAATCCTACCTACCAACAACTTATGTGGCAGTTGATGGCTACGATGAATCACATGGTGGAAAGGTTGCCAGTGCCTCAGCCAAGAGCACAGGTTCCCCATGGTGAAGCATCGGGTATTGGGAAGACCTTTGAGCGGCTTCACTGATTCGGAGCTTCGGATTATGCTGGAATGGCTGATCCGGAAGACGTTGATCTGTGGTTGACAGGTCTCGAGAAGGCCTTCCAGATCCTCGACATCCCCAAAGAAGACAAAGTCAAGCATGTTGTCTACCTTTTGAAGGGTAGTGTTGGCCACTAGTAGGCCATCGAGGAGGAGAAGCGACCCGGTGAGGAGATCGGTTGGGAAGTTTTCCGGCGAGAGTTCTTCAGCAGATACTTTCCGAAGACGTATCTGGATGAGAAGATCAACCAGTTTGAGTGTCCACGCCAAGGAACGATGAGCATCACCGAGTCAAGTTCATGGACTTGTTGAGGTTTTTTCCTCACATGGCGGCAACTGATGATGAGCGGACCAGGCGGTTTGAGAAAGGTTTGAGTGCTGAGCTATTGACACATGCTGCTGCTTTACAGAATTGAGAACGGTTTCCCACATTTGTGGAGTCTGTTCGGAGGATTGAACGGTCTGTCAGGGAGAAAAGGGAGTCCATGACCAGGAAAAGGCTTGTTCAGTTCCAGGGACAGAGATCTGGTGACTTCAAGAAGCCAAGGTTTTCAGCACCTTCCATGGTGAGAGGTTCCAGTGCACCGTCACAATGGTCCCCGAGTAAGGGAAGAAGATATGGTTCTTCACCGACAAAACCACATAGTACAGCATCAGTGGTAGTGACAGGTCCATCTTGACCATAGATAGAAGGCAGGTCATGTTATCACTGTGGACAGACTGGGCATTTAAAGTCAAATTGCCCAAGAAGAGACGTTGAGGTAACACAACAGTTGAGACATAGTCAACAAGGGTCAAACAGTCAGCAGCCCAGTGGTAGCAGAGGGTGAGGACACGGTCAGGCGTCGCAAGCGGGATCGTCTACTCAAGGTAGTAGAGGATGTGGACAACAAGCAACGGATCGATTCTATGCTATGAGTCAGCCGGAGGCGATAGTCAACCTGCGAGTGCTGACAGGTCAGATGGAGTTATTTCATTCTGATTTGTCTTCTTCTTGCTTTATATCTATTTTGGTTGACCCGGGTGCTACACACTCTTTCATCACACATAGTCTGCT
Organism: Alisma plantago-aquatica; assembly: GCA_963693085.1. NCBI lineage: Eukaryota > Viridiplantae > Streptophyta > Magnoliopsida > Alismatales > Alismataceae > Alisma > Alisma plantago-aquatica. Next base: position 1,357,100,693 of record OY856411.1, on the reverse strand, counting down.
TGATAGCTGTCCTTTACCTGTTAGTTGTAAGAAAGATAGCATGTTGTTAGAAACCCCACTCGATGGTTCCTCAATGCTTTGAGAGGAGTGTCTATCTTGTGTCTTATCTTTTTCGGGACACAGTATACAAGTGGATCTTATACCACTTGATATGCATGGATTCGATGTGATCCTTGGGATGGATACCTTAGAGAAGTATAAGGTCGTGTTGGACTGTGGTTCCAAGCAGGAAGTGTTTGATGATAGTGGAGAGAAGTGGATCTTCCAAGGAGATAGGAAGATTCTTGTGACATGTCTAGTGTCAGCAATGGTGGCAGAAAAGTTGTTGCGGCAAGGATGTAAGGCGTTCTTAGCTCACGTTGTGGATACCAAGGCGAAAGGTCCTGGCCTTGAGGAGGTGACAGTTGTCCGAGAGTTTGCAGATGTGTTTCCTGATGAGTTCCCTGGTGTTCCCCACCCCGAGAGATTGATTTTGAGATCAATCTTGTTACAACCCCAAATTTTGGGTTCTTTTAGTGAGAAATGTAATTTCTCCTATTAAAGATATTTGAACAAATAATGGTATAATTTGTTTGGAATACAGGGATTTCATTTACAATAGCCTTGATGATTGTATTGTGGGATTTATTGGCTATTGGGACCAAATAACAAGAAAATTCAATTAGTAAATGAATAATTGAATATTTGAGAAAAGAATGAAATAGAAACCTCTAGAAGGAAAAATGATGTAATCCAAAGATGGATTTCGTGCCTCTTGGGTTCCTTGGGTTCCAAGGAGTCCAAAGTTGCAAAGATAATGCAAAAAGAAAAGAAAAGATCAATTTAATATTTCTTTATTAAGAAAGAAATTGAAAATAATGATAAAATATGGAAATAAGTGAAAAGAGGTATAATTGAGTTATCCTTGGTGGAATTTCGTATCCCAAGGATTCCTAATGATAAATGGAATGCCAATGAGGAAAATAAAAAGAAAGAAAAAGAGAAATCCTCAAAAAGAGATATTTTAATAAGAAATAAACAAGATAATGTGAAATAATGCATATTGATGCATCTAGAAGGATAATAAGTATCCTTATGAAGGAATTTCGAAATCTTGGAATATCTTGGGGTCCAAGGAGCCCCAATGAAGAAAGATGAAGAAAGAGAAAATAACAATAATGGAAAATAAGAAGATAATATGATGCTTAATGAATGAATTGTGTGTTATTATTAAAACGGTGGTATTTTCTATCAAAAGAAAACATGATTTCGTTCTTACAGAGTTAAATTCGATCATAAGAGAGAATAAAAGAAAGGTTTTTCATATTCCTAATTATCTAAGAAATAGGAAATATCGAGGAAGTAAATAGGAGAGAGAAGAATTACTTCTCCTTGAAGAAATATGATTCCTTTTGAGAAGGAACTTCATTTCTTTTTGACAAGCCATCTTAGGGCGTCGAACCCTCCCCTATATAAGGGGTAGAGCCCTAGTTCGAAGGGAGGAGAGAGATCCCACGTAGCCTCCTTTTTTCTTCTTCTTCTTCTTTGTTCAAAACCCTAGTATGGGGGAGTAGCATGGCCATGGAACGACGAGGAGTTGTAAATGATCTTGATGAAGGAAGGAGGCACCCACGACGACCTAGGAGAGATCGGCCATCCTTCCCTGCCCCAGACCTTGCACGATCTCTCACAACAACAGTTGCACGGTTGCAACTCAGTCGTGGGTTGCAGCTCTCCCCAGCCTAGGCCAGCCATGCTGGTCGTGGGCTATTTGGCACCCCAAGGGCGGTAGAGGGCGACGAAGCTAAGGAGGGGGTCGGTGACGGCCATCGGGCTCAGGGAAGAGGAGAAGAAGCTATGCCCTGTGCGGCTAGGGCGGAGCAGCAGCACCTGCGCGAGGTGGAAGAAGGAGAAGGTCACTTTGGACCGTTCTTCCCCTCCCTGTTATAAAGAGATGGTCGTTTAAGTGGGGGTACAACCGTCTTTTGATTCTAAATTATCAAACGGGCCGCTTTGCATGGAATTGACGACATGGCGCTCTCGGATTGGTCGAAAAGGTAATTCCTTTGATAATTCATAATTAATTATGGGTAACTCCGATTAGGACAAGTAATATATGAAAATTGATCCTCAGAACAAGAGGAACACAAAGAAATTATTGTTGAAGCCTAATTCTGATTGCAATTCAAAAAGTGTATAAAGTTATCATCTTTAATGGTTTAATTAATGAAGAACCCTAATCTTTGATGATTAATCAATTGAGAAAGGCTATATGAATGCTTAATGTTGATATTAACTTGTTAATTGTCAAAAGGTACATTAAGAACAAAAAGGATGAACTTTGCACGTAATTGGCTTAATTTAGGGCTTCATATACCTAACTTTGCATTAATGGGCTTAGAAACCCTAATTTAGGAGAATACATCTATTAATGGTTTTAATTGTACAAATCCATGAATAAGACAGAGTTATGTTGTTATAAACCCAATTTGGGTATAAAAGATCATTAATGTGGATAATTTGGCTTTCCTAATATATAAAGTGGAATTAATGATAAAATGGGGTTTGCTGACATAAAAGATGAGATATGTAGTAATTAGGGTTCCTTTGGGAATCGAACTATAATTCTTTATTGAGTTGTCAATTCAAAGAAACCTAAACATGATAATTGGCCTTAATTATCTTAACATGACTTAAAAGGGCAAAGATAGTAGTTTTAGTATAAAAGTGATATATTAGATTTAATTGACTTTTAAATTGTGCCTATGATGTTAAAAGTAGGGTTTGTGGTTTAGCAGAGCATTAAAAATAGTAAATGCATAATAAAACCCTAAAGTCGGCCTAGAAATCATAAGGCGGAATCCAAGTCGATCCTGAGAATGTTTCAAATAAAATAATGACACTTGGATGTAATGCAGTGTTTTCAGGATATTTTTTATTGCTTGTTTGATTGTATTGAATATTAATGCTTGGATATCAAGTTGCTCTGGATCAGGTATGTGGTTACGCTTATGAATAATCGCTTTAGTTTCACGACGATTTCCGAATGTTTTATCGGTTGTTTGAAAATAACTGTTGGATGCCTTTTATTTCATGTAACTATAAAGTGACTATGATTATCACTATGAATATATATATATAACTGGCTTAGATCTGAATCCACCTATGTGGCTTGTAAAGGCTAAAAAGGTGTAACCTAGAGTAAGGTCTAGGTTATCGTGTGTTAGAAACTGGGCTACCAAGTGTAGTGCCATGAGACCTTTTAGCATGCCATGAGTTAAGGAGTGGGATACTTACGGGTAGTGCCATGTGACTAAACCCTAGAAACTGGTTCACCTATAGGTGGGACCATGAGGGGTTTAATGGGGATCTACTATAAGGAAAGTAACATCCAGGTCCACTGTAGGGACAGTTCAGAGGATAGGGAATGCATGGATCACGCAATTATATTTAAATTTTATTAAATGGTAATTGGTTGCAATACATTGTTATGAATAATTGCATGATTATTGTTTCCCCCACATACCAGCTTCGGCTGACTGACATTTTGTTTGTCGGCGTTTTAGGTACAAAGCCAAAATGAAAAATAGTAAATTGTCACATTGAGAAATACATTAATTGAAATACAAGGAGGATTAGTAGAGTAGAAATTCATATGTGGATAGAAGTTTAGAGATCCAAATTTTCAAAAGGTATGCAAAAGTTTATTTTCTTATAGCTTTCCAGTATAGTCTGTTAAAATTTAATAATTGTTCTTGGTTAAATGTCGAACCTTCGATCCTGCAATTATGGGTGCGGCTTCGACCTCTCGGTCTCCCTTAATTGGGGGTTAACGAAAGGTGGGGTCGTAACATTTGGTATCAGAGCCAGGTTCCTCACTTAACCATTAATAATTATTAAATTTTACAAACTCCGTAGAACCCAAGGGAGTTATTAGAGGATTATCCAAAAGACAGAGGTGTCTAGAAAAGGATCATGACTGGGGGCTGGCAATATTTTCCTCCACACCGCTAGTCAAAAAATGACGACTCCCGGATCTGTGTGACTTCCTGGCCAAAGTCTTAGGGTGTGAATCAAAATAAGATACCTTTAGGACTTTCTCATCTTATTCATCCCTTCTCCTCACAAATTCTGTTAAGGACCTTAAGGATTAGGGTTTTCTCTCTTCTCCTCACCCTCTTGAGGTATGGGTACGGTTAATAAGGTCTAAAGGATCCTCCACAAAATTAATGAAAAGCATGTAAATAAGATGTCATGGACATAAGCTTAATTGGTTAAGCACAAATTAAAGGATAGATACATGCTTAGGTCGTATGACATAAGTTGTCATGACCTCAGAAGAGACCCGAGGCTAGACCTTCTTGTTGGGTGGATAGATAAAGAGAGTTAGTCTTGGAGATAGAGATCTCCAATACAAGCAGAGACCTAGCACATCATCTGAGGATGATGTTAACCCTAACCCTAAGTGTTTTTTAGAGAGAGATAATGTGGTGAATAGATGTCACGATAGACCGGGTGTTTGGAAGAACATACCTTTGAGATGCCATATGATCCCTAGGTGACCTAGCACCTTTGGCAACCCAACCCTGGAAAGGGTCGTCCATGTTAGAGTAAAGGATAGTTCCTTCAATGATGAGGTTAGTGAAGGACCTGTAGAAACCCTATGAGCTTATGTGAGTAGGGAATAGCATGCACCCAGAGTACGTTAGTAGTGCGAGCAATAGGTTGAAACCCTGACCAGGAGAGTATGAAGGATATCTTATGAGATAAGCATAAAGAGCTATGGATAACCTTGAGCAAACGTAATAGGCTTCACCCACATGGAGGTATGCTTGTGAGCTTGATCCTTCATGAAGAGAGGACCTCTAATGGTGAGGTTGGTTGTAGGGTTAGCTCTAGAGAAAGAGCAGGAAACCAAGAAAGAAGGTTGGAATCCTAGACTCTGAGATATGAGGAAAAGTAGGGAGTTGAGGATGATGCGACCTAAGTGGATGATAGTGGTCACCACATGCTTGATCCCTAGAGGTGGATGATGTCTTGGTTGCCATGAGAGGAACCAAACCCTAGAGAGAGGATGAGTCTGTTGGTACCTCTGTACCTATGGTATAGATGAAAAGAAGAGTTCCTTAGACCTAGAAAGGTATAGTAACAGATTATGAGGCCTTTCACCTTGTTGATTGTCCTTGAGGAGGACTCAACTTTAAAGTGTTGATCGAGGAGAAGGATGACAGGAAGTGTATGCCATATCCAGTACATGTTTGGTTTGTGGTTAAGAGGTTGAGTAGACAATTGGACATCAGGAAAGTGAACCTATGGTTCCTAGGCCTAAGAGGGGAAGTGGTGTACCTAATGCTCATGATGAGAATTAAGTTGCTATAGTTTCGAGCATGGTACTCCTCATGTGTAGAGGAAAAAGGGAAACTCCTTAAGTCAAAGGCATGATGAACCCCTTACAACTAAGTTGATGACATGGGAAGGTATAATCTTGACCCAATGTTGAGGACGAGAATAAGTGTGACCTAGCATGATTTAGCAGGTAGTCCTCTTGTGCCTTAATGGCTTGATAGGTTCAAGCATGCTCATATGGATGTAAACCCTAGACCTAAGGGCGTTTGTGACCTTGTTTTCAAGAGATAGTTTCCTCCCATCCTGGGAAAGGGAACCTTTTGAAGGGTTTTACACTGGTTTTTGTGAAAACCTAAAGAGGTGTCATAGGATCTTGAGAAGCTAAGTGAAAAGTACATGGTATGAAAATGAGCTTGTAGACCCATCGATAACCATCTCTATGTGCATGTGGATGTGTTACCATGGAGGTAACCGGTATGGGGCTTGACCAAGGTAGGCAGGTTGCCATGATCCCTATGAAAGGATGAAAGTCAGCCCATGAATGCAGAGAGAGAGATGATGAAGGCTTGGGTAATGTTCTAGGTTAAACATGTACTATAAGAGAATCCTAAGTCTATCCTAGGATCAGGTAGGGATAAGACCGATGGAAGTAGGAGTTGCCTAATTCCCTAGTTGCACATGACCATAGGGTCGGGAGGTAACAACTATCATTGTCTGAGGGCCATGGGTTAGGAGATTAATCACCTTCATGCACTCATGGACCCCAAAGGGCAGATGAGTAGGGCACTCTCTGGATGCATAAGGGAAGAGGGATGACCCTAAAGTGCCGGTACCCTATAGACTTAGAGGAGATGACCAAGGATTGTGTGGTGACCCAAGTAGGTTCGAAACCAGTTTTCCATGGAGGTAACTTTGATAGCAAGATGATTGTAATATAGAGGCATAAATGGCACATTTCAATTTGGATTAAAGGGTGTACTGGCAAGGTGGGATTGTACCATATCTACTCTTGGAACAAGAAGAACTTTGTGTTTGGACGGCCGCCAAATGCTTATTTCCTCTTATTATGGGAGTGAGAGATAGGACAGTACGCATGCCATACACCAAGGATAAAAGATGATGTGAGTTGGAATGATGTTATGAGGTATGAGGACAGAGATGATAACATACCCTTGTGGAGTGAATAATACATGGATGGTTTAACAACACTAAAGAGGAATAAGGTAGTCGTCTTATAAGGATGTTTTTAGCATGAGCTGTGTGGAATTTGCAAGTGATGCAAGGTTGAGTTTGATCATCATGAGGATGAGCTCAGAGTTTTCTTGATGAAAGTAGACTTAGAGTTTGAGATGATAAGAGAAATACATGGAGGTGTATGTCTTCAACGTTACCTAATACCTAAGGATGTGAAGTGGTAATGGATGCTCTGGTTGAGATATATCTGCCTAGTTTGGCTGGGGGCTAGAAGAGGTTGTTAGGCTAACCCTAAGTTTGGAAAGAAGATATGTTTGGCTAACACTCAGAGGGAACAATATCTGTTAGACAAATATGTGTTTGTTTGGTTAGTTAGCCTTGTCCTTAATATAATGAAAGGATGGTGATAGAACCTCAGATACACCTCTTTGAATAGGAAAGTAATAAAACCCTGATGAGAGTGGTTTTGGGTTTCCGAGGAATCGATCTTGAGGAATCATGACATACAGGAAATCATGATTTTAAGATCACCATACACCATGGTACTATTGAGATAATGAGTGGTATCAGTACTATGGATGCTGGAGATGAGGCTACATGTGGTATGTTCCCATGCATGACAGAAGGTGAAGGATGAGCACCGGTAACCCAGTGCATGGATATAGCAGATAAAGAGCTCCCAAGAAGGAATGGGAGTTCATCACTATGGATGTTGTGATAAGTCTCCCCTAGACCAAGGAAGGTCAAGATGCAATGTGGGCTATGGTAGATCGCCTTACCTAGATGACATGAGAAAGAAAAAGTACTATCAAGGGACAGATCATGTTGAACTACATATGAGAGAGATGGTTCAACTACACCAAAAAGTGAGTTCAAAAGTTCTTGAGTATAACCTAAAGATTCACTTCTGTGAGGTGGAAGTAGAAACATGAAGAACTCTATGTTAGTACAGTTTATCACCCCTAACTAATGGTTAGTATCATCCAGACTAAAAAGCGTCTGATGAGAGCATCTGTGCTCATTCAGGGAGATATCTAGAGACATTTCTTGTCCTATGAAAGATGTGATGATAACCACCATATCCAATATCAGGATTTTAAAGAAGATCTGTAAGTGAGGTTGTGTCGGTCACCACTTCAGTAAGGTGATGTTGGTGAAAGGACCACGAGATGGTTAGAAAAGGGACCACAATGCGTGTAGATGAAGTCTCTTTCATCGTGCAATGGCTGAAAGGAGCCTAGAGATGACGGGAGTCATGAGAAGATGCAAAAGTAGACTGACATGCAGTTCACTGTGGGAGAATATGTGACATGAAAATCCGACCCCTCTGAGCTATAGCTAAGAAAGCTGAGTCCCCGATGCATGGGTCCATTGAGATGGATTGGTGGAGAAGGTTAACCTTACCCCTCAGGATAAAGACATGTTTGATGAGTTCTAGATGTCCAATTTAGAGCACTATGTGAGGTACCTCGACCATGTGCTGAGCAATGAACCTAGTGAGCCCCAAGGGAGGTTGAAATGGCCTGAGTCACCTGTGCAGTTTATAGACGCCTGGATGAAAGAACTCAGAGAAAAGAATATGTTATGATAAAGGTTCTTTGGAAGTGCCATGAGTAAGGTGAAGCCACATAGGGGCCAATGATGGACACGGAAAAGTCTTATCTTGAATTTTTTATTTGCTTGATAGAATTTTGAGGACAAAATTCCTATAACAGGGGAAGGATGTTACAACCCCAAATTTTGGGTTCTTTTAGTGAGAAATGTAATTTCTCCTATTAAATATATTTGAAAAAATAATGGTATAATTTGTTTGGAATAAAGGGATTTTGTTTACAATAGCCTTGATGATTGTATTGTGGGCTTTATTGGCTATTGGGCCCAAATAACAAGAAAATTCAATTAGTAAATGAATAATTGAATATTTGAGAAAAGAATGAAATAGAAACCTCTAGAAGGCAAAATGATGTAATCCAAAGATGGATTTTGTGCCTCTTGGGTTCCTTGGGTTCCAAGGAGTCCAAAGTTGTAAAGATAATGCAAAAAGAAAAGAAAATATCAATTTAATATTTCTTTATTAAGAAAGAAATTGAAAATAATGATAAAATATAGAAATAAGTGAAAAGAGGTATAATTGAGTTATCCTTGGTGGAATTTCGTATCCCAAGGATTCCTAATGTTAAAGGGAATGCCAATGAGGAAAATAAAAAGAAAGAAAAAGAGAAATCCTCAAAAAGAGATATTTTAATAAGAAATAAACAAGATAATGTGAAATAATGCATATTGATGCATCTAGAAGGATAATAAGTATCCTTATGAAGGAATTTCGAAATCTTGGAATATCTTGGGGTCCAAGGAGCCCCAATGAAGAAATATGAAGAAAGAGAAAATACCAATAATGGAAAATAAGAAGATAATATGATGCTTAATGAATGAATTTTGTGTTATTATTAAAACGGTGGTATTTTCTATTAAAAGAAAACATGATTTCATTCTTACAGAGTTAAATTTGATCATAAGAGAGAATAAAAAGAAAGGTTTTTCATATTCCTAATTATCTAAGAAATAGGAAATATCGAGGAAGTAAATAGGAGAGAGAAGAATTACTTCTCCTTGAAGGAATATGATTCCTTTTGAGAAGGAACTTCATTTCTTTTCGACAAGCCATCTTAGGGCGTCGAACCCCCCCTATATAAGGGGTAAAGCCCTGGTTCGAAGGGAGGAGAGAGATCCCACGTAGCCTCCTTTTTTCTTCTTCTTCTTCTTTGTTCAAAACCCTAGTATGGGGGAGTAGCGTGGCCATGGAACCACAAGGAGTTGTAAATGATCTTGATGAAGGAAGGAGGCACCCACGATGACCTAGGAGAGATCGGACATCCTTCCCTACCCCAGACCTTGCACGATCTCTCACAACAACAGTTGCACGGCTGCAACTCAGTCGTGGGTTGCAGCTCTCCCCAGCCTAGGCCAGCCGTACTGGTCGTGGGCTATTTGGCGCCCCAAGGGCGGCGGAGGGCGACGAAGCTAAGGAGGGGGTCGGTGACGGCCATCGGGCTCAGGGAAGAGGAGAAGAAGCTATGCCCTGTGCGGCTAGGGCGGAGCAGCAGCACCTGCACGAGGTGGAAGAAGGCGAAGGTCACTTTGGACCGTTCTTCCCCTCCCTATTATAAAGAGATGGTCGTTTAAGTGGGGGTACAGCCGTCTTTTGATTCTAAATTCTCAAACGGGCCGCTTTGCATGGAATTGACGACGTGGCACTCTCGGATTGGTCGAAAAGGTAATTCCTTTGATAATTCATAATTAATCATGGGTAACTCGGATTAGGACAAGTAATATATGAAAATTGATCCTCGTAACAAGAGGAACACAAAGAAATTATTGTTGAAGCCTAATTCTGATTGCAATTCAAAAAGTGTATAAAGTTATCATCTTTAATGGTTTAATTAATGAAGAACCCTAATCTTTGATGATTAATGAATTGAGAAAGGCTATATGAATGCTTAATGTTGATATTAACATGTTAATTGTCAAAAGGTACATTAAGAACAAAAAGGATGAACTTTGCACGTAATTGGCTTAATTTAGGGTTTCATATGCCTAAGTTTGCATTAATGGGCTTCGAAACCCTAATTTAGGAGAATACGTCTCTTAATGGTTTTAATTGTACAAATCCATGAATAAGACATAGTTATTTTGTTATAAACCCAATTTGGGTATAAAAGATCATTAATGTGGATAATTTGGCTTTCCTAGTATATAAAGTGGAATTAATGATAAATTGGGGTTTGCTGACATAAAAGATGAGATATGTAGTAATTAGGGTTCCTTTGGGAATCGAACTATAATTCTTTGTTGAGTTGTCAATTCAAAGAAACCTAAACATGATAATTGGCCTTAATGATCTTAACATGAATTAAAAGGGAAAAGATAGTAGTTTTAGTATAAAAGTGATATATTAGATTTAATTGACTTTTAATTTGTGCCTATGATGTTGAAAGTAGGGTTTGTTGTTTAGCAGAGCATTAAAAATAGTAAAAAAGTCGGCCTAGAAATCATAAGGCGGAATCCAAGTCAATCTTGAGAATGTTTCGAACAAAATAATGACACTTGGATGTAATGCATTGTTTTCAGGATATTGTTGATTGCTTGTTTGACTATATTGAATATTAATGCTTGGATATCAAGTTGCTCTGGATCAGGTATGTGGTTACGCTTATGAATAATCACTTTAGTTTCACGGCGATTTCCGAATGTTTTATCGGTTGCTTGAAAATAATTGTTGGATGCCTTTTATTTTGTGCAACTATAAAGTGACTATGATTATCACTATGAATATATATATAACGGGCTTAGATCCGAATCGACCTCTGTGTCTTGTAAAGGCTAAAAAGTGGTAACCTAGAGTAAGGTCTAGGTTATCGTGGGTTAGAAACTGGGCTACCAAGTGTAGTGTCATGAGACCCTTTAGCATGCCATGAGTTAAGGAGTGGGCTACTTACGGGTAGTGCCATCTGACTCAACCCTAGAAACTGGTTCACCTATAGGTGGGACCATGAGGGGTTTAATGGGGATCTACTGTGGCAACACATCCCACTATCATACAGACAGTGAGGTGTTACGTGAAAACGTGCAGAAATCACCATAACCACAGATTTCCAAAAACACGGGTTAATTAAAACCGATTGCGGAAAACTGATAAACTGAGAAACTATTACATTCCAGTCCACATCCTGCAAGAAACAGGTTATATAAACATATACAAGATTCGATACGTGTCCACAGCTTAAAGCAACATCTGTCTTGTCATCACATAAGTCCATCACCTGTTTATACATACATAAAGGCCCACATCCGGCCAGCAGTAGGATATACAAAACATCAATAGCTATACATCGTGAAACAGCGTCAAAACACCTCCAAGGACCTGAGAGTACAGGGATTACTCTAAGACTCTACTGCAAAACATCCAAAACAGCAGCATATCCATCGCTTGCCTTCTACTGCTCTTTTTGCTGCTCGGCCGCAACCCCGCGACCACCACCACGTCTAGCTCGACCACCTAAAAAGGGTGTAAACTAGTGGCGTGAGACACACAGTCCCAGCGAGAAACATAACTCCCCACAGAAACTACAAAACCTCAGATATATAAAACAGCTAACTGATAAGAAGTGTAACAAGAGCAATTATAAAGAAAAGTTGTTCATACTAGCAAGCTTACCAGATGTACTTAAGCATTTCTTTATGGAACATGATTAACAAGATAAGATATTACCACATATGAGAAACATATAAGTAACTGCAAGATATAACAAGATAAACTACGCAAGTAAGGCCTCAACCAATGTTTCGTGTTTAACTTAAGTAGTAAATACTATTCGGCTGGATTACATATTATTATGCCCTGAGTAAGTGAGTCGTACCGCTCAGATCCAACCTTCGGTTGCAAAACCCAAGTCGGTGCCATACAAGGTCAATGGAAGAGCTGGACTCCACGACCTCTCCACCTCGTGGTCAGTACACGAGTACAACACAAGCAGGACCGTAGTCTCATGCTGAAGTGGTCTTAGCCACAGGGTCAGCTCCATAGGCTACCCTTCCTCTAGCCCGCCTTGGTACAGGTCACGGCACTAGTAAAACTGAGCCACGGGCCTGTTCACCGTGCTCTGAGCCATGAACGCATTCATGCTCTAACAACTCTGAGCCATGGTCCTGTTCACCATGCTCCATACATATATATATATATATCCGAGTCTGCAACCGTAGCTGCACTCGATTCCCTCTCTATTTAAGGCTAGGAGAAACCACACATATTCAACAATATGCGCTTCCAGGTTAACCCGCAGGAGAACCTGTTTCACCATCACCAATTCCTGACGATGATGGATCTATGGCCAGGGCAACTACATGATATATTCCTCTGTAATTAATTAGTGTATTTTATGTGGATTGCAAGATTCAACCAAGTTGTATAACATGCAACTATAACAAGAATAAACAACATGAAACTCATTGTTATGCTTTTATTGCAATCAACATCATCCAGATCCATCACAAGGATCCAACTTCACATGTTATCACTTGGCCTCTTGCCAATCAACTAGATCCATCTCAAGGATCATCATATGCCATGGGATCTCAATCCCTCATTCACATAGTGCCACTGCCTCTCAAGGCTTACATCATCATCATGAGATAGAAATCCCTGGTACTTTAGTCATGCACATTATACAGATTATCTCAACATCAAGAGTAACAATCACATCAGTGTTACTCCACATATACATACACCTCATAGCCCTTTAATTGGCTAAGCATCACCTGCATGGTTAGTAACAACAATCATAGGCTTTAATAAAGTGACCATGCTATCAATATAAGGTGACATTAAAGGTTCTATATCAATCATACATTAACTGATGATCATGTGCCTAAGACACATTATTAAGCAACCATATTACATGCTTATCATTTTCCTTTGCATTATACAAATAATCATGATGATCAAGTTCATGTATATAGCCAGGCTAAGTTAAGAGGACAACCGTTATCATAATAAATGCCATTAATCATGCAAGGAGTCACCATTGTGTTAAACAAGAACATATCCAGCAAATCATATTTTCATGATACGTCAAACCCTCACTGCAACACCAAGAACCCTCACTACAAGTTGTGTCGGGCAGCACGCCCTCACCTATAACTCATCTCATAACGACCAGTGACCAGTAACGCTACGTCAGAGTGTCGTGCACCAAGGTGTCATGTGACACAACAAAGAAGTGCAACACGTGAAGGGGTGTCGGGCACCCAGCCCTGTCGGGCAATGCTTGTGCTGGGCAACAGGGCACCGCCCGTCACAAGGTGCATATCGGGTGACACTCACAAGGGTAAACGTGACGCCCATCACAGGCTGCTCAGCAACGTCCGCACAACGATGCTAACCACATATAAGACAGGTGTGTGTGTGCAAGGTACTTCCACAAGGGCAACGTCTAAGAGACCCATCGTGCAACCAACTAAGTCAGGGCCTATCAGTCATCACAAGGCAGAGAGGTAGTATAACGCCCGTCACAGAGACAATTGTATCGTCCATCACCAACATAGCATATTGTCCAAGGGTCTAGGTCAAGAGGGTTGTCGGACAGCACCTCCCCATGCTCATAACGACCAAGGTGCAGCTCACAAGGTTATCTTCCACCACAAGCACAAGGATACCCGAAACCCTAGTGGGTCAAGAAGATGGCTCACCTCAATCGACTAGGAAAGAGGGGTCTTGCACATCAACTATCACCAAACGGAAACACAAGGAAAACCCTAGAAAGAGTCACCACTATTACCAAGCTCATCCTTCTAGTCCATGGTGAGAGGAGAGTGTTGCTTAAGCAACTAGAACACAAGCTCACCTCAATCGTCTAAGAGAGAGAGGGGTGTTGCTCATGAAACTAGGAGCTCAAGCTCACTCCTCTAGACCAAGGGGAGAAAGGAGTATTGCTCACCAAGAAACCCTAAACCACAAGGATAGGCCAACATGGGTACTAAACAAGAAACTTGCTACTAACATGCATAACCAACAACAAGAACAAGAACAAGAACATAGAAGAGAGTAGTGTAGTTAGGGTTAGGAGTTATGTAACCCGCCTTATGCAAGCTCCAAGCTCCTAGCTCCAAGAACCACCAAGCAAGGAAGAAGGAGACTCCTAGGATATCGGCTACCAAGCTTGCTCCTCCAAGGGGTATCGGCCACCACTTGCCAAAGAGAAGGGTGTGTCGTGCACACCAAGGTGGAGGAGGAACAAAGGAACCAAAGGAACTCTTAGCAAAGGAAAGGAACCGCCTATATAGAAGGAAAGGGAGGAGAAAACAAGGTAGAACCAAGCAAGGTGTCACCTACCTAGGGACACTTGTCCTAGTGCACGATCCACCACTCTAGCAAGCCTTAAACACTTGTCCAAGGTCATTGCCACATGCAAGCATCATGCACCAAGTGTCCACTAGTGGTGACACAAATGAGGTCAAAGCTTGGTCAAAGACTCTAGGGCGACACACACCCCATGGGCGACACACCTCCATGGGCGACACACTCCTCTCTTGCCCGATACAAGGTGCAACCAAACCAAAGCAAGGCACTTTAAGGCCCAACAAGCTCAACCAAGCCCAAAAGAACTCAAGCAACGAGCCCAAACCTCTTTCTCTACACTAGAGGAAGCAAAGAGAGAGAGGAACACCTCACAAGGTGGCAAACTTGCCCACAAACCCTAAACTTGGGTTATTTGCAAGTAGCACCTCCAACTCTCAACAAAGAACGATCAAACCCTAATCACCACCAAAGGTGATTAGCAAGCAACAAAGCACCAAGGTTTAGCAAAGCAAATAGGGTAAACCCTAAATGAAGGTCAGGGTCCTTACATCTACTATAAGGAAAGTAGCATCCAGGTCCACTGCAGGGACAGCACAGAGGATAGGGAATGCATGGATCGTGCAGTTATATTTAAAACGTAAAATTGTTTGTTAAATGGTAATTGGCTGCAATACATTGTTATGAATAATTGCATAATTATTATTTCCCCCACATACCAGCTTCGGCTGACCGACGTTTTGTTTGTCGGTGTTTTAGGTACAAAGCCAAAAGGACAAACAGTAAATTGTCACACTGATAAATACATGAATTGAAATACAAAGAGGATTAGTAGAGTAGAAATTCATATGTGGATAGAAGTTTAGAGATCCAAATTTTCAAAAGGTATGCAAAAGTTTATTTTCTTACAACTTTCCAGTATAGTCTGTTAAAATTTAATAATTGTTCTTGGTTAAATGTCGAACCTTTGATCCTGCAATTATGGTTGCGGCTTCAACCTCTCGGTCTCCCTTAATTGGGGGTTAACGGAAGGTGGGGTTGTAACAAATCTGGTACCAGGAACACAGCCAGTTGCAGAGACACCGTATAGGATGGCTCCAGCAGAGATGGCAGAGTTGAAGAAGCAATTACAGGAGTTGTTGGAGAAAGGTTTCATCCGACCGAGTACGTCGCCTTGGGGTGCTCCAGTGTTCTTCGTTAAGAAGAAGGACAGGTCGATGTGGTTATGTATAGATTACCGACAGTTGAACAAAGTCACGATCAAGAATAAGTACTCGTTGCCGAGGATAGATGATATGTTCGATCAATTGTGTGGTGCTACAGTATTATCAAAGATCGATCTACGGTCTGGATATCATCAGTTGAGGATTAAGATGGATGATATACCAAAGTCAGCATTTAGGATGAGGTATGGTCACTTTGAGTTTGTGGTTATGTCGTTGGGGCTACTAACCAATGCACCTGCTACTTTCATGGATCTGATATATAGGGTGTTCCGTCCATTTCTAGATCAGTTTGTTGTAGTTTTCATAGATGACATCCTGATCTACATTTGGGACATTCAAGAGCATGAACAGCATCTTCGACAAGCGATGACCCTTCTTCGCCAACACTAGTTGTATGCCAAGTTCAGCAAATGTGAGTTCTGGTTGAAAGAAGTGACATTCTTGGGTCACGTGATATATGCAGAAGGAGTCAGAGTGGACCCTAAGAAGGTGGAGTCAGTTGCATATTGGGAGCAACCAAAGACGCTGACCGAAGTTTGAAGTTTTCTGGGTTTGGCAGGAAACTACCGGAGGTTTATAAAGGACTTCAGTGTGATCGTGTTGCCCATGACAAAGTTGACCAGGAAGGATGTACCTTTTATCTGGGATGATCGTTGTTAGCAGGCTTTCCAAAGTTTGAAGGAGAAGCTGACAAGTGCTCCAGTGCTAGTGCTGCCAGAGCCCGGGACGGGCTATGTTGTTTTCTATGATGCTTCCAAGAAAGGCTTAGGTTGCATGTTGATGCAAGAGGATCATGTGGTTTCTTTTGATTTGCGACAGCTTAAGAAACATGAGGAGAACTGTAGCGACTGTCTCGTGAAAACAAGATTAACTTAAGCGGAAGCGAATTATTTACAGCGGATTACTGAAAATTACTGAAAATTTAAAACTTTTTGCAAAGAGATCCATACATAGGAAATCTTTCCCAACAAGAATCATTGTATAACAATTGCATTCTAGTTCAAACGTACATAACTTGTACCATCTCTTTTCAGAGATTACATCAAAAACACTGACTCAAAACTACGAGGACCTGAGAGTACAGAGACAACACATAGGACTTTCTAACTACATGACATGCAGTATCTCCGCTTGAGATATTACTATTGTCCTTGTTGTTACTGCTACTGTCCATTCCTTGCAATGAGATTCTGCTTATTTGTCCGCGTCCACCTAAAAAGTTGGATCCCACTGGGGTGAGACAATTGTAAATTATCCCAATGGGAGATATAACTCTCCGCCAAAACATTGTTATAGCAGTTTATTAAATAAACTAAACAGATGAATTTATATATTAAATCAACAGCATGTAAGTCACTTGTATGAACAAAGTGAAGTAATCTCCTTATTCAAGAATAACATTGAATCTACTCATGGTAGACTCATAGTTCATCCATCTACTTGTAATGAATACAACAGATATGAACAACATCAATGAACTACAGATATATAATAGAAATGTAACATCAGCCAATGAATTTCCATATTCAATCCTTAAGCAAACATGCTATACGGCTGATTTCATTTTACAAACACACTTATTCCTGAGGAGATGAGGTATACCGCTCATACTCCAACCGACCACTGCGAAGTCAAAATCGGTACCATACAAGGTCAATGGTAGAGCCAGCTACCAAGACCTCCCTTATCTCGGTCAGTACGAGATCACATGCAGGACATCTTATGTCTCTGTTAAATATAGCTTTCCAGGGTATACTGGCAACTTCTCTATCAGAGTTACAGTGGTGTGTTGCACTCTCTTCGCGATCGTGAAATTTTGTGTTTATCTCCACCGATCCGGCATTAACATTATTGGGAGATGTGTACGGCATCTAACCCAATCATCGGGAGATTCATGATACACCCATCCTGGTACATATAATGAAGGATTGAGAGGTTTGATGTTTACCTTCCCTCAAATCACTTCACCGGACGTAAGGATATTTTTTCGCCCATTTACCCCCACATATTCAAAATATGCGCTCTGGGTTTTGCCGCGGGAACCCGTTTCACCATCCAGCAAGTTCTGACACTGATGGTTATATGGTCAGGGCTCTACATGATATGATTTCACTTGATTATTTAAGTACATTAGCATATTCTTTTAGCATCAGTCAAGTTCTCAAACATAACTTATTCAGACAAATGCTATAAAGAAACATGTTCTACTTTCATCAGATATTTATCAATCTTTCAAAGACCTTGGGAACTAAGTCCCTCATTTCAAAACTGGGAATTCTCATCCCTTCATATTCTCATCAGCATAATCATATGGTTCTGGGTATTCAAACCCTTAACTCATCATTGAGCATTATTACACCTTTTTTAGGTAACCGTCACCTTCAGGTCATCTGACCAAGGCATTCATGATACTTGTTACACAAGCATCACACCTGGCTCACAAGGCCACAGAATATCTTGTTACCTTTTTCTAGGCGACAGCTTACTCATGTGACTTATAAAAGTCCATGCACATTGCTACTTTTAATAAGCAACAACAACATCAAGGCACAAAAGGCCAAACATTTATTATATAAATTTTATAGCTCAAATCTAGTTATGTTCATCATCTCATCCTACGTGCATGGTTATTAGGCATGATAACAATCATACAAGATATTCATCACATCATGTGATACAATAGTAACACCATTATTCCTTTTCCAGGAATTAGGGTTTACTTATCAAACAGGGCTTATCATTCCCTTTACCCAAGTCAAGGTTAGGGTTCCCCTTTTCTCATTAATTAGGGTTTCATGATTATATAATCTATCCAACCCTTAATTCATTAATCCATACCTCTGGGGCATTCAAAGGTATTATATTTAATTATTCAAGAACATTACTTTCATCATATAGCATTAATGATCATCAATTCAAGGTATGAGTTTATTTCTCATCCTCATCATGATATGATTATATCATACACATCATTTGGGCTTAACCCCATTCTCAAGGCACATTAATTAACACTCATCAAGTGCAACAACTCATTACATTTCATTGTAATAGTTGCATAACACACTTCATATGTTTCTTACCCAATTATATTGGATTTGGAGTACATCAAGGTATATAAACCCTGAAGTGCTGAATGTGATAATTATCATATTTTGATGTATCACTTTCTCATCACTTCAGACTTTCCTGAATTAGCCATATTATCTTGTATTAAGGTATTTCCCTTCTTAAAACACTCCATCACTAATCACTCACCTATAGCATATAATGCATAGGCCACACATTAGAATTGCCCAACTATCTTTAATTATATGGACTTGTCTAATGATAAAGAAATTGTTTACAATAAGGTTGCTTATAATCAACCACATGAAATGTTTCACCTTTATAAGGCCATTCCTTCTATCTCATCATTAGGGTTTCTTTATACCCTTACTTAAGATTAGAATTATGATCCATTGCCATATTGTCCAAGATTAGGGCTTTATGTATTATGACTCCTCATTAAAGTCTCACATGCTTTCACCCTTCTTAGGGCCTTTCATCACAACATAACATTAGTACATCATGTCGTGTTAATACTTAGTCAGGGTTTCTCATGGAATCACCCTCAACTAGGGTTTCTCATGAAAACACCCTCAACTAGGGTTTCACATGGAATCACCCTGGATTAGAGTTACATCTAGAATTGCCCTCAACTAGGGTTATAATTTAATAACCCTATCAATTAGGGTTTATGTTCATGATTAGGGTTTCATGATCTCTCTACTTAAGGATCATACCCTTGATCACCACATGAATCATATTCATGTATGAATTCATGCTATCATTTCTCAACTTGATTAGGTCATATCAACCCTTAAATCAAGCACATACAACTATGATTAACATAGTGTACCAAGTCATTGATCCTATACGCAATTAGGGTTCATCCCTTAATTGGCACTAATCACTTAGGTAGTATTAGGGTTTCAACCTTTGTACCATAATTGATTATCATTACTAATAATCATTGGATCAATGAATCATTCATCATCTCTATTCTCAAGAGATTCAATCACCTTGGACCTCCATTACATAAGGTATCCAATTGAATTGATCAATTGAGTCCTCAATTACAACAAGTGTCTAAGTGGATTAACCAATTGAGTCCTCAATCAACTTTGACTACTTGAGCCCCAAATGGTCTTGGTCCTTCAAGGTTAAAATGGTTTGAAACCATTTGGTAATGGTGGTGCTTGAGATCGTTTGCCCAAGCAAGTAGGTGAAGACCGTTTGCCCAAGTTTGACTTTTGAAACCGCATGGGCACAAATGGTTTGGGATCGTTTGGTCCCAAATGGTCTTGAGACCGTTTGGTCCCAAAAGGTCTTGAGACCATTTGGACTCAAACGGTCTTGAGATCATTTGGTCCAAACCTCCTCAAAACTGCATGGACCAAAGATGGTCTCAACTACACCAATCGGTTTAGGGTTCTCAATATTGATTCCTTCAATCATTGAATTTGTGGAACCAATCATCAATTGAACCCATCCTCATACTTCAATTGAGTTAAATAGGTCAACATTCATCTGATTTGACCCTCAATTGACCCTCAATTAGTCCTCAATTAGGGTTTGAATCAATTAAATTAGGGTTTGGAATTGATGATCCTTCAACACTAATCAATGCAAGATTAGCTACTTTGAAACCATTGAACCATCATCCAAATTGAACATGACCTGACCCCAAACGGTCTTGAGGTCGTTTGGATGACCCCCAAACTGTCTTGGGACCGTTTTCCCATAACATAATCAAAATCCAAGTCAACCAATTAGGGTTTGGATCATTGGATTGATCACCAAATCAGCAATTGATTACACTTAAACTTAGTATCATTGGATCATCAATTGCTTAACCATACTCACCCCTAGACCTCCAAACGGTCTTGGGTGACCTCCAAACGGTATTGAGACCGTTTGGATGAGCTCCAAACGGTCTTGAGACCGTTTGGCTCATCCAACCCTTGGATTCTAGTGAAAAAATCATTAGGGTTTGAGCTATTGAGTTGATCATCAAATCAGCACTTAATTGCAAAGTGATTTGGTACCTTTAGACCTTCAATTGGTCAACCATGCTTAACCCTAGACCTCCAAACGGTCTTGGGTGATCCCAAACGGTCTTGAGACCGTTTGGGTGATCCCCAAATGGTTTTGAAACCGTTTGGGTCAATCAACCCAAAACATCAACTCATTCCAATGCAAAATCAGCACTTAGCCGATTAGGGTTAATACCATATCTTTGGATCTTCAAACACTTAACCATATCCAACCCTAGACCTCCAAACGGTCTTGGGTGACCTACAAATGGTCCTGAGACCGTTTGGGTAATCCCCAAATGGTTTTGAAACCGTTTGGGCTGATTAACCCAAAAAGTCAAATCAATCAAGTTGAAATTCAGCACTTAATCCAATTAGGGTTTGCCTAATTGATTAGCCTTCAACTCATGATTCATTTGGAATTAATCCATCAAATTTGGTGGGTTATCAACCAACATAATTAGGAACAATATTCTCAAACGGTCAACCCTTTGTCAACTCCCCAAAACGGTTTTGAAACCGTTTGGTCTCATGTGGTTTGATGAAACTGTTTGCTTCTAAACGGTTTGAAACCGTTTGCTCCCAAACGGTTTGGGAAACCGTTTGAGCAACCCAACCAAGATCGTTTGCCTTAGATATTTTATAGAGGTGTGTGCTTATCATCTTCAACATCTGAACTCACGAAACCTGCTGTGATTTCTATGGCAATTGCATCCATCAACCAAATCAATTATTGTAAGTATGGAAATGATCATTATTTGATAAGGAATTGAATGCAATAACAAAATCAAGGGTTCAAGTTATAAAACCCGCCTCCAATTGAGATCCAAAGCTCCATGCTCACGGAAACAATGGTGGATGCAACTCCTTTCACCATTCCAACGCTCATCCTCAAGGTTTGAGTGAAAAGGAATGGTTAGAATTGAAGAGGAGATCGAAATAGGAAGAAATCCATAATTTATTTTTGATTTCCACCATGGAATAATGGTGAACCAAGGTCAAGAAGCTTACCAACAGGTTGGGGGTCGTCCTCCTGACCCTCCCAAGCTTCCTTGGTCGTTTCCCAATCAAGGAGAAGAAGTGGGGTCGAAAAAGCCTTTCATTTGGCTTATAAAAGGTTCTTTTATAAAAAATTCAATGAGAGAGAATGTACTTTGCAAAAATCCAATTAACCCCAAAAATGTGACCGCCTCTTCCCCATTATCTTCCTTAGGGACGAGTCTATCTTGTTTGCCTCTTATCCCTCTCAATTATCCATGATTTAAAGAAAAGCAAGTCAAGCACCTTAAATCATATTATATTAATATCCATATGTGAGTGGATATTTCTTTTTCTTATAAAATTGTGTGTGAGTTATCCATTCCCTTGGATATTTTTGTGGTCCTTGCAAGGCTCAAAGAAGTAACACACACATCTGAATCCAACCATTTTGGTTTTGGTTGAAGGCCCTTTAATTAATACATTTATTTTTACCCTAAATCAAATTAGGGTTTCAATTAGGATTAAATCTTGATTATTTTAATATCAAGATTCTCTCTCCTCCAACTCAATTCAAATGAGGCGCCCCTCTCATTTTATTTGCTCTACATGATGCCAAGAAACATTAGGGACCTTATTGAAGTGGTAAATTACATATTGCACCCTATATTTTGGGTAAATTGCACATTACACCAAAACTAGGTTTTCATGCACAAGCATTGCTTAATCAGCTCTTTCTTGGTATTCAGGCTTCCATAAGCCACACCTCAGCATCATTTTCACTCTCATGATGCTTCAACATTTGAGGAACATATTATCATGCACAATTGCACTTAAACCCCTCAACTTGGGTAATTTGCACTTTAGTCCAAAAAAAAAACATTGATTTCAACAATGTTCAAAAAGGACTAGAATTGCAATAAAAGTTCCTCTTGTGCCCTAATTACCTTTCACAAGATGAGATTAAGAATTTAATCATCTTTCTTAATCAAAACACCTAAGGTTAAAGTATAACCCAGGTCAAGGGTGTTACAAATTATAAACCACTAACAAGGATTTCGTCCCCGAAATCCCAAATAAAGGAAGACAGATGTATTTCATTCATCATACTATCTAGTCTTCACATAACATCTCCTTATTGTGGAGACACCATAAAACTTTGATCAGCACAAAGTGTTTCCATACAAGATTCTCATAGAATCAACACACAAGGCACATACTCCACTGTTCCTCATCATTGACTATAGAGTCAACTTTGTGTCAAGAAACACTTTTGTTATTCAGAGAGTCATCATACATTCTTTATTAATATCATGTTTATGCAAGGCATAAACCCCTAACATATGATGTTCATATCATTTTATATAATCAGACTAATTTCATAGTTGACCACTCCAGGTAGCCAACCTAAACCATCTGATATTTCTCAGATACCAAAATCTTTCACATTGGTATCTATCACATGTGTTAAAACACATCACATTTTTATCTTCCTTTCATCTTGGAACATTAATTGTTTCATATGTCCTCATCTTGGGACCAAAGTCCAAGATAACTGATACTTTTCTAAGTATCCATCACATGAACACCTTTATCTTATGCACATCAAGTGTCCTAAGACCCACTTGATTACCATGTCCCTAAAAGGAAAGAAAACAAGGATTCATATTCCTCTAATTAATTCATGTATTTTCAACTATTCATGAACCATTTTTTCTTTGTGTCATCCTAGTTTCCTTGCCTTTAGTATAGGAATTTGTAAGGATGATTACATGTCATTATCTCGTTCTTTATTATTATCTAGCATGTTTTTTATCATCTCATGATCTTATCACAATTCCCATTTCCTCATTATGGGAAAGATCTTTATTATGCTTGCAGCATTGTTGAACAGGGTTCATCTCCCTTATTCTTATTCTTATTTTATGAGGAGTACACTTTTAGTTCCTCATACAACATGCTCATCTGAGATTATCTTAGACTTCTCTTTCTTATTCATAGGATATGACACATTTATTCATTCCATATTCATGATTTCATGATACTCATTAGATTGTCTCAGAATGACTACTTGATCAGAGCAATGAAAAAGACAACAATCTAAGAGTTTCCATACCCACTTTATCATCAATAGTTGTATACCTGGCCAGGGTATATAAATAATGAGATTAAGTGGTATGCACTTTGTATACTATCATATTTCTCCTTTTCATATTATCACAAGCATAAGACTTATCATCCCTGAATTTCATTCAGGCATCTCTTTTGTACCTCATCATTTCTCAAGGAGGTAAGAACAACATAAAACATTTGTAATGTTTTACTATGCAAAACATAAATCCTCATAGGACTAATCAAGGAAAGTTCAATCATTTACTTTCTCAGTTAATCCAGGAATTCATAAATTAACATATTTGCATGACATTATCTTGTCTAACTTGTCATAATTCATGAATTATTCACTGTCTTAGGCTAACTCTGCCTCAAAGGTTGATTCAACAGGCTATGGTTGAGCACAGACTCAATTTAAGTCCAGAAATTCATCATTTCCTTTTGCTTCAACCTACTGATGCTAATTACAAATCCTGTTGATATTTATAACATCCTCATTGGGACTGGTAATCTAGATTACACTGCCAAAATTTGATCCACTATATACATTACTGTTGCCCTAAGTTCTCCAACAGTAATACTTAAAGAAGGATTTTCTTATTATAGTTGGATCAGCTAGGGGATTCTCAGGAAATTGTTTCTCTCTTGCCTGTTCCCTGCACCTCTTCTTGGTGCAACATTGCTGCTCTCAGCAGCAATCTCCTCATGTGACCCAATCATCTTTAAGTTCTTCTTCTCTTATACGAGTAGAAGACACTATCAGATACACTGGATGACACCAAAACAGACTCTACTACCTTAGTCCTATGTCTTTGTAGACTCAGCAAACCTAGAGCTCTGATACCACTAATTGTAACGACCGTCTCGCGAAAACAAGATTAACTTAAGCAGAAGCGAATTATTTGCAGCGGATTACTGAAAATTACTGAAAATTCAAAACTTTTTGCAAAGAGATCCATACATAGGAAATCTTTCCCAACAAGAACTGTTATAACCCCAATTTTTGGGTACAATTAGTGAGAAATGTGATTTCTCATTTGGACAAATAATGATATAATTTGTTGTGAATAAATGGATTTCATTTAAAATAGCCTTGTTGTTTGATTTGTGGGCTTTATTGGATATTGGGCCCAATAACAAGGAAATAACAAAGAAAAATTTTATTACCATTTTCAGTATTAGTCTGTTAGAATTTAATAATTGTTTATGGTTATATGTCGAACCTTTGATCCGGGATTAATGGGTGCGGCTTCAACCTCTTTGTCTCCCTTAATTGGGGGTTATCGGGAGGTGGGGTCGTAACATTTGGTATCAGAGCATAGGTTCCTCAGTTAACCATTAATAATTATTAAATTTTACAAATTCCATAGAACCCAAAGAAGTTATTAGAGGAGTATCCGAAAGACGGAGGTGTCTAGAAAGGGATCACGGCCGGGGGCTGGCAAGATTTTCCTCCGCACCGCTAGTCGGAATACGAGGACTCCCGGACACGTGTGACCGTCTGGCCAAAGTCTTAGGGTATGAATCGAAATAAGATACCTTTAGGACTTCTCATCTTATTCGTCCCTTCTCATCACAAAATTCTAATAAGGACCTGAAGGATTAGGGCTTTCTTTCTTCTCCTCACCCTCCTGAGGTATGGGTAGGGTTAATAAGGTTTAAGGAATCCTCCACTAAATTAATGAAAGGCATGTAAATAAGATGTCATGGACATAAGCTTAATAGATTAAGCGCAAAATATATAATAGATACATGCTTAGGTCGTATGACATAAGTTGTCATGTCCTCAGAAGAGACCTGAGGCTAGACCTTCTTCTCAGGAGGATAAGTTAGTCTTGGAGATAGAGATCTCCATTGCAAGTAGAGACCTGGCACATCCTCTAAGGATGATGCTAACCCTAAGTGAAGGGTAGAGAGAGATGTGTTGGACCTGGTGTCTGAAAGGACATGCCTTTGGGATGCCATACGATCCATGGGTGACCTAGCACCTTTGGCAACCCAACCCTGGGAAGGGTCGTGCATGTCAGGGTAAAGGATAGCTCCTTAGATGATGATGTTAATGAAGGACCATAGAAACCATATGGGCTTGTACAAGTAGGGCATAGCTGGCACCTAGGGCACGTCATAATGCTGGCAGTAGGATGAAACCCTGAATAAGGAATTATGATGGAGCATTAAGGGTTATGGATGACCTTGAGCAACTATAAGTTCGAACCTAGGCTTCACCCATGTAGAGCATGCTTTTGAGGATGATCCTTCTTGAAGAAAGGACCTCTTATAGAGAGGTTGGTTGTAGGTTTAGCTCTAGAGAGAGAGTAGGAAACCCAGTAAGAAGGTTGGAAGCCTAAAACTCTGAACAATGGATGATAGTGGTTGCCTCATGATCGATCCCTGAAAGTTATTGATATCTTGGTTGCCTTTAGAGGGACCAACCCTAGAGAATGAAGATGAAGCATATGGTGCCTATGTGCCTACGGTATAGGTGTTTACCTTCTGAGGTAGGAAGAAGAGTTCCTTAGACTTAGAAAGGTTTTGTAGCAGGTTATGAGGCCTTGTACCTTGTTGGTTGTCCTTAAGGAGGACCCAACTCTAAGTGTTGCTTGAGTTGAAGGATGACAAGGAGTGCATTTCATGCCTTTTTCATGCTTGGTTCGTAGTTAAGAGACAAAGCATGCAGTGAACCTAGGGTTCCTAGGCCTAAGAGGGGAAGTGGTATACCTAATGCTCGTGATGAGAGTTAAGTTTCTATAGTTTCGAGCATGGTACGCCTCATGAATAAAGGAAAAAGGGAAGCCCCTTTAGTTTAAAGTATGTTTGATGAACCCCTCACAGCTAGGTTGTTGATAAAGAAAGGTATGATCTTGATACAACTTTGAGGAAAGAGGACAAGTATGACCTAGCATGGTTCAATAGGTGATCTGCTTATGCCTTAATAGCTTGCTAGGGTTAAGTAGGCTCGGGTGGATATAAACCCAGGACCTAAGAGCTTTTGTGACCTTAGAGATAGTTTTCCTCCCATCCTGGGAGAGGGACCCCTTTGGAAGGGTGTATATCAGTTTTGTTGGTTCAAGGTAACCTAAAGAGGTCTCATAGGATCTTGAGAAGTTAAGTGAAAATTACATGGTATGAGAATGAACCTGTAGACCCATAGATATCCATCTCTATGTGCATATGGATGTGATACCATGGAGGTAACCGATATGAGGCTTGACCAAGGTAGGAAGGTTGCCATGATCCCAATGAAAGAATGGGAGTCCACCCATGAATGCAAAAAGAGAGATGATGAAGACTTGGGTAAGGTTCTAAGTGAACATGTACTGTGATGGAGAATCCTAAGTCTATCCTAGGGTCAGGTAGGGATAAGACCGATGAAAGTAGGCATTTCCTAATTCCCCAGTTGCACATGACCATAGAGTCGGGAGGTAACAGCTATCATTGTCTGAGGGCCATGGGTTAGGAGATTGATCACCTTCAGGAACTCATGGGACCCAAAGGGCAGATGAGTAGGACACTCTCTGGATGCATGAGGGAAGAGGGATGACCCCAAAAGAGTCGGTACCCTATAGACCTAGAGGAGATGACCAAGGATATAAACCTCAGTAGGTTCAAGACTAGTTGGATATCATGATGGTTGTGATGAAGAGACATATGTGGCACGTTGCAACTTAGATTTAAAGGTGTACTGGCAAGGTGGGATGTACCATCTCTACTCTTGGAACATGAAGAACTATGTATTTGGACTACAGTCAAATGCTTATTTCCTCTTGTTATGGGGGTGAGAGATAGGACATTATGCATGTCATACACCAAGGATAAGAGATGATGTAGGTTGGAGCGTTGCCACGAGAAATGGGGATAGAGAAGATATCTACTCTGGTAAAGTGAATGAATGATGGATGGCTTGCAAACACTAAGAGGAATGAGGTAGTCCCCTTATGAGGAAGTTTCTATGATGAGCTATGTAGAACTTACAAGTTATGCCAGGTTGAGTTTGGTTACCATGATGATGAAATCAGAGAATGTTCTTAATGGAGATAGACATGGAGTTTGAGGTAATATAATAAGTGAAATACATGGAAGTATATGTCTTCAATGTTACCTAATACCTAAGGATGAGAGGTGGTAACGTATGCTCTGGTTAAGACTTGTTTGACTAGAAGTTAGAAAAGGTTGTTTGGCTAACCCTAAGTTTGAAAAGGAGAGGTGTTTGGATAACACTCAGATGTAACAAGATGCGTTGAAAAGTTAAGGGTTGTTTGGTTAGCTAGCCTAGTTCTTGATACAATGAAAGGATGGTGGTAGAATGATGAGTGCATACTCATCATGATTTTCAATTACCTTTTTGGAACAATTTAATATCTATTCCACATCTTTTCACCCTAATATGAATCATAATGCATAAAACTACTCAGTGATTCAATAATCAAGGTTTTAACTAAATATCTTTCATTTTATGCAGGTGTAGCAGGCAACTCCATGCAAACGGTCTCAAGACTGTTTGGATCCAAGCGGTCTCAAGACCGTTTGCTGGAATACACAAAGAACAAGACGAAACCAGTTGCCCAAGAAGTCCACGCGGTCTCAAGACCGTTTGGTCCCATGCGGTCCCAAGACCGTTTGGTCCCATGCGGTCCCAAGACCGTTTGGTCCCATGCGGTCCCAAGACCGTTTGGTCCCATGCGGTCCCAAGACCGTTTGGTCCCATGCGGTCCCAAGACCGTTTGGTCCCATGCGGTCCCAAGACCGTATGGTCCCATACGGTCCCAAGACCGTTTGGTCCCGCGCGGTCCCAAGACCGTTTGGTCCCGCGCGGTCCCAAGACCGTCCGATGTAAGCGCAAGGATCGATTGAAGAACTAAAGTCGCGCGACCACGCCAAAGCCAGGACCGATCAAAGCAAGACCGTTTGGCGCTCAAACGACCTCCAAACCGTTTGATGCCCAAACGGTCTCAAGACCGTTTTGCGCCCAAACGGTCTCAAGACCGTTTGGCGCCCAAACGGTCTCCAAACCGTTTGGAGAAGATATTTCCAGCAACTTATCCGAACCATTTGGGATCAGATCTGAAACTATAAATAGACCCCCAGGGTCCCCATTTCGAGGTATCGGTTCCGGATGCCAAAAGGCTGCCAGAGCACCACACCGATCAAGTTCCACTCCATCTACCACTGGTGTTGCGTCCAAGGAGGCCAAGAAGAGGAAGAAGACGGCGCAAGGAGCGCATCTTCTTCACCGAGCTGCGTCCACCCTCTGCACCGAGCTCATGGCGGATCTATCTTTCTCTCCTATCCTTCTTGTATCTCGTATCATGAGCGAGTAGTCCTCTTTCGCTGGGGTGCGGGGACTAGCCCCGCTGCCCATGCAAACCATGTTCTTTTGTTAAACTTTCCATGGCAATGTATATAACTCTTCATTTTGTCGTTTATCGTTAAGCTTGTAGGTTGGTTATGTGCGTGTTTTCATCTTTGTGCTTCCTATGTTGCGATAACTTCAAGGCATGGGTTGGAACGTCGTTTAGCATGTTTGACCCTTGACGATAACTTCCGATGGGTTCCTTAAGGTCGTAAGTGTATGATCCGCGAGGGGACGAGCCATCTAGCCTTCGGTGACGCTTCTGTGTGCCTAACGCCTATATAGGGGGTTCACAACCTTAGTTGGATTTTGCATCATCTTGCTAAACGTCGATGTTTGCTCGCATGTCACCTTCCTGCTTGTTTATCGGTTAACGCGGCTGACTCCCAAACTAGAAATAGGATGGGATTTCATCGAGGTCGTAAGTGTATGATCCGCGAGGGGACGAGCCATCTAGCCTTCGGTGACGCTTCTGTGCGCCTAACGCCCGTATGGGGGGTTCACAACCTCTGTGGATTTCTGTATCTTCAGAGCCGTAAGACATGTGATCCGGATGGTGATGAGAAATCGGCTGCCTATGGTGATGCTTACGCGGACCTAACGCCCGTATGGGGGGTTCTGCAGCAGCTCTATTTGGAGTGTTATATCGTGCCTGGTTTGTTTGCAAAAGAGTATGTTTGTGAGTGTAGCGGTGGTCAAACCCGGTACCATCCCAGCGATTCCATATCATTGATCTAAACTCATCTTTCTTTCCGCATTTACTTTCTTGCAACTAGTTTAATCAAACCCAAATCAACCTATTGTTCTAAATATTAGTCTTACTTAAGCTAGATCTAACTGACAAAGATTCTTAAAAACGTTGTCCTTTGGGTTCGATCCTCAACTATACTGCGATAAGATCCGTCTGCTTGCGGGTGGTATTGTTGCACTTGGTTTTGGTAAAAGCTCGGGGATATAAACTCCGAGTGAATTTGTTAGTGCATTCAAAAAGCCACATCAAATTCTGGCGCCGTTGCCGGGGACAACGGAATCAGTCAGTCAAATCTAGTTCTTTTAAGACTAATCTAGGATTTTGTTTTCTTTTTGAAACTATCGCTCATCTTTTTGATCTTTATTCTACACCAAGGATCTCACTTTCAAACCTTTTCAAATTTCAGGTGCTCTTTGACGATTAGTGCATGCACCGTTCGGATAGTCTCGGACTGACTGCGAGCTTTGATCCCAAAATCGATAGAACCTTCCATCGTTAGATCCGAGAGAATCAAGCCAGAATGGCGCAAGAAGAAGAAGTAGCCCGTAGGGTGGCTCAAGCCATCAATGCACAGAGAGAAAGGTTCATGCAAGAAGCTAGAGCTGCAGTTCAACAGGAGATCTTAGCAGCACAGGCAGCAGCGCAGGCAGCGGAACTTCAGAAGGATCTTAGAGAGTTCTCTATCCCAAAGGCCGCGAATGTCTATCATCCGGTGCAGCCTCCTCCCATCGAAGCTGCCAACTTTGAGATTAGAGCACATTGGATAACCTTGCTTCAAAACAACCCATTTTACGGTAAACAAGCTGAAGACAGCCAAGGTCATCTTCTCAGATTCATTGACCTGTGTGCTATGACGAAGCAAAATGGAGTCTCTGATGATGCTATTTGACTCCGTCTCTTCAAGTACTCTCTGGCTGATAGAGCCATTAGTTGGTACAACTCACTACAGAGTGATGTACCCATCACCACCTGGGAGCAGCTTCAAAACGCCTTTCTGGAAAAGTTCTACCCCCCATCTCTTACATATGAGATCAGGGGACGAATCACAAATTTCACTCAAGTCCCAGGAGAAACTCTTTCCGAAGCTTGGGATAGATACAAGGAGCTCCTACGCAAATGCCCACACCATGGAATTCCTAAGAATCAGCTGATAGAAATATTCTACAGGGGTGTGGAGGATGATGTTAAGATGTTCCTTGACTCCTCGTCTGGAGGGAACTTCATGCGGCAAAGTTACGACAGCGCATGGAGAGTAGTCACCCTGGGAGCAGAAAATCAAGCCAACTGGGGCAGATCTGTTGGTAAAGGAGTCTTAAAGGTAGCTATGGCTGATGCTATCCCAGAATACAAATCTATAGCTGAAACTTTGAAAGTCTTGGTTGCAAAGCAAGATCACATAGAATCATCCCTTGCTGCGATTGGAAGAGGACATTCTCCAACTAGGCAACCAGAACAAGTCAAGTCCACTTCTTTGTTTTGCGAAGCGTGAAAAGGCACTAACCATTCCACACTATCATGCAATGTTCTCTATGATGTTGTTTTAAGCAATGCCTGTGGACAAGGAAATAATTGCCAGATGGAAAATCTAAATGCTATTAACACCAACCCTGGGCAGAACTATTACAATCCGAATCAAAATAGGAATCACCCAGGCTTCCAGTACGGAAATCCTTCAGGAGCTATGAACTCGCATCAATTTGTTCCGAATAATCAACCAAGAGGCCCACCTGGGTATCAGTTTAACCAGCAACAGAACTTTGGGAATCAAGGAAACTTCAAGGGAAACTTTCAGAACAGAAACTATCAGAATAACTCTCAGTATCAAAGCTTGAACCAACAACAGGGTCAAACAGGATCCATCCCTTCTGATGACAAGCTATCTACCATTGAAAAGTTATTGCAAACACAACAAATGATGATAGACAATCAACAAGCCCAACAGAAGGCTATTGAAACTCAACTAGCTCAACTTGCTGCTAGTATTAAGCCACAAGCTGGAGTCTTCGCCGGACAACCTGAGAACAATCTGAAACATCTGGAGCAGCTGAAGGTTATCGCCACAAGATCAGGGAAAAGTTATTCGGATCCACCAGCGAAAACAACTATGGATATCCCTGAGGAGAATGAACCTTTGACTAACCAAAACTCGACAACACCATAATCGCAACCGAAGGAAAGGAATATTGATAAGGGAAGTTCTGAGAAATCTACCAATGAAGAAGTAGAGATACCAGAGCTGGATATTCCTGTATATAAGCCTCGCGTTCCTTTCCCATCCCGTCTGAGGCAAACCAAGCTTGATACTAGATTCATCAAATTTAAAGAGGCCATGAAGAAACTTCATGTTGATATACCATTCTTAGATGCTCTTAATGAGATACCGGCCTGGACCAAGTATCTAAAGTCGCTTCTCACCAAGAAGTACATCACTGAAGAGTATGAAACTGTAAAACTGGCGGCAACCACATCTGATATCATACTCAGCAAGATGCCAAAGAAACAAAAAGATCCAGGATCCTTTGGAATCTCTTGTCACATTGGTGACTCATCGTGCAAAAGGGGATTGGCAGATCTTGGTGCAAGTATTTCTATTATGCCACTCAGTCTATGCAAGAGACTAGGGTTCGAAGAATTGCTTCCAACTGCTATGACAATTCAACTTGCGGATAATTCGATAAAAAGACCGTTAGGAATTCTCGAAGACATCCCAGTCAAGGTAGGCAAGGACGCATATGTTCCATGTGATTTTGTCATCATGGACATAAATGAAGACACCAAATACCCTCTTATCTTCGGCCGTCCTTTCCTGGCCACTGCTAGAGACCTTATTGATGTTGAAGCAGGAACCTTACTTCTAAGGTTAGGAAAAGAGACTCTCGAATTTAAGGTTTTTGAAAGCATGAGAAGACCAAGTATACAGGAGGAGGTCTATCTGATAGATTGTGTTGAGAAGATGTCACAGCTTACTCAAGAATATCACGAGTCATGCGATCCCTTGGAAACTTCTCTATACGACCTTTTTAATGATGAACCTATTGACCAACAAGATAAGGACTGCACCGAACCTCCCGACTCTACTAAAGGAAATCCTGAAGCTACCTATGAAGAATTAAAGGTTACCGAAACCCCAGAAGAAATCAGTGAAAAACCAGAACCTCCTGAAATGAAGCCCCTACCTGAAGGACTGAAGTATATGTTTTTAGATGATCTCAAAGTTTGTCCTGTCATTATAAACTCTGGTTTAACGACCAAACAAGAAGAGCAACTTCTGGAAGTATTAAAGGATAGCAAGAAAGCCATAGGCTACAAAATGAGTGACCTCACAGGAGTCAGCCAAGCGTTGTGCATGCACAGAATCCCCATGATGGAAGACCATAAGCCAACGATCGAGCATCAATGAAAGTTGAACCCGAATATGAAGGAAGTGGTCCGTCGTGAGATCATCAAACTCCTTACAGCTGGAATAATATACCCGATATCGGACTCAGCATGGGTGAGCCCGGTTCATGTTGTACCCAAGAAAGGAGGTACTACCGTTATAAGAAATGAAAACAATGAGCTCATCCCCACCCGAACAGTCACTGGGTGGCGGATGTGTATTGATTATAGAAAATTAAACAAGGCCACTCGGAAGGATCATTTTCCTATGCCCTTCCTCGATCAAGTTTTAGAAAGATTGGCCCATCAAGAATATTTCTGTTACCTGGACGGTTACTTTGGATTCTATCAGATCCCCATACATCCAGATGATCAAGAAAAAACTACTTTCACATGTCCCTTTGGGACATATGCTTTTAAAAGGATGCCTTTCGGTCTGTGTAATGCCCCTGCAACTTTTCAACGTTGCATGACTGCCATTTTTGCAGGGCTTACTGAAACAGTTATGGAGGTTTTCATGGACGATTTTTCTGTATATGGGGACTCCTTCGATTCCTGTCTTGAGCATCTCTCCATGGTCCTCAAACGTTGTGAAGAAGCACATCTGGTGCTAAATTGGGAGAAATGCCACTTTATGGTAAAGGAAGGCATTGTTTTGGGCCACAAGGTTAGCAACAAAGGAATTGAAGTTGATAAAGCCAAGGTAGAAGTCATCTCTAAACTGGATGTCCCCACAAATGTAAAAGAAGTTCGCGCATTCCTTGGTCACGCTGGATTCTATAGAAGGTTTATACATGAC
Source organism: Alisma plantago-aquatica (assembly GCA_963693085.1). NCBI lineage: Eukaryota > Viridiplantae > Streptophyta > Magnoliopsida > Alismatales > Alismataceae > Alisma > Alisma plantago-aquatica. Next base: position 1,357,066,653 of record OY856411.1, on the reverse strand, counting down.
TTTTCCAAGATAACGAAGCCGATGACTAATCTACTTTTAAAAGATGCTGATTTCAATTTCAATGAAGAATGCGTCAAAAGTTTTGATACGTTGAAGAAAGCCCTTACAACTACTCCCATCATTAGAGCTCCCGATTGGGACCACCCCTTTGAAATTATGTGTGATGCCAGTGATTACGCGGTGGGTGCTGTCTTAGGACAATACATAGAGAAGAAACATTATGTGATCTATTATGCATCAAAGACCCTCGACGAAGCTCAAAGGACCGATATAAACTACCTTGCTGCGGGAGTCATCCATCCCCAGTACACCGGGAACACTCTGAAGAAGTTTATGCACGATGTGAAGCATTACCATTGGGATGAACCATATCTTTTTAAACTTTGCGCTGATGGTCTGTATAGACGTTGTTTCGCCGAAGAAGAAGCACATTCTATTTTGGAACAATGCCACTCAGGACCCGTGGGCGGGAATATGAGCTCTAAAAAGACTGCCTTAAAAGTTTTGCAATGTGGATTTTTCTGGCCAACTTTATCCAAGGACTGTTATGATTTTGTCATATCATGTGATAAGTGTCAAAGAGCTGGCAATATAACCAAGAAAGATGAAATGCCACTGAATCTATGGCAAGAAGTCGAGATATTTGACGTCTGGGGAGTGGACTATATGGGGCCATTCCCATCTTCTAATGGATTCTCTTACATCCTTGTGGCGGTGGACTACGTCTCCAAATGGGTTGAAGCTATACCAACCGTCACTTGTGATTCAAAACCAGTCATCAAACTATTCAAAGATATTATCTTCCCACGGTTCGGAGTGCCGAGAACCGTGATATCTGACGGAGGATCCCACTTCATTGAAAGAAGCCTTGAAGCTCTTCTACGAAAATATGGCGTCTCACACAAGATAGCTTCGCCTTATCATCCACAAACCAGTGGACAGGTAGAGGTCTCCAACCGACAACTTAAGGCTATCCTTGAGAAAACCGTTGGACGTAATCAAAAAGATTGGGCGACAAAAATCAACGACGCCTTATGGGCTTATCGCACTGCTTATAAGACTCCCCTTGGGACTACCCCTTTTCGATTGATATACGGAAAGAGTTGCCACCTTCCAGTCGAACTTGAACATAAGGCATGGTGGGCAATTAAACAAATAAACTTCTATATGAAACAAGCGGGTCAAGCCAGAATTCTGCAACTCCATGAGCTGGATGAACTCAGAATGACAGCCTATGAGAATGCACGAATCTACAAAGAACGTACAAAACTCTGGCATGATGGACATCTGAAACAAAAAGACATACGAGTAGGAGACCAAGTTCTAGTTTTCAACTCCAGATTAAAATTGTTCCCAGGAAAACTCCGCTCACGTTGGTGCGGACCTTACATCGTCAAAAGCATCTCTCCCCATGGTGCTTTCTCTTTATGGAGCGACGGGTCTGGCGAATTTATAGCAAATGGTCACCGCTTGAAAAGATACTTCACACCAGCTGACAAAGGCACAGAAATAATGTTGGAATTCAGCAATCCAAAGGACCCACCATAATTCCGAAGAACTCTGTCGAGCCATCGACATTAAACAAAGGCGCTTGTCGGGAGGCAACCCGACCAATAAATCTATTTTACTTTTCCTTTTCAAATTTTGTTCCTTATAGTTAAATTTTCCTTAAATAAAACTTGCCTTATGAGAGAGTTTTTCTTTCAGGACACGAGATCGGATTGGTGCTGATCAGAATGAATTCATTCTCGGCAGTCATACCTGGTGTTTCCTTTCCCCTCCATCTTGAATTTAGGGTTTGCTCGAGGACGAGCAAATCTCTAAGTTCGGGGTGGAGGGTGGGTGGTACGTATTCCACTTCCACATACACACCCTCTTTTCATATTCAATATGTCTCTATCATAAAAATTTTCAAAATTTTGAACAGATACCTGATGAAATTTTGTCTTTTGTTGATAAAAATGTAACTAACTTTTTGCTATGCATCTTCTATCATAACATCCTCCTTATTCGAAGCAAATCCTCAAGAGGACTGACTTTTGAAACTTGCCTGAAATCATCCTGTGAAACTTATAATTCCTAACATCATAATTCTTTTTACATAATGATAAGTATCTGTCAAACTGATAGGGATCAAACATGTCGCGCTTCCTAACTGACTAGTGGAACAATGGCTCAGAAACCCCACCGGATCCGCATCAAGTCATTATTTGAGCAGAGTATGACAAAGAGAATAACCCAGTTTTGAATTGTAAATCAAGTTGCATCCTGATCTGAACTCTCTTCTACACTTCTTCTATCATCTTCGTATCCCTCCATCCATAAATACCACCAAAATAGCCAAACTTGTGCCAAACCCTAAGTTCCGGGTGGCACGCCACTTTCCCCATATCCGCTTCTTCCATACCCCTTCCAATAAATAGGGGCGTACCACCAAAAATGCAATCTCGAGTCGAATAGAGGAGAGATCTGCAATAAAAAGATGCCAAAGTGCACACAAAATAAATGCAATCTCGAGTCGAATAGAGGAGAGATCTGCAACAAAAGATGCCATAGCGCACACAAAAAAAATATGCAATAAATGAAATTGCAAAACAAATAAAAATCTCGTGTCGAATAGAGGAGAGATTTACTTCTTCTTTCCATACCACCTTTCACTCCTTTTTCTACCTAAGGGCACAATACATGCCCTACCATCCTGAACTACACCAGTGTCAGATCAAATGCATACTTGTCGATTCTACGGGTATCTCTGAACTCCTACAAAACTCTTCAACATGCTTGGTGTTGGAAAAGGCGGGGAGGAAGCGTTGTTGGGAAACGAACTCAGGAACGAAGCTATGGAAAGACGTGTTTCGTGGTCCCAGGAAGTTGAGGTACTCACTCATACTGAGCCAAAAGAAAACATTTGTGATGTGAAGATGAAGAAATCACACGGATCGAAAGTATTCCATCAGGCAACAGTTTCAAATTTTATGTTACTCGAGGACGAGCAACGATTTAAGTTCGGGGTGTTTTGATGAGTGCATACTCATCATGATTTTCAATTACCTTTTTGGAACAATTTAATATCTATTCCACATCTTTTCACCCTAATATGAATCATAATGCACAAAACTACTCAGTGATTCAATAATCAAGGTTTTAACTAAATATCTTTCATTTTATGCAGGTGTAGCAGGCAACTCCATGCAAATGGTCTCAAGACCGTTTGGATCCAAGCGGTCTCAAGACCGTTTGCTGGAATACACAAAGAACAAGACGAAACCAGTTGCCCAAGAAGTCCACGCGGTCTCAAGACCGTTTGGTCCCATGCGGTCCCAAGACCGTTTGGTCCCATGCGGTCCCAAGACCGTTTGGTCCCATGCGGTCCCAAGACCGTTTGGTCCCATGCGGTCCCAAGACCATTTGGTCCCATGCGGTCCCAAGACCGTTTGGTCCCATGCGGTCCCAAGACCGTTTGGTCCCATGCGGTCCCAAGACCGTTTGGTCCCATGCGGTCTCAAGACCGTTTGGTCCCATGCGGTCCCAAGACCGTATGGTCCCATACGGTCCCAAGACCGTTTGGTCCCGCGCGGTCCCAAGACCGTTTGGTCCCGCGCGGTCCCAAGACCGTCCGATGCAAGCGCAAGGATCGATTGAAGAACTAAAGCTGCGCGACCACGCCAAAGCCAGGACCGATCAAAGCAAGACCGTTTGGTGCTCAAACGACCTCCAAACCGTTTGATGCCCAAACGGTCTCAAGACCGTTTGGCGCCCAAACGGTCTCAAGACCGTTTGGCGCCCAAACGGTCTCCAAACCGTTTGGAGAAGATATTTCCAGCAACTTATCCGAACCATTTGGGATCAGATCTGAAACTATAAATAGACCCCCAGGGTCCCCATTTCGAGGTATCGGTTCCGGACGCCGAAAGGCTGCCAGAGCACCACACCGATCAAGTTCCACTCCATCTACCGCTGGTGTTGCGTCCAAGGAGGCCAAGAAGAGGAAGAAGACGGCGCAAGGAGCGCATCTTCTTCACCGAGCTGCGTCCACCCTCTGCACCGAGCTCATGGCGGATCTATCTTTCTCTCCTATCCTTCTTGTATCTCGTATCATGAGCGAGTAGTCCTCTTTCGCTGGGGTGCGGGGACTAGCCCCGCTGCCCATGCAAACCATGTTCTTTTGTTAAACTTTCCATGGCAATGTATATAACTCTTCATTTTGTCGTTTATCGTTAAGCTTGTAGGTTGGTTATGTGCGTGTTTTCATCTTTGTGCTTCCTATGTTGCGATAACTTCAAGGCATGGGTTGGAACGTCGTTTAGCATGTTTGACCCTTGACGATAACTTCTGATGGGTTCCTTGAGGTCGTAAGTGTATGATCCGTGAGGGGACGAGCCATCTAGCCTTCGGTGACGCTTCTGTGCGCCTAACGCCTGTATAGGGGGTTCACAACCTTAGTTGGATTTTGCATCATCTTGCTAAACGTCGATGTTTGCTCGCATGTCACCTTCCTGCTTGTTTATCGGTTAACGCGGCTGACTCCCAAACTAGAAATAGGATGGGATTTCATCGAGGTCGTAAGTGTATGATCAGCGAGGGGACGAGCCATCTAGCCTTCGGTGATGCTTCTGTGCGCCTAACGCCCGTATGGGGGGTTCACAACCTCCGTGGATTTCTGTATATTCAGAGCCGTAAGACATGTGATCCGGATGGCGATGAGAAATCGGCTGCCTATGGTGATGCTTACGCGGACCTAACGCCCGTATGGGGGGTTCTGCAGCAGCTCTATTTGGAGTGTTATATCGTGCCTGGTTTGTTTGCAAAAGAGTATGTTTGTGAGTGTAGCGGTGGTCAAACCCGGTACCATCCCAGCGATTCCATATCATTGATCCAAACTCATCTTTCTTTCCGCATTTACTTTCTTGCAACTAGTTTAATCAAACCCAAATCAACCTATTGTTCTAAATATTAGTCTTACTTAAGCTAGATCTAACTGACAAAGATTCTTAAAAACGTTGTCCTTTGGGTTCGATCCTCAACTATACTGCGATAAGATCTGTCTGCTTGCGGGTGGTATTGTTGCACTTGGTTTTGGTAAAAGCTCGGGGATATAAACTCCGAGTGAATTTGTTAGTGCATTCAAAAAGCCACATCATAGAACCTCAAGTGCACTTCTTTGGAAAAGAAGGTGATGGAACCCTGACAAGAGTGGTTTAGGGTTTTGAAGGAATCGATCTTGAAAGAATCATGACATACAGGAAATCTTGATACACCATGGGAAAATGGAAATAGCATGTTAGATGTTTAAGATGAGGTTGCATGTGGTTTATGGCCATGCAAGACAGGAGGTAAAGGATGAACCCCAGTAACCCAGTGTATCTATATGGAGGACAAAAGAATCCCTGAGAGGGAATGAGAGCTCAACACTATGGATGTTGGGATAAGTCTTCCCTGGATCGAGGAAGGTCGAGATGCAATATGGGTTATGGTAAGTCACCTTACCTAAATGACATGAGAAAGAGAGGGTTCTGTCAAGGGACAGATCTAGTTGAACTACCCATGAGAGAGATGGGTCAACTACACCATGAAGCGAGTTCAAAGGTTCTTGAGTTTGACCTAAAGGTTCACTTCCATAAAGTGGAAGTAGGTACATGAAGAACTCAATGTTAGTATAGTTATCACCCCTAACTATGGTTAGTATGATCTAGACTAAAGGGTCTGATGAGGGCATGTGTGCTCGTTCAGGGTGATATCTAGAGATAGTTCTTGTACTATGAAAGATGTGACAATGACCACCATAGCCAGTATCGGGTTTTATATGAAGCTATGTAAGGGAGGTTGTGTCGGTCACCACTTCAGTAAGGTGATGTTGGTGAAAAGGACCACATGATGGTTAGAAAAGGACCACATGATGGTTAAAAAAAAGGACCACAGTGTGTGTAGATGAAGTCACTTTGATTGTGCAAGGGCTGAAAGGAGCCTAGAGACGATGAGAGTCGTGAGCAGATGCAAAGTAGACTGACATACAAGTTACTGTGGGAGAAAATGTGACATGAAAATCCGACCCCTCTAAGTTATAACTAAGAGATTTGAGTCCCCGATACATGGGTCCATTGGAGATGGATGGGTGGAGAAGGTTAGGTTTAACCCTACCCCTCGGGATAGAGTAATGGGAGATGTTTTCCATGTGTCCAATTTAGAGCGCTATGTGAGGTACCCCGACCATGGCGAAGCAATGAACCTAGTGAGCCCCAAGGGAGGCTGAAATGGCCTGAGTCACCTGTGTAGTTTATAGACGCCAGGATGAAAGAACTCAAAGAAAAAAATATGTGATGATAAAGGTTCTTTGAAAATGCCATGAGTACGGCAAAGCCACATAGGGCCAATGATGGACATGGAAAGGTCTTATCCTAAATTGTTTGTGGCTTGTTTGAATTTTGAGGACAAAATTCCTATAAGAGGGGAAGGATGTCATAACCCCAATTTTCGGGTACAATTAGTGAGAAATGTGATTTCTCATTTGGACAAATAATGATATAATTTGTTGTGAATAAATGGATTTCGTTTAAAATAGCCTTGTTGTTTGATTTGTGGGCTTTATTGGCTATTGGGCCCAATAACAAGGAAATAACAAAGAAAACTTTTATTACCATTTTCAGTATAGTTCGTTAGAATTTAATAATTGTTTATGGTTATATGTCGAACCTTTGATCCGGGATTAATGGGTGCGGCTTCAACCTCTTGGTCTCCCTTAATTGGGGGTTATCGGGAGGTGGGGTCATAACAAGAACCATTGTATAACAATTGCATTTTGGTTCAAACGTACATAACTTGTACCATCTCTTTTCAGAGATTACATCAAAAACACTGACTCAAAACTACGAGGACCTGAGAGTACAGAGACGACACATAGGAATTTCTAACTACATAACTTGACATGCAGTATCTCCGCCTGAGATATTACTGCTGTCCTTGTTGTTACTACTACTGTCCATTCCTTGCAATGAGATTCTACTTCTTTGTCCGTGTCCACATAAAAAGTTGGATCCCACGGGGTGAGACAATTGTAAATTGTCCCAGCGAGAGATATAACTCTCCACCAAAACATTGTTATAGCAGTTTATTAAATAAACTGAATAGAAGAATTTATATATTAAATCAACAGCAGGTAAGTCACTTGTATGAACAAAGTGAAGTAATCTCCTTATTCAAGGATAACATTGCATCTACTCATGGTAGACTCATAGTTCATCCATCTACTTGTAATGAATACAACAGATATGAACAACATCAATGAACTACAGATATATAATAGAAATGTAACATCAGCCAATGAATTTCCGTATTCAATCCTTAAGCAAACATGTTATACGGCTGATTTCATTTTACAAACACACTTATGCCCTGAGGAGATGAGGTATACCGCTCATACTCCAACCGACCACTATGAATTCAAAATCGGTACCATACAAGGTCAATGGTAGAGCCGGCTACCAAGACCTCCATTATCTCGGTCAGTACGAGTGCAGGACATCTTGTGTCTCTGCTAAATATAGCTTTCCATGGTATACTAGCAACTTCGCTATCAGAGTTACAGTGGCGTGTTGCACTCTCTTCGCAGTCGTGAGATTTCGTGTTTATCTCCACCGATCCGGCATTAACATTATTAGGAGATGTGTACAGCATCTAACCCAATCATCGGGAGATTCGTGATACATCCATCCCGGTACATATAATGAAGGATTGAGAGGTTTGATATTTACCTTCCCTCAAATCACTTCATCAGACGTAAGGATATTTTTCACCCATTTACCCCCACATATTCAAAATATGCACTCCGGGTTTTGCCGCGGGCACCCGTTTCACCATCCAGCAAGTTCTGACACTGATGGTTATATAGTCAGGGCTCTACATGATATGATTTCACTTGATTATTTAAGTACATTAGCATATTCTTTTAGCATCAGTCAAGTTCTCAAGCATAACTTATTCAGACAAATGCTATAAAGAAACATGTTCTACTTTCATCAGATATTTATCAGTATTTCAAAGATCTTGGGAACTCAGTCCCTCATTTCAAAACTAGGAATTCTCATCCCTTCATATTCTCATCACCATAATCATATGGTTCTGGGTATTCAAACCCTTAACTCATCATTGAGCATTATTACACCTTTTTCAGGTAACTGTCACCTTCAGGTCATCTGACCAAGGCATTCATGATACTTGTTACACAAGCATCACACCTGGCTCACAAGGCCACAGAATATCTTGTTACCTTTTTCTAGGCGACAGCTTACTCATGTGACTTATAAAAGTCCATGCACATTGCTACTTTTAATAAGCAACAACAACATCAAGGCACAAAAGGCCAAACATTTATTATATAAATGTTATAGCTCAAATCTAGCTATGTTCATCATCTCATCATACCTGCATGGTTATTAGGCATGATAACAATCATACAATATATTCATCACATCATGTGATACAATAGTAACACAATTATTCCTTTTGCAGGAATTAGGGTTTACTTATCAAACATGGCTTATCATTCCCTTTACCCAAGTCAGGGTTAGGGTTCCCCTTTTCTCATTAATTAGGGTTTCATGATTATATAATCTATCCAACCCTCAATTCATTAATCCATACCTTTGTGGCATTCAAAGGTATTATATTTAATTATTCAAGAACATTACTTTCATCATATAGCATTAATGATCATCAATTCAAGGTATGAGTTCATTTCTCATCCTCATCATGGTATGATTATATCATACACATCATTTGGGCTTAACTCCATTATTAAGGTACATTAATTAACACTCATCAAGTACAACAACTCATTACATTTCATTGTAATAGTTGCATAACACACTTCATATGTTTCTTACCCAATTATATTGGATTTGGAGTACATCAAGGTATATAAACCCTGAAGTGCTGAATGTGATAATTATCATATTTTGATGTATCACTTTCTCATCACTTCAGACTTTCCTGAATTAGCCATCTTATCTTGTATTAAGGTATTTCCCTTCTTAATACATTCCATCACTAATCACTCACATATAGCATATAATTCATAGGCCACACATAAGAATTGTCCAACTATCTTTAATGATATGGACTTGTCTAATGATAAAGAAATTGTTTACAATAAGGTTGCTTATAATCAACCACATGAAATGTTTCACCTTTATAAGGCCATTCCTTCTATCTCATCATAAGGGTTTCTTTATACCCTTACTTAAGATTAGAATTATGATCCATTGTCATATTGTCCAAGATTAGGGCTTTATGTATTATGACTCCTCATTAGAGTCTCACATGCCTTCACCCTTCTTAGGGCCTTTCATCACAACATAACATTAGTACATCATGTTGTGTTAATACTTAGTCAGGGTTTCTCATGGAATCTGAGACGACTGAATCGCCAAAACGAGATAAACGAATGCGGAAGCGAATTACTGAAAAATCACGGGAAATTAAAACTTTTTGAGAAGAGATCTTTAAATTACAAAACTTCTTTATAAGAAACAGGATAAACATTTTATATCATGTTTTAACATTACATCTCTGTGGAATCACCTCTCGAGTGATTACATACATCCATTACCCTATTATGTGTACAAGGCAAGATACAACAAAATATCGAGGCTTAAAGCCAAAAACCTCAGACCTACTAATTCCTAGGACCTGAGAGTACAGAGATGACATAAGACATACTATCTACAAGACTAGACAGTCAGTATCTCCACCTGAGATTCACTGCTGCCCCTGATGTTGTTGTTGCTGTTGTTGCTCATTCTTAAATGGATTCCTTCGTCCTCAGCGTCTACCTAAAAAGTAAAATCCCACGGAAGTGAGACAATTTAAATAATTGTCCCAGCGAGAGTTATAACTCTTCGCCAGAGGCTTTGTTATTGCAATAAGGAATAACAGTAAGCAGTATAATTATTAACATCTAACAGCAGGTTCAATATGGAATAAGGCAATACCTCTTTAGCAATCATTTCATCTATAGCATAATTGAGTATCAAAGCATATCTTAAATAAAGAATATGAACAACATGTAAATTATTTGTTCACCTAAACATTATACACAATGTAACATCACTCATTGTTTCTCGTAATTCAACCTAGGCAATTATGCTACACGGCTGATTATATTTTTCAAACATTATTATGCCCTGCGGAGATGAGGTATACCGCTCATACTCCAACCGACCATTACGAAATCACGTCGGTACCATACTTAGGTCATCAAAAGAGTCGGATTCTTATGACCTCATCTTCCTCAGTCAGTAAGAGGATTTACTTGCAGGACATCTTGTGTCTCTGCTGTAGTAGCTATCCAGGGTATTCTGGAAACTTCGTTATAGAGTTACAGTGGAGTTATGTACTCTCTTCATCATTGAAAGATCTCTTGTTTATCTCTCATCGATGCGGTATTGGTGATTTCTTCGGGATATTTGTGGTACATCACCCCGGTATAAACATATAGTGAAGGGTTGATAGATTAAAGTACATCTACATCAATTCCTACACTAGGACATAAGGATATTTGCGTCCATTTTCCCCCATATACTCAAAAGTATATGTTCCAGGAGTTCCCTTAGGAAAACCTATTTCACCATCATTTGATCTCTGACAATGATGGATCTATGGTCAGGGCCCTACATGGTATGATTTCATTTGATTAATTAAGTACATTTCAGTATTCTTTTAACATCAAGCATGTTTCCAAGCATTCAATTTAGTAAAATTCTGCTATAAAAGAAGAATACTAAATGTATCAAGTTCAACTCACATCAGTAATCAAATGGATATAAATTCTTAATCATTTCATTACTATGAATTAAGAATAGGGATGTTTCACCCTTAGATCATCATAAGTCATCTAATCAGCATGACCTTGATGCTACTCATGGCTCTTACAGCCCATTAACCTCGTATGTTGTCACTTAATTGAGGCTACATAGCATATATCACTTTTCATAAAGCTTATAACATGCCTTCAATGAATATGACATCATAACCCTTTCTTGGTTATGATTATAACTTTATAAAAACCTGCATGGTTAATATATTTGATAATGAGCAATTTATCTCTATATCAGCATAGTATAAAACAAAGGTAGCCTTTCAATTCAAGAATTGTACCATTATGCTCTTGGTTAATTTAACTAGGGTTATTCCACCCCTCCTTACCTGTAAGAAGATATAGTGATTATTTATTACATATTTCATGCATAGGGTTCCATGCTTAAGAACATAACCCAAACTTAGGGTTAATGTATCCCATCTTTCAGTAATGAGGATTTCCTGTTCACATTATCTATTCAACCTTAACATACTATTCCACCACTCTTGGTAGCATACAAAGATATCAAATGTGTTTGCTTTCAATTACTATGCTCATCATATTAATGTTCATCAATTCTAAGTATTAACCCATTTCTCATTCATATCATTGGTTGGGTTTACTCCCCTCTCAAGATATATAATATGTACTTATTGAGTACATGGAGTTCATTATGTCTCTATCATAGGTAACAACCTATTATATACTCCTTGTGTCCCTTGCTTAAGTATAAGGGTTTAGAGATTCATCCATGTATAATACCATGTGCTGTCGAATGTGATATCTATCATATCTTGATGTATCACTTTTATTCTCATTACCATCTTACTTGAAATAATTGGTTAATTCAATATTAATATATTTCTCTTTTTATACTTCATCCACTAACTTGTTTCTTTCCTCATATGATCTATGTATCATATATCAAAATTATCCAATTATCTTTAATGATATAAGTTTAAACATTGTTGATGTAGGATAAATCATCACCAACTATTCTAGGTATCTCCATTTTTAGAATGTTATCTACCTCATGCTTTCATATACATCATGTCTACCTTTTGATATAAACCTGCAAGGTTAATTCAATTGACAACAGTAAACAATTCATTTCCAGATCAGCAATTTATAAAGTAGAATTAATCTTTCATTTCAAGGTTTGTACCTTCATGCCTTTACTAAGGCTAGGTTCCCTTATTTTCATCAATTAGGGTTATTCAATCCCTTTCATTATGATTAGGAATAATGATTCCTCATCTCATACTTTAATCATGAAGATTCATGCTTAGAAGCATAACCTGGAATTAGGGTTTATTGTACATTTCAACACATTACCCTCAATTAGGGTTTACTATTCATATTACATGTTATTACCCTAGAATTAAGGTTTACTATTCACTTCATAGTGAATTGAGCTCATAGCATCATCATATATGAAATTATCATCATTGATGCCTTCAAATTAGGTTAAGATTCATTAATCATCATAATTAGGGTTTCCATAATCTCACCTTGATGGGTCATACCCTAATCATGTACGTCCTTACATATTGAAGATGTGTTACTTGATTATTATTCATATTAGGAGCCTTCTCTCTCCTCTCAATACTAGATGGTGTTTACATCACTCTAGATTAGGTTAGGACCAGTCAACTTGACTAATATAGGTCAAGTCATCACCACTATGGTCATTAGGGTTTACATGATCAAGGGTTGTTGTCTAATTGAACCCTTCATAAATGCCTTGATAATGTTCACCATTAATCATATCATGGGTCAATCTATTAATTACTTAACCCCTTAGTGTCTTTAGGTATAATTAGGGTTTAAGTTGAACAACCATTGAACCATTTAAACCTTCAAAGCACTAAGTAATCACAACCCTAAAGTCCCCAAACGTTTACACACTTTCAACCTCCAAACGGTCCTGAGACCGTTTGGAAGGGTTCACCATTTGGTTAGGTTGACTTCAAGACCATTTGAAACTAAGTCACACTCAAGACCATTTGAATCTAAACGGTCTTGAGACCGTTTCAACTTGTTGACCGTTTGAGAGAGTTGACTTTGAAACCGTTTGAATTGAAATGACCTTGAGATCGATTGAGCTTGAGATCGATTGGATCTAAATGATCTTGAGATCGTTTGAGCCCAAACGGTCTTGAGACCGTTTGGATTCAAATGATCTTGAGACCGTTTGGTCCCAAACGGTCTTGAGACCGTTTGGTCCAAACATCTCAAAACCGATTGGACCCAAAAAGTGTATCAACACTTGCAATCGATTAGGGTTTTCAAGGTTGAAGCTATCAATTGACCTCATATGTGTTAACCACTTATCAATTGAGCCAATTAGGGTTAACCTTAACCAATTGGACACTCAATTGACCCTCAATTGATAGCCAATTAGGGTTGGAACCAATTGAATTAGGGTTTGTAATCGGTTAACCATCAATGTCCATCAACATGAGTCTATTTGATGTTGAACTCATCAATTGACCTCCAATTGGGCCCAAACTTGGCCCAAACGGTATTGGGATCGTTTTGACACCCTCCAAACGGTCTTGAGACCGTTTACCCAAAGTCACATCAAAATCTAAGTCAAATTGATAAGGGTTGAACCCTAATTAAGTCTCAAATCATTATTTTCAATTAGTTCAACAACCTATTGTGATTGGACCTTCAATTGATCAAATTACCTTAACCCTAGACCTCCAAACGGTCTTGGGTGGTCACCAAACGGTATTGAGACCATTTTAGTTATCCACAAATGGTCTTGAGACCGTTTGGTCCACTCAACCCAAAGTTCAACACAATTGGTCCTTGAATTCAGCAATTGAACCCGATTAGGGTTTAGAGGGTTGAAGTGCCTTCAACTTGTGATTGGATTGCAATTAGATTATGATCCTTTGTAATTGATTAATTTTGTATGTATCCAACAGACCTCTAAACGTTCTTCACTTGGTCAACCCTACCAAACGGTCTTGGAGACCGTTTGAATCTAAACGGTCTTGCAAACCGCATGAATTCAAACGGTCTTGAGATCGTTTGATTTCAAACGATCTTGCAAACCGTTTAGACCAAATGGTCCAAGGTCGTTTGGTAAGGTTACCTAGGAATTCATGCCCATCATCTTCAACCTCAAGTCAAGTCAGTTTCTTCACGGATTGCTTGCAAGATTGTAAGGAAAGATGGGGAAAGAAGAAGAACTAGCTACTATTTGCAAGAACAAAGTTATGCATAAACAAAGCAAGAGGTTTAGAGTTATAAAACCCACCTTAAGGTCATTCCTAGAGCTCCAAGCTTCCGAGCCTTTAATAGTGTCTTGAGATCCACAGGTCGGCCAAATGTGTTTCTCCAAGGAAAGGTTGGGAAAGACTGGCTAGAAAGAGAGAACTAAGTAAGATAACCATAAAACCAACCTTGTTATCCAACTTTCTCCATGAATTAGAGCAAGATGATGGTCTCTTATTACCTTAGAACAAGTTGGTCATCTCCTCTGTTCCTACGCTCTTCCTTAGTCGGTCCAAGCAAGGGGATAAGTGATAGAAGTGAAGAAACGATCGTTCAGTTGTAAAGGATAGATGACTATATACCTTAGGGGGTATTTCCATGATAATGATAACTATTTCTCTTATTCTCATCTAGGTCCCTATTCCTTTTAGGCACTTCCTTCCTCCTTATTTCTAAAGAAAAAATTCTTCTAAACCCAAGAATTAAAGGCAAAGAATGTCAACTTATCACTAAGATGCACATATATAAGGGTCTCCTTACTTACAACTTGGTGATTTAATTACAAGGGTTATCATTCTTAAATGATTATTCAAATGAAGTGTCCTCTCCATCATTTTTACTCTAAATGATTTCAAGAGTCATAAAAGATACTCTAGAAGGTGTATTTTACAAGTTGCACCCCATATTTTGGGTAAATTGCATTTTACACCAAAACTAGGGTTTTAAGCACAAGGATTGCTCCACAAGCTGCATCTTGATGCCCAAGATTGGGAAATCCATCATACTTCATCATATTCATTCTTATGATGTCTCAACACCAAAGGAACATATTAACATGTGCAATTTGCAAGTTAACCCCTATAATTGGGTAAATTGCACATAGGTCCCTATATTACAAAACAATACTACAACATTGTTTAAAAGGGACAGAAATGGAAACATATGTTCCTCAGGAGCTTTAATTACATACCAAAAGATAATCACAATTATCTAATTACATAATTAGGCAATACACCTAGGGTTAGCTCTTAACCCAGGTTAGGGATGTTACAGAATCACCCTCAACTAGGGTTTCTCATGAAATCACCCTCAACTAGGGTTTCACATGGAATCACACAAGATTAGAGTTACATCTAGAATTGCCCTCAACTAGGGTTAGAATTTAATAACCCTATCAATTAGGGTTTATGTTCATGATTAGGGTTTCATGATCTCTCTACTTAAGGATCATACCCTTGATCACCACATGAATCATATTCATGTATGAATTCATGCTATCATTTCTCAACTTGATTAGGTCATATCAACCCTTAAATCAAGCACATACAACTATGATTAACATAGTGTACCAGGTCATTGATCCTATACGCAATTAGGGTTCATCCCTTAATTGGCACTAATCACTTAGGTAGTATTAGGGTTTCAACCTTTGTACCTTCATTGATTATCATAACTAATCATCATTGGATCAATGAATCATTCATCATCTCTATTCTCCAGAGATTCAATCACCTTGGACCTCCATTACATAAGGCATCCAATTGAATTGATCAATTGAGTCCCCAATTACAACAAGTGTCTAAGTGGATTACCCAATTGAGTCCTCAATCAAATTTGACTACTTGAGCCCCAAACGGTCTTGGTCCTTCAAGGTTCAAACGGTTTGAAACCGTTTGGTAAAGGTGGTGCTTGAGACCGTTTGCCCAAGCAAGTAGGTGAAGACCGTTTGCCCAAGTTTGACTTTTCAAACCGCATGGGCACAAACGGTTTGGGATTGTTTGGTCCAAACCTCCTCAAAACCGCATGGACCACAGATGGTCTCAACTACACCAATCGGTTTAGGGTTCTCAATATTGATTCCTTCAATCATTGAATTCATGGAACCAATCATCAATTGAACCCATCCTCATACTTCAATTGAGTTAAATAGGTCAGCCTTCATCTGATTTGACCCTCAATTGACCCTCAATTAGTCCTCAATTAGGGTTTGAATCAATTAAATTAGGGTTTGGAATTGATGATCCTTCAACACTAATCAATGCAAGATTAGCTACTTTGAAACCATTGAACCATCATCCAAATTGAACATGACCTGACCCCAAACGGTCTTGAGGTTGTTTGGATGACCACCAAACGGTTTTGGGACCGTTTTCCCATCTCAAAATCCAAGTCAACCAATTAGGGTTTGGATCATTGGATTGATCACCAAATCAGCAATTGATTACACTTTAACTTAGTATCATTGGATCATCAATTGCTTAACCATACTCACCCCTAGACCTCCAAACGGTCTTGGGTGACCTCCAAACGGTATTGAGACCATTTGGATGAGCTCCAAACGATCTTGAGACCGTTTGGCTCATCCAACCCTTGGATTCTAGTGAAAAATCATTAGGGTTTGAGCTATTGAGTTGATCATCAAATCAGCACTTAATTGCAAAGTGATTTGGTACCTTTAGACCTTCAATTGGTCAACCATGCTTAACCCTAGACCTCCAAACGGTCTTGGGTGATCCCCAAACGGTATTGAGACCGTTTGGGTGATCCCCAAATGGTTTTGAAACCGTTTGGGTCAATCAACCCAAAACATCAACTCATTCCAATGCAAAATCAGCACTTAGCCGATTAGGGTTAATACCATATCTTCGGATCTTCAAACACTTAACCATATCCAACCCTAGACCTACAAATGGTCTTGGGTGACCTCCAAACGGTCTTGAGACCGTTTGGGTAATCCCCAAACGGTCTTGAAACCGTTTGGGCTAATTAACCCAAAAAGTCAAATCAATCAAGTTGAAATTCAGCACTTAATCCAATTAGGGTTTGCCTAATTGATTAGCCTTAAACTCATGATTCCTTTGGCATTAATACATCAAATTTGGTGGGTTATCAACCAACATAATTAGGAACAGGATTCTCAAACGGTAAACCCTTGGTAAACTCCCCCAAACAGTTTTGAAACCATTTGGTCTCATGCGGTTTGATGAAACTGTTTGCTTCTAAACGGTTTGAAACCGTTTGCTCCCAAACGGTTTGGGAAACCGTTTGAGCAACCCAACCAAGATCATTTGCCTTAGATATTTTAGAGAGGTGTGTGCTTATCATCTTCAAACTCTAAACTCACGAAACCTGCTGTGGTTTCTATGGCAATTGCATCCATCAACCAAATCAATTATTGTAAGTATGGAAATGATCATTATTTGATAAGAAATTGAATGCAATAACAAAATCAAGGGTTCAAGTTATAAAACCCGCCTCCAATTGAGCTCCAAAGCTCCATGCTCACGGGAACAATGGTGGATGAAACTCCTTTCACCATTCCAAGGCTCGTCCTCAAGGTTTGAGTGAAAAGGAATGGTTAGATTGAAGAGGAGATCGAAATAGGAAGAAATCCATAATTTATTTTCAATTTCCACCATGGAATCATGGTGAAACAAGGTCAAGAAGCTTAACAACAGGTTGGGGGTCATCCTCCTGACCCTCCCAAGCTTCCTTGGTCGTTTCCCAAGCA
This sequence comes from Alisma plantago-aquatica, assembly GCA_963693085.1. Lineage (NCBI taxonomy): Eukaryota > Viridiplantae > Streptophyta > Magnoliopsida > Alismatales > Alismataceae > Alisma > Alisma plantago-aquatica. Next base: position 1,357,049,062 of record OY856411.1, on the reverse strand, counting down.
AGGAGAATAAGTGGGGTCGAAAAATCCTTTCATTTGGCTTATAAAAGGTTCTTTTATAAAAATTCAATGAGAGAGAATGTAGTTTGCAAAAATCCAATTAACCCCAAAAATGTGGCCGCCTCTTCCCCCTTATCTTCCTTAGGGACGAGTATATCTTGTTTGCCTCTTATCCCTCTCAATTATCCATGATTTAAAGAAAAGCAAATCAAGCACCTTAAATCATATTATATTAATATCCATATGTGAGTGGATATTTCTTTTTCTTATAAAATTGTGTGTGAGTTATCCATTCCGTTGGATATTTTCGTGGTCCTTGTAAGGATCAAGGACGTCACACACACATCTGAATCCAACCATTTTGGTTTTGATTGAAGGCCCTTTAATTAATACATTTATTTTTGCCCTAAATCAAATTAGGGTTTCAATTAGGATTAAATCTTGATTATTTTAATATCAAGATTCTCTCTCCTCCAAATCAATTCAAATGAGGCGCCCCTCTCATTTTCTTTGCTCTACATGATGCCAAGAAACATTAGGGACCTTATTGAAGTGGTAAATTACATATTTCACCCTATGTTTTGGGTAAATTGCACATTACACTAAAACTAGGTTTTCATGCACAAGCATTGCTTTATCAGCTCTTTCTTGGTATTCAGGCTTCCATAAGCCACACCTCAGCATCATTTTCACTCTCATGATGCTTCAACATGTGAGGAACATATTATAATGCACAATTGCACTTAAACCCCTCAACTTGGGTAATTTGCACTTTTGTCCAAAACAAACAAAACATTGATTTCAACAATGTTCAAAAAGGACTAAAATTGCAATAAAAGTTCCTCTTGAGCCCTAATTACCTTTCACAAGATGAGATTAAGCATTTAATCATCTTTCTTAATCAAAACACCTAGGGTTAAAGTATAACCCAGGTCAGGGGTGTTACAACAACTATCCGACACATGATTTGGAGTTGGCAACGGTGGTCCACGCGTTAAAAATCTGGAGACACTATCTTTATGGGGAGGTGTGTCAGATCTTTACAGATCACAAGAACTTGAAGTATATCTTTTCACAGAGTGAGCTGAATATGTGAAAACATCGTTGGATGGAGCTAATCAACGATAATGATTGCACCATTGAGTATCATCCTGGTAAGGCAAATGTGGTAGTTGATGCACTTAGCAAAAAGTCTTCTTCTCTCTCCACGAAGGAGGCACAGTTGAGTTCCTTGATATGCCATAGGAGAGATATGTTTGTCTCCTTGCGGCAGATGAATGTGGATTTGGAAGTTTCCTTGTTGTTAGGATTGTTGGCACAGATGCAAGTCAAGCCTACGCTGAGACAGCAGATCAAAGACGCACAGCAGGTAGATGATACAGTGCAGTTGATCAGCTCAGAGCTTGGCAGCAAAAAGTGTGATAGGTTCCATGAGTTTGAGGATGGATTAGTTTGCTATCATGGTAGAATGGTGGTCCCCGATATTGATAATATAAGGAAGCTAGTGCTCGAGAAAACACACGCGTCGATGTATGCTATGCATCCAGGAGTCACCAAGATGTATCATAATCTGAAGGACCTGTATTGGTGGTCTGGATTGAAGAAGGATGTAGCCGAGTTTGTGGCTAAGTGTGCAGTATGTCAGCAAGTTAAAGTTGAGCATCAGAAGCGGGCAGGTACGTTGCAACCCATTCTGATACCACAATGGAAATGGGATCATATAACCATGGGCTTTGTAGTTGGTCTACCGAAGACAACTAGGAATCATGATTCCATTTGGGTAATAGTGGACAGGCTGACAAAATCTGCTCATTTCATACTAGTAAAACGACATATACAGTAGAGATGCTTGCTCAGGTGTATGTAGACGAGATAGTGTGTCTGCATGGTGTACCAGCAATGATACTTTCCGACAGAGGTCCTCAATTCACAAGTCGTTTCTGGGAGCAGTTGCACAAAGCTTTGGGAACGCAATTGAGGTTCAGTACCACTTTCCACCCCCAGACAGATGGACAGTCTGAAAGGACTATTCAGACCTTGGAGGATCTTCTCCGAGCATGTGTTTTGCAGTTCCTAGGCGGTTGGGATGTGCATCTCAGTTTGATAGAGTTTGCTTACAATAACAGTTACCAATGGAGCATTGGCATGGCTCCTTATGAGGCTCTATATGGAAGGAAGTGCAGATCCCCTTTATGCTGGTATGAGTCTGGTGAATATCAACTTTTGGGTCCTGAGTTAGTATAACAAACAACAGAAAAGATCAAAGTGATACAACAACAGTTTAAGGCGACACAGGACAGACAAAAGTTTTATGCGGAAAATCACCGATGACCTTTAGAGTTCCAAGTGGGAGACAAAGTGTATCTCAAGGTCTCACCTTGGAAAGGCGTGCTAAGGTTTGGCCGGAAAGGAAAACTGGTACCCAGGTATATGGATCCATACCCGGTGATAGCACGTGTTGGCAAGGTAGCTTACAAGTTAGAGTTGCCGCCAGAGTTGCACAGGTTGCATCCAGTGTTCCATGTCAGCATGTTGAAGAAAAGTCATCCAGACACAGGGACAATGATACATCCATTGGAGGTTGAGCTTGATGAAGACGTGACCTATGAGGAGGGTCCAGTGGCGATCCTTGACAGAAGAGTAAAGAAGCCGAAGAGGAAGGACCTGGTTCTTGTGAAGGTTCTTTGGCATCATCGTGGTATTGAGGAAGCCACGTGGGAGCTTGAGGAAGAGATGAGGCGGATGTATCCCTCGCTTTTGTCTTCGGATTTAGGGGACGAAATCCCTTTGTAGAGGTTAATGGCTTGTAAGGACCCTGACCTTCATTTTGGGCTTACCCTGTTTGTTTTGTCTAAACCTTGTGCTTGGTTTCTTGCTAATCATCTTTAGTGGTGATTAGGGTTTTCTTGTGCTTAGTTGAGAGTTGGGGGTGCTACTTGCAAAGTAACCTAACATAGGGTTGGAGAGCAAGTTTGTCACCTTGAGAGATGTCTTTCTCTCTCTTTGCTTCCTCTAGGGTTGAGAGGAAGGTTTGGGCTCGTGCCATGAGTTGTCTTGGGCTTGGTTGAGCTCTTTTGGGCCTTGTTTTCCCTTGTTTTGGCCTTGCCTTGCTTGGTTCAACCCTGTATCGGGCAAGGATGCTTGTGGCGGCCTTGCTTTGTGTCGCCCATGGGGGTGTGTCGGCCTTTGACCTTGTTTGACCTCCTTGCTTTGGTTGTGTCACCCTAGCTTGGACATGTGGCCGATCCTTGGTTGAGTGGTGTCATGGCATGTGCATGTATTTTGCAAGGTGGTGAAACGTGTGTACAAGTGTCCCTTAGTAAAGTGACACCTTGCCTTGGTTTAAACTTGAACCTCATCTATATATGCCTTGCCTTTCTCTTCCTTGGGAACCCTTTAGCCCTTTTGTTGCTCTCCCCTCCTTGTGCGCACGATACACCTCTCCCTTGCAACCTTGGTGGCCGATACCCTTGGAGGAGCTAAGGTTGGTGGCTGATCTCTTTGAAGGATCTCTCTTCTTCTTCTTCTAGCTTGGTGGTCGAACCCTAGGTGGACCTTGTTTCCTTGTGGTGTGCTTGGATCAAGGATCTTGAAGCTTGGATCTTTGGAACTTGAGGAGCTTGCTTAAGGCGGGTTACATAACTTATAACCCTAGCTATACTACCTTCTCTATGTTGCATGATATGTTTCGTGCTCTAATATATGTTGTTGATCTATGGGTATAGTGAGCATGATGTTGTCGATGGTCTATATGTCTTGGATTTAGTTGACCGAACCTATAGTTTGGAGTTTTCCTTTGGTAGCAATACTCCTTTCTCTCCTTGGTTATGAGAAGTGAGTTTGAGCTCTAGTGATGTGTACAACACCCCTCTCTCATTTAAGTTGAGAGGTGAGTCTACATCCTAGTTTCTTGGGCAACACCCTCCTCTCACCATGGACTTGAGAGGTGAGCTCTTGGATGTATGATGACCTAGTTGGAGGATGAAGATGACCTTGGAGTAGTGCTTCCCGATAGTTTAGTCTTGAGATGTACCCTTGGCCGATGTGCCTAGTTGGAGTTTGGTTGGTGGCCGATACCCATGTGTGTGTGGGCGATATGCTTTGTTGATTGCCCTGCACGATACACCTAGTTAAGGTAGTTGGCTTGGTGCCCGATGTGCCTTGGACGATATAGAGCTTAGTGGGCTATCCTTGTGTTGGGTGACATGGTTTGGTTGTGGTGATGCCCAATATGGTGCCATATAGAAACCCTAGATCCTGCCTTGATGGAGGTCGATATGGAGTGCTTCCTTTGACCGATAGGCTTCCTTGAAGCACTTTTGTGTCTCCTGAGTTGTGAATATGTTGGGTGATACCATGCTGTGTTGGGGCACTATGTTTTTGACAGTACGAGCCTTGGGCGATAGAGTGGTGTGTCTGCCCGATAGGAACCCTAACCCTAGATGGGTGATAGGGCTTAATCGATGCAGATAGATATCTGATACATGCTTAGCCTTGAATGCACGATACACTCTCTTAACCTATCTGTACGATAGTGCCTTGTGCATCTGGTATGTACGTCAGGGTTGCACGATAATGCCTTGATCTCTAGTTGCACGACACCCTTGGGTGGTGGTCGATACCTTCTGGTGTTGGCTGATATGTGATTATATATAGGTCGGTATACTTTTGGTAGGGGATGCTACCCTACCCGTTACAAGTTGTGGTAAGGGCCATGCTACCCGCCACCCCTTTTAGGGAGGGCAGTGGAAGTGTTGGTAAGGGTTCTGACAACCCAGGATGTATATAGATGATAGTTCCATGTTAATAATGATATTACATGTGCTATGGTGTAATCACCTTGAAACCTGCAACTATGATAATGAGCTAAGATGATAGGTTGTGCACCAGGAAGTTTGGAAGGATATGATGTTGCTACATATGATGATGTAATTCATGTATATGACTACATGTTTGGGATCTGATAAATGCTTATGTTGATAATAAAACTATGATCTCAACATCTCATGTGTAATATACTCATGATCTTGCTTTATACTCGATAGCATGATAATCCTGTTAATCCATGATGGCTTTGGTTATCTTTATGGATGTGTATACTGACCATGCAGGTATTTCTATGTGAATTCATAGCCTATAAGAGCTATGAGATGTATGTGCTTGAGTAGCACCAGGTAATGAGATAACAAGTTGATAGGTCTGAGGACCTGATATAAGGTTGAGTGCCTAGTTGAGATGAGGTAAGGGATGCGTTCCCAGATGCTGATGCATGATTATGATGCCTTGAGAGGCAGTGGTTGATGTAATGAGGGATTGAGGTCCCAGGACAGTATGATGATCACAATGATGATGTAATTCCATAAGGTTGTGTTTATACTTTGTTTTGCCTCAACAATTGGCTTAAAATATAGTAATTAATCATAGATGAACATATTATGTAGTTTGCCCAGGCCATAGATCCATTACCGTTAGTATTTGGTGATGGGGAAATAGGTTTATCCTGCGAGATTATCTGGAGCGCATATTGTTGAATATGTGAGGTTTCCCCTAGCCTAAAAAAAGAGGGTTTGAGTGCAACTGTGGTTGCAGACTCAGGATATATGGAGCATGGTGAACAGACCCATGGCTCAGGATATGTGATGATGAGCATGATGTGTTCATGGCTCAGATGTATGTATGGGTAGATTGCAGAGATGACCCAGAGGCTGAGGCCCTATAAGCATAAGACTGTGGTCTTGCTTGATGATTCGTGTATTGACCATGAGAAGGTGAGGTCATGGAGTCCGGATCTCCTTAGACCTTGTATGGCACCGGATTAGGGTTCGTAGCCAATGGTTGGATTTGAGCAGGGAAGGCTCACTTCCTCATGGCATAATAAAATGTAATCCAGCCGAATAAGTATTTCTTGCTTAGAGAAAAATACGGAATATTGATTGAGGCCTTGCTTATATAGCTGATCTAGTTGTGCTATGCAGTTGTGCATATGATCCTTATATCTTGTGATAAGTTCTTATAAAGCTTATCTTGCCAATCATGTTCCATAAAGAAATACTTGGTTATATGCCTCCCGAATATCTTGGTAAGCTTGGTGGTAATAATAGCCTTGCTCAGTATGTTGCTCTTGTTATACGCTTTATCAGTTATCTGTTGTTGTCTGCTTTAACCTTCTGAGGTTTTATAGTTTCGGCAGGGAGTTATGTTTCTCGTTGGGACTGTGTGTCTCACCCCGCTGGTTTGCACCCTTTTTAGGTGTTCTCTCTAGACGTGGTGGTGGTCGCGAGGTTGCGGCCGAGCAGCAAGAAGAACACTAGAAGGCAAGAGATGGACATGTTGTTGTTTTGGTGGTCTTGTAGTAGAGTCCTAGAGTCATCCATGTACACTCAGGTCCGTGGAGGTGTTTGATGAAGTTTCACGATGCTAGCTGTTGTAATTTTTGTATATCATGTTGCTGGCCGTTCGTGGTCTGTTATGTATGTATAAATAGGTGTTGAACTGTGGTGCTAACAGTACAGCTGGTTTCGATAAGCTGTGGACCTATAACAAGGCCTGAGAATGTTATATAGCATGTCTTTCTACAGGATCTGGATGCAAAAGTTCTCTCATGTATGCTTTCCGCAATCGATTTTAATTAACCCGTGTTTTCAGTAATATGTGGTTCCGTACGTTTTTGCGTGTCATCTCGTTGTCTGTGTGATGGCGGGGTGTCACAAAAACCTTCATCGACCACAAAGGGTCCAAACATTCATTGACCAACATGGAACTAAAACATCAGTGACTAGCATGAAATCCAACCTTGACAAACACTATGAAAATCAAAAATTTTGGCATCCACATAGATCAAAATCTCATTGATTTCATAAGTTCAAAACTTTGCGACCATCATGTCCAACATGGAGTCACACACAAAGTAAGGTCTAGGTTTTCCATCTTCAAGGAAGAAACATGCATAAGGTTTTAGAGATAAAAAAGAAAGATTATCTACTCAAGATTTACCATCTAAGCTTAACCCTAGGTAAAGGTAACATATTTCTACTTGGAACAACATTTTAGAGCAAGATCATGTACATGCAAGATAAGAGTAAGCAATAATCATGGAGAAAGATATATAACTCGCCTTAGAGATGATGAAGAAACTCTAGATAGCAAGGTACATTGAGGAAAGAAGGTCAAAACCCTAGATTAAGCACTCCACTCGGCCAAGCTAGCTCCTCCTCCAAAAAGGAAGCAAACCCTAGGTCAAGGAAGCAAGAAAGAGGTGTTCTTCAACCACTAACTCAAGCTCAACCGTGGATCCGACCAAGAAGAAAAGAGGAAAAGATAGGACAACAAGGAGAATGAAGGAAAAGAGAGAGGTCTCACTTACCAAGACCAAGAATCAAAGCAAGGAAGCACTAAACAACCTCAACAAGGGTGGATCCAAACTCTAGGTCCACATGCAAGCAAGATCGTCCAAGTTCTCCTTCCTTGGCTCCTTCTCCACCAAGCAAGTGGGGGTGAACTCCAAGTAGCAAGGAAGAATAAAAGATAGATTTAGGTGTGTAAAGAGCTTGTTTGCACACAAGGAGATAGGTATATATGGCTTAGGGTCGAAGAGAGAGAAAGGGTGAGGCGTCAAGCTAAGCATTTCATGTGTTCAAGGTCTCACCCATGCAAGCATCTCATGCATGCAGTCAGGTGACCACAAAACCAAACGACCACAACCAGAAAACTTAGTGACCAAGAGGATCAAAAAAACATAGCAACCACATAACTTTCTTAGCAACCTAGGTGGTCAAAAAGCCAAACGACCGCCAACCCTTGGTGTGGTGGTGACCAAGATGAGTTAAAATCTCATTGACCGCCAACATTAGGTCGGTCAAGAAACCTTGGCGACCACCAACCCTAAAGACCTCAAGAAAACAACCTTGGTGATGGCCAGCACTAGCTGGTCCATCAGGTCCAACACTCAAAGGTCAACCATTAACTTAGGGCATCCATGAGAGAAAACCCTAATCTCAACACAAGACTAGATGTCACCACTCAACCAAGGTGTATCAAGGCACCCCAAAGCACAACTATATCAAACATGATACAAAAACATGTGAGGCACAACAAGCATGTGACAAATTGCAAGAAAAACCCTAGATGTGGGTAAATTGCATAAAAGACTAAAACAAGCACATATATGCATAACTTGCTCAAATAGTGTTCATTCTGGACCGAACTTGAAAATTAAGCTTGTCACATGATATGAAAGCATGTCTTAGGGTTATATTAAGTTTTTAAGCATACAATTACTATAAGAAATCATGTTCAACAAAAAAGAAGGGTCAGGGGTCTTACATAAATCACATTGGCTAAATTCTGGATGAACGAGGGCATGAACCAATCAGTTCATTTAGTGAATCGATGGGATCAAGGTTGTCAAAAGACCAGCTCATGTGATGAACCACCTGGTTCATGGATCAATTCGATTATATCGAAGATTAGTGCTGACGTCATGTTGTGCATTAATTGGGTTAGAATTTCCAATATAAACGTGACAGGGAAACATGACAAAACAATCGGTTCAAGGGTTGAACCGATCGACTCACATGCCAAATGACTAGTTCACCCAAGAACCAATTGTTTTGCTGCTCATAGGTTGAGAAATTTCATGAAATTTTAGTCCCTTCCACTCCCACTCAAACTAGGAATGTTAACCCTAACCCTCCTATAAATAGAGGGGTACTGGGGGCTTCCTGGAGACACAACTCAATTGCCTCTGATAATTGTTGTCTTCTCTGGTTGTGGTACATGAGAGTACCCGAGCAATTCCTACACAATAAAGGGAGGGATAGCAAGGGAGAACAATTGTGAGAAAGCAAGTTGGTGCTAGTAAATAAACATGGAGGGACAACTCATTCCTATTAGTTCTTCTAGAATGACATGAGTTCCAGGTGGTGTGTGTGGGATACTCTAGAGGTGAGGAGCTTTTCCTGTTAGGAGTACAATGTCAATCTATCATCCATGGTGATCATAAAGGAGCTATTGTAGACATTGTTTGGGTGTGATTTGAAGAAAGGCACACAAGACGATGAGGAGATTGTCATTGGACTTACTCTAGGACCAGGTATATCCCCAAAACCATCCATGTCATTATATAGTTATTAACACAATCTAATGTTATAAGGGGAATTTGGTAGTTAAATTTTTGTTTCCACTGCCTGCTCTGTCGCCATATTTCCCTATAATATCCCCATAGTATCATCATCATTAATTATGATGTCATCAATGACGATAACAAGAATACAACCTTTGGATGAATTGGAGAAAAATAAGGAGTGGTTGACGGTTGATCTTTGAAAGTTAAGTCATGTAAGGATGTTGCTTAACTTGTTGAACCAATCCCATGGAGACTGCTTGAGACCATAGAGAGATCGTCGAAGATGACACACTTCTGTGAGAAGACACCCCCTCATCAACAAAATTGGGTGGTTATTGCATGTAGACTTCCTCCATGAGATCTCTGTGAAGAAAGGCATTCTTAATTTCAAGATGATAGATAAGCCAGTTGAATTGAGCTATAAGGGAGATAAGGATGCGGACAGAGGCAATCCTCATCACCAAAGAAAATATCTCAAAGTAATCCATGCCAAAAGTTTGGGCAAATCTTGTGGCAACCAGGCGTTCCTTGAGTCATTCAACAAAGCCATCCGACTTGAGATTCACAAAGAAAACCCACTGACAACCTACAATACTTTTTCCTCCTGGTGGGGTCACAAGATCCCACATCTTATTGTCATGTCATGTACATAAATTATATAGTTTGCATGCATTCTCAGTCCATTTTCTATCTTAAGTTTCCTCTAACAATTCTATATTTCCCACTTTATTGTTATCTTTACTCATTCCATGTTTGTAATTGCATCTAAAATATTTTGATGACAAAATGGGGTTTATTTTTTGCAATTCAACCTTATTTGGCTTCTCTAAAAGATTGCACAACTTTGAAGACTTTTTCTAAAGTCTTTAGCAGAAATATGTCATGTGGTTTATCCAACACGGCCTGTCAGTTGTACGCAGAAGCATTCCCGCTCTGATGTAAAACGACACGATGTGTCGTCCAAATGCTCATGTTGTTTCCCTTCAACCCAGAAGTTGTTTTAATGCAAACATGGCATGTCTTAAATATACATGCCATGTTCACTCAATCCAAACTTGCATAGATTTTCTCAAGCTATAGCAACATGGCATGTTGGCCAACTGACACACCGTGCATCCTTCGTGTAGGGAAGTTATCACTTTAGTTTTTGAGAGTGACACGCAGTGTCGATTCACCAACATGTCGTGTTGGTTGTGATTTCAGCATAGTTTTGAGATAAACCATCCCTTATTTTAAATACCAGTGGACTCTTTTGGGATGGTTATCACTCATCATTTAGAGCAACTTTTGACCAAAGTTTGGAGTAGAGGAGGAGGATGGTTCTAGAGAAGAAGAAGTGGTTTCTTGAGAGAGAACCTATTCTCTACTCTATTTCTCTTCATTGATTGTAGCAACGATGTCTATTCTCCATTCCAACCCCTCGAAAAAGAAGGTTTCTAGAGTAGGAGCAGTAGGAAGGATGAAATTTCATATTTTAGTGAGATTTCTTCCCTCATTTCTCTTCTCCAATAGATCTCTTTATTCTTTCTCTTCTCTTATCATGTTTTGCTTCATAATTCATCACTCGTACTTGCATTTCACAACCATGTGCAAGTAAACCCTATTCTTGGGAATGGGAGAGTAACTCCCATTTCATAGCTCATATGAACACGATTTTCTACATTAATTTTAGTTTTCCAAGTTTTTAAGATCACATTAGTGCTTAAACTACTTGCTTGCTTGACTGACATCTTGTTTGCTTGTTTATTCTTCTAATATTATCTAGTAAGATGTGTCTAGGAGTATGGATATGTGATCTTAGCAACATTTCCTTGACCATGGAAGTGGTTGGATATATGTTGAGGACGCAAGGTTTGTAATTCAAAACTAAGCATACACACGGGAGTGATAGGTGGACTCAGTATTGTTTCATATCATCGGGAGGTGTATGAAACACAAACCTCCTTTGTGATCAACTGGTGGATTAGATTTTCATTGTTCTATCAAGTTTTGATGTGGAAGTGAAATCTAATCATCATTCCAAAAGATTGTTGTTAATTAGTTTAGTTTAGTTTAGTTAATTCATTTAATCTAATAATCAAACTTGTGTAAACTGATCTAGATCATCGAACTTAATACTTTTGCACCTAACTAGCCTAGCTCTCTATGGATACGACCTTGACTATAGTTGATCCCATATACTTGCCGGGGAGAAATAAGATAAGACCAACAAGTTTTTGGCATCATTTTCGAGGATCTATGGTATTCTTATTTAGACTAGGGGTGTTGATTAGTATTTTAGACTAGATCACACCACATTCCACCACATCCATAATCATTTTCATCATAATCACCTTAATCATTTATTATCATTTGTATTTCCTATTTTGTTGTGTAACCCACTCACCTTATTTGTCTACTTGATTGTATGTGGTGTTCTAAAAGGGTCTTGAATCATCCATATTTCTAGAGTTAAAAGTTGATCGCACATTCAACGGTCGTAGGAGAGCAAGGATGGTTGAAAGCTTTTCAAACTTGGAGGATTCACAACCATCATCACCTCATTCAACACCTTAGTCTACACCACCATCTCCACCCAATCACCAAGAGATGATCATGGAGGAAAACATGCCACTTAAGAACTTCATTATACCTATTGCTATCAACATATGTGGAGCTATTAACCATCCAATTATTGAAGCTAAAAAGTTTTGTATTAACCCCACAATTATGCAAATGATTCAACAAAATAGGATTGGGGGAAAACCTATGGAAGGTCTGAATCTTCACATAGAAAAGTTTCTATAGTACATGAACACTTTCAAGATAAACAATATTCTTGTTTATGGGAATTAGTGTTTCCTTTAACATTCAGGGATAGAGCCAAGGCATGGATTTCTTACTTACCAAAAAGGTTTATCAAAATCTGGGATGAGTTGTTGATTGCGTTTCTTGCTATATATTTTCCACCTAGTAACATCATGCAACTAAGGATCCAGCTCATAAATTTTAAACAATAGGAAGTTGAAATTTTGTGTGACATGTGGGAGAGGTGTGGGACAGGTTTAAAGACCTTCAACGTCTTTTTCCTCACAATGGTTTGACCAATTGGCTATTGTTGCAAACATTCTACAACGGGGTATTCTATAATACTTGTATGATTGTAGATGCTACTGTGAATGGAGCCTTAATGAACAAGTCTTACAGGGAGGCATGAGATATTATTGAAGACATGTCAACTAACCATTGCTAATGGAGTTCAGATAGGACTTGCCAACCTTCTTCATCAAGTTCCTCTAATGAAAAATCTGACGGAAAGCACATTGTTGATATAGTTGATCTTATTGCAACCAAGCTTGACACCCTTTCATAGAAATTTGAGAAGTTGAGTACCCATTCTATTCAAGCAGTCAAACAAGTTTGTGATGCATGTGAAGTTGCAAGGTATTTTCTTCTTATTTCTTTGCCCCGTAAATGAATGTTGGAGAGATTCTAGAGAAAACAAATGCAATGGGGAGCTTTGAGAACACATTAATTCAACTACCCCTACACCAACACTTATGCCCCAAATGGAAATATTACCTTAATTTCTCCTACATGAATACTAGCAATTCTCAAGGTCAAAATCAGCAACAACAGATTGGAACCGTCAGCCCGTGAACAACAACCCATCAGGATTCAACAAAAACAATCAGAACTACAATCATCAACAACAACCCCAATCGAAGCCAAGTCTAGAGAATGCTTGAGACCTTTGTCTCAACTCGGATTCTACAGAACAATGAATGTTGCAATCATAGGCAACTTGTCAAAGATGTTATTTCCTAGCTATCTTCCAAAGTGGATGTCATCGTTACCCACACAAAGATGTTCGAGAATCAGATTGCACAACAAGCTCTACATAATCAAGGGGCTTCCTTCATGTCACTACCAAGTCCCAGAGATAAACCCAAGGGACTCCAGATCCATTACTCCAAGGATTGGAGCTGTAATTTAAAAAACCCCACTGCCAAATTGTTGGTATAGTATGCCCAGAGAGCCAATCATATGATGCTTCCAATGAGGCATATGATACTTGATTTGATAATAATAAAGGTAAGTATGTCTATTATGTTTGTCTCAGTCATGAGATGATGACACATACATGATAGATGTATAAATAATGATGAGACTCGATGACATATACTTTCAAGTACTTGACTTGAACGATGAGACCATATGTGTGATAAGAGTGCATACATTCTTGTTATGTCTCGAGTCGGATATTAATGTGGAAGAAAAATAGACAACAGTAATACATAAAACTATAGTGTGTGTTGACTGATGATAGAGTCTCATTAGTCATGATATATGATATCAAGTCAAGCACACATATATATGTTAGAGAACAGTATATCAGACAGACCCATCGTGAGAGTGATACATGGATACCATGGAATGGTAGTCACAATAATCTCTCATAGTGATAATGGTGATAGTAGTTCTTAGACCTGAAATCACTGCACTCATCACATGTGATTGGGTACACTTTGACATCATCAAATGCAGTCTTGAAACATGGGTTGTTATAACGGTGATGATTGGGTGACTTTGACACATGGGGATAGACTGTGAGTGATAGATATGGGATTTGTCCCTCCTACAAGGAGTATGATATTTAGGGCCCCTTGATAAGAGAGACTGACAGTTGTATGGCCATACTCATGTGATTAAATATATGATATGTGAAGTCACATGCATCTCATACGGTCTACTCTAGGTCAAGGAACATGGATTGAATGTTGAAGAGGATGACGTTCCATACCTCAAGTTCAATCTGGATGTCAGAGACAAAGGAACTATACGATCACGATAACACTAATCACAAATTGTAGGTTGAAGTTGTTCTCTAACTTTCTGAGTTACTTAGGTAGCAATGATGAGTTACTAGATTCCTCTCCTTGTGATGTCATAAGTTGTTATGAACATTCACTGCCCAAAATTTGGAACCTGCAGGGTCACACACATAGGATACCCCTGAAAGAGGAGATTGTCCATGAATGATGTTTATATTGAGACTAAAGGTGTTTAGGTACTCAATTAAACATAAAATCAACTAACTGGACTCAGAACTATCAAGTTCAAGTGTTGAACTAGCTGGCTAGAGTGTCAGGTCGATTGGAGACTGCATTGGCAATGTCAGGACTGCCAATCGACCGGTTCACCCTTGTGAGCTGATCTACTGGTGTGAGCCAACTAACTTGTTCACTTGGTGAACCAGGCGGCTCAAGTCCTATGAACTGAGGAAATTGGGATTTTCCTAGTTGGAGGAAAACTTTCATGTTTCACTTGTTCAATTTGATTGGAATAAGGATTAATCTTTGAATTAATTGGAAACGATTAAGGAAAGTCAATTACAGGCAAGTCAGGGAAGTGAAATGACCAATTCACACTCCCAACTGACTGGTTCACTTGTGAATCGATCAGCTCACCTTGCCAAACAATTGTTTCAGTTATGAACTGATCGATTCACCTGCCACAGTACAAACTATTCATGGAATTTCTAGATCCTTCTACTCCCGAACAGATTGGGAACCCTGACTCTGCCCTCTACTATAAATAGAGGGGTACTGGGGGCTTCTCGTAACCCACAACTAAGAACATTAGTTGCTTTGCAAAGTTGTTGCCCTCTCTAGTTCTGGTAACTGAGAGAGCCCGAGAAAGTGTTACCTGACTAGGGAGGCACAACGAGGGAAAGACAACTGCAGAAAAGCTATCTGAGTTCGGGAGAGCAGGTTGGTGCTAGTACACCAACAGGAGGGTCATCTCCTTCTTGCCAGTTCTTCTAGAATAGTAGGAGTTCCAGGTGGTCTATGTGGACTATCTACATAGGACGCCATATGTCTGTCGCTCAGGAGGACACGTCAGCCACAGTCTATGGTGGAGGCTAGAGTCCATGGTGAAGACTAGGAGCTGCACAGACACTATCTAAGACATGGCGTTGAAGACCGTACATGGCTGTGAGGTATTGTCAGGACCAGGTATATCTTGCTAAAACTAGCATTTCCATTACATAGTCATTGATGCCATCTCTTGTTATGGGTTAATGGCCAGTAAAGTTTTTGTTTTCGCTGCCTACTCTGATGCCATAAAACCCAACAGTGGTATCAGAGCCACGTGAACGTTGTGTTTTGGGATAAATCAATATGATCATATTTTGGTTTTATCATCATGTATTTATTGCATACGATGAAAATATTTAAAATAACTAATGTGCATATCTGAATAAATACCACATGCAACCACAAACTAATATATATATATGGTATGGTATATATGCAATTGATACACATCGCCCTAAAATAGTTTTGATGGTGGATGTGTAGCATGGTTATGGCCTATAAATCCTATGTGTGTGTTCTTGGTTGGTTATAGTTATTTTCATCTCGGTCTACGTACCAAGTCCTCTACCTTCAATTCCACATGTAACTCGAGATCCTTTCTCTTCTACCTTTGCTCCCCTCGAACATAACTCGAGGTTTCCCAAAGATCATGTAAAAGTAGGATAGTTTATTTTCTATTACATTGAAGAAGAAGACGCTCAGTACCAAACGATCCGACCACCTAGAGGACCGAGGAGGATTGTGAAGGAGCCGAACCGACCGGTTGATGGACCAACTACTTGTTGGAGGTGTCCAGACATCGGAGGCCAGACCGACCAACCAACCGACTAGGAGGCAAGTCGATCGTGTCATAGGATGAGCCGATCAACCCAGAATGGTTCGAGCACAAAGATCTTCATCAATAGAAGGTTGCATATGATGTAGACCTTAAATGACCATAATTTCTTGTAGCTCCAAGGAATTACAATAGGAAGGCCATAATCATCACTTTACAATATTGCATGTTTCTCGTTGTGGTTATAGCATGTATATGATATGTACTATAAATATGTGGTGATTGGATATGTATATGTACTTATATAAAATCCCTCAAATATAATATTAAAGTCTTAGATGCCTTCCATTAGTGGCACACATGAAAAGCTTGATCAACCAAGTGTAGGTTATGCCAAAGCGTGGTGCACGGACTATCTCGTGGAAGTGTGAAGGTAGACATGTAGGTTCTGCCAAAGAAGAGTGCATGTTTATTGTGTTGGCTTTTGGGTTAGACTTAACTGGTGATTTGTAGAGAGTCTAATCTCTAGAGGCATGCTGATGAACATGGCTAAGAGTTTCACATGTCATCTATCTAAGAGTTGTACATGATGCAATTGGCATGATGGCCAACCTAAATAGTCAAGTTGTGGGCGATCAGCCAAAGCTGACTCATAATTTGATCAAATATGGATCTTGGCCACTATAAGAATGTACGCTACAATATTCTGGATTAATACATGAGGGTTACCAATTTGAACAAAATAGTGGGAGAAGTAATTAATTAAAGACCTAATCAATATCGTCAACTTTATCAATTCAAAAATGTTTTGAAATTTTGCAAACTTCTTTTATAGAATCCAAATGAAAAACACAAATACATTATCATTGCGATCAGTTCATAAATAGGATAAACTTCAAATTTGTTTTAGGACCTTTGAGAAGTGTTCTCAATAGTGAGTGTAAACTCTAAAGTCCTTGAAAGACCAGAGCTAGTGGAACCTGTAAGGCCCCTAAACTTGCTTAATGAGTTGAACAAGCTTAATTATCATAATTGAATTCTTATAACCTAATATAACCTTGTTATATGCTTTTAATCATTATACGAGCTTAAGCTTCAAATTTGGTCCAATTTGGACATTGTTTGAGCAAGTTATGCAATGTTATGCACATTTTGGACTTTTGTACAATTTACCCAATCGAGAGGTTTTCCTTACAATTTATCACTTGCATTATGTTCCTTGGATATTATATCATCATTTTTGAGCTTTTTGATCCATGGGGTGCCTATTTAAACCTTGGTTTGAAGGTGTTTGATCCAAGGGTATTTTAGGGTTTTCCCCTTCACGGATGAGCTACCTTTAGTAGCTATCAACTAAGGAATTATGTGATTGGCTGGGAAGTTCGACAAAGGAAAGATAAGAAGGTCTAGAGGGATGGTGGGAGAGATTTTTGTGTGTGTGCTTATATATTCTTAATAATTTAAAGCCATGGACACTTGGATATATACTAGAATTTCAACTTTTTCTTTTTCTTTATATCAAAGTGTCATATACTTATCCACAAGTACCAAAAGGAGCCATTTACTCTCCACCACTTCCCTACTTCTCCCAGTTTCGCTCTCCCTCTGTTCATCTGCTAATTTTGGTGCTCAAGGAAGAAGAAAGTGGGGATCTTCTTGCAAAAAATTCTAGGGTTGCAATTGATTTCCTTTTTGGGTCTAAAAAGCTTCTTCCTAGTGATATTGACCTAAAAGTATAAGTTTTACCTTCTTTCCTCTGTCTATTTCTTTTTTATCCTTCCTCCTAGCTTTCTCCAGGTCGGAAACTTGCTTTTCCATGGTAGAAATTGCTCTAAATCTCTAAAACCCTACCTTTCTTGCTCCTTATGCTTAGGGTTTGCTCATTTGATGAAGAAAGGTGCTAGCTGGACGAATTCATAGTTTATTCTTGGATTTTCTACCCTACCTTCTCGAGATTTATTCTGTGTGGGGTTTCATCTTCTCATTTGAGGCAAGTTGTATAACTTGCTCCACATTTATTGCTTACCATAAGCTTTCTAGATTATGTTCTTGCTTGAAAATGATGATTCATGCACTAAAATGCTATGCTTGACTTGGATTTTGATTTTTATAATGTTCCCTATTCTGATTTCAGTTCTATATGAACTTGTGTTCATGTTTATGTTATTCATAAGGTACAATATGACTTGGATCAGGCTGGTTTGATAACATATGGTGTTAAGCACCTATCAAACAATGGTCAGTTTTAGGGTTTAAGTTGATTTCTTCTATAAACCATGACCCGATGATGGTACCATTGCAACAACCCTATGGTGTTGTATTCATAACAATGGATGGTCATAATCAAGGGTGTCAAATGATGGTGACAACCTATGTTCACCCCCTTAGGTCAGGTTTTGGATCAATTAGAGGTTTAATGATCAACCATTAAGTACCCTACTGATGTTATCAATCAATGTTGACATTAGCTTGATATTTGATGTTGATTAATGAATTAGTGTTGATCTAACAACCTATGGTGACTTAATTGTCACTAATGATGGTTGATCAGGTCTCTACAACCAACAGTGAGTCAATCATTGTAGTTTTAGCATCAATTAAGCCTTAGGCCAATGGTTTCTTGGGTCACTTGATGCAAAGGTCAGACCTATACTATAATTGATGGTTTTAACATGTGAACTTGACCCAACGGTCGAGATCTTCTATTTATTCCTCCATTAAGATTGAATGATGGCTAATGTAATATGTTAGTCCTAATAATGTGATTTAGATGGTTTCCTTTATATGATCAACTTAAGGAGCTTACTTGTTGACAATGAATGGCTTGTTTTAATTGAACAGTCCGTTGGGGGTTTTACCCTACTCTCAATGGAACTTTTTGTATCGATTATCAAGGGATGTATAGGGTTATATGGTGACTCTTTCTAGAGCACAAATCAAGGACTTCATAGGTGGTTTATCCAAGGTGTTTACTTATGTAAACAACCAATAGTCTTACCTTTTCAACATCCAATGGTTCTGGGTGACATTGTGGTATGGCGATATGGGTTGAATGATGATGGAAAAAATGGAGGGTTATCCTTAATAAGTTAGTATTACGTATTCACTCATATGAATAGAAAGGATGATAACTGGCATGACTTTACCGTGCGTATAACGCAAGTATACGTATCAATGTAATATAGGCCTTGTGAGGCCCGAGTCAAACTCAGGGAAACGTGAATTTTAGTAGACTACTACTAACTGGTTGCGATCAGCTAAACCGATTAGAAGAGTTTGAGAGTTGATTGAAAAAGAAAATAAAAGAAAAGAAAACAAAGCAATCGATTAAATGTTTAGTTTAATCAATTTAAATGGGAGTCTTTAGGATTGCGGTTTCACCGCGGGTTCTCGCTATATTTATTTCTATATAGTTAATCAAATTCATCTCTCATTCCGGGTAGTGGCCTGTAGTCAAAATTGTTCACAGTCGTGATACAATTCACTACCTAAATCTAGGTCGGTTCCACGGTCGTAGTAACCTATACCCTAAACTAGGTGCATGAAGACCAAACTCTGGGTTTCCACCATAAACCGTACATCACCTTGTTCAAGGGATTTATTAATTAATGTGAATTTCGTCTATTTTCAACCATTAATTCTTCTTTGAAAGCAATTAAAGGCATTATATTATCATTAGGGTGATCAATCATAATGATATAATGGAGAAAACGAAATCATACCACAAATTTAAGAGACAAAATATGAATTACCATGATAAAAACGTCATACAACAATTACCCGGGCTACTCCCGGTCCTAAAGACAAAGGGGATTAGTCCTGCATGGTTGACAATGGAAAATACATAGGAGTAGAGAAGAAAAACATGGGAAACATGGAGCAAACTCGTGTAACCCCTGATACAAAGGTGTTCCTGGAGATCCTCCTCGAGAAACGTGCATTTTGCAGTCTTGCGGCAGCAAAATCGCCCGTCGGAGGTGCCTGGATCGCTCGGTTGACAGCCTTCGTCTCTCGTCTCCTCTCTCTCTTTCTCCTCTTCTTGGATGTTGTGCAACACAATATGAGATCTCCCCTAGGGCCGATCGTGCTCTTCTTAGGTCATAGGACCACTTTACGGCTCCGAAAAAGCGTAACCGTCGGATTAAAATGCTCCGTTTTAGTGCTGAAAATTGCCAGATCCCGACGTTGTCGATAGTATCGACCCCAGGTCGATGGTATCGACCATGATACAGGTATTTCCTTCCAAAATCGCGTTTTGGGGTTGCTCTCTGATGAAATGTCGATACTATCGACACCAGGGTCGATGGTATCGACTCTGGACAATGCAAAAGTGTCTGAAAAAGTGCCAAAACATGTGTATAAGTCCGTGGATTATATAAAATCATATAAATATGATAAAATAAGTATAATTTGATGCAAATAGAGTTTAAAGGACAACTATAGTGAATTATGCAAATATAATCAAGAAAATGACAAATACATGCATAAAATAGATATAAAATAAGCCTATAAAAGTGACTCAAAACCCATGCATCAAACTCCCCTAAGCTTAAACTTTGATCGTCCTCGAGCAACAAAACTTTGGATCTGGTTGAGATAAGTCAGCAACAGGACATAAATACATGAAATGAATCTACATCATCCCCACTTTCTTTCCACAAACCGGCCCTCATTGACCACTGAACACTAACTGCCATCCAGGCGACCAAAGACCTATGTAAAAGATGTTTGTCCCCCAATCAATGAAACACTATCAATTAAAGTAGTTAATATGATAAACTCATCTGGTCCATACTTGATGCATCTTGTGATCTCCTATCTACGTTGTTCATTTCCTAACTACCATCTAAATGGAAGCAGATCTCTTGATATTAATGATTGAGGAGAATATCATGGGTGGCCTACCGATTAGAGCAATAGGTGGATGGGATAGGTGGTTGTGGAAGAGATGGAAGCACATAACAGTCAATCATGCAATATAAAAATTAATGACCTATCATGATGCAAAATGCAAGTGAAAATGTCCTAATGCTACATTTTTAGTGCAATGATGCATGCACTGTCATTCTGTCTCAAGGTGATGGAATATCTAAGAAAACTACACCATGTGCTTATTCTTCTTAGTATGTAAGTGAGAACAAGTTCCTTTCTCCCTCTCATTCCTACTTACTTCTAAATTCCTTTTTTTTCTTTTTTTTCAATTTTTTTCAAAAAAAAATTCAAGCCCTTATTTTCATATATGACAATGAATTATTTGTCGAGCTCACTCCTTGTTACATAACTTATACATTTGAAGCATTCTATTTGGAGGGTATGGATCAAGCTCACCACCTTTAATGTTTTCAGAGTAACATAAGATACATGGTGTACAATATGCTCAAAAGATGCAAATGCAACTACATAATGATAGTTATGCAATTAAATGACACACACCTAAGGATAATGTGCATGTATAACTACTCTATCTTTTTTTCTTCATTTTCATGCAAAAAAAAAATATGTGAAAATAGTTGTAATGCAAGACCTATCTACATGAGATGCAATCAAAAAGTGAAAGATAGTAATGTGCTCCCATTTCTTATGGTGGAGTGTGAATGAAATTGCGGTGGATCAGATCACAAGACTAATTGACAGAACCTTCCAAAAATAGCATATGTCCCTCTCTAAAGACATGTGTACAGGGTAACTGAAGGATTTATCTCTTAAACTTTAGTCTAAGGTCACGTTAGCATTTGGTCAGTTTGGGATCAAACATCCTTGTCAATCACTTTTCCTTGGACAATAAAGATAGTTATTCATGTTCCTGTGTCCTGAAGCTGACTCACCCAAGCACTTCCTCAGTTATGCAACTCAATTACTAACAAGAATAAGCTCAAAAAGTTCTCAATATGCTCATTTTTTTTGTTCACACAACCTAAGAATAATACTCCCAAATGAAACCATGTATTTATTGCTCCACAAATTACACTAGATAGATGTGGATCCTACAAAAGCGGTAAACCTAGAAATAAAAACAACTAATATTTCAAAAATAAAAGAAACATGAATAAGTAAGTAAAAACTAAGATAGAGGGTTGTTCCAACACCCCCCTAAGCTTGAATATGACTATGGCCTCATAGTCAACATTCTCACTTAAGAGGTGGAACAACGGTACCATTCGCTTTGAAGTGTGGTGAAGAAGGATGGTTAGATGTTCAAGTGGACCAAGTGATGCTTGATATCTCACTCCTTTTTGTGGCTCATTTGTGTGTCTTAGTGGTTCTAAGACGTGACTTGCTTCATCCATCTTTCCTTTGCAAAAAACGGTTCGAAAAAATCTCATTTCGATACCTTTTACGGCCTATTTTATGTAGTTGTCCTGCAGGTGTCGATACTATCGACACAAGGTCGATGGTATCGACCCAGACTCAGCAATTTTGTTGAATCGATGCATATAAAAGCCTGGGAACTCAAAAGTGTCGATACTATCGACCCTAGGGTCGATGGTATCGACTTTACTATCACCAATTTTTCTGAAAATCTTCAAGAATCTCGATACTATCGACCCTAGGGTCGATGGTATCGACTTTTCTTCAGCGTTTACTGATCCAAACTCGATACTATCAACATGGGTGTCGATAGTATCGACCTTAACATTCTGTACACTTCAAAACACGAGTTAGGGTACCATTTTTACAAAAATTATCAAAACCTAAGCAAAAACTAAGTACATAAACATAAAAGAACATAACCAAACATAAAAATGAACCTAAAGTTGGGTTGCCTCCCAACAAGCGCCCTTGTTTAATGTCCTAGGCTTGACATAAGGATACCTTTAACCTGGGTTTTCAAGGGATGTATCTAATGATTCATTTGGAAATTTGAATTTAACTCTATCATCACCAATCCCAAGTGTCAAGTAACCTCGCCCAATGGCAGCGATTACATCAGCCGTAGCTTGGAACGACCTTCCCAATAGCATCTCACCTCCTTCCAACTCATACATGTCCATGACCACAAAGTCAACAGGGAAGATGAATTTGTCGACCTTGACTAGCACATCCTCGCATATACCTTCTGGCTTCACAATGGATCCATCCGCCAATTCAATTGTCATAGAAGTTTGTGTTGGCTTCATCAATCCCAGCTTTTGAAAAGTGGCAAGTGGCATAAGATTAATGCTTGCCCCTGAGTCACACTGTGCTTGTGGAAAATGTTGGCCACCTATGGAACATGGGATGTAGAAACATCTTAGATCTTTCCTCTTCCTTAGTAGCCATCCTTGGATTATAGAACTCACTTTTTCATCAACCCACACAACATCTGTATATTTGATCTGTTGTTTCTTATTGACGATGTCTTTCATGAATCTTCCATATGAAGGAATTTTCTCTATCGCCTCCACTAGTGGAATGTTAATGTGGAGCTTCCGAAACATCTCCAAGAACTTCTTATAGTGCCTATGCTCTTTCTTCGGCCTCAGACTATCCGAAAAAGACACAATTGGCCCTTTTAGACGCTTGTGAGGTGGCACATATGGGCTATTCGGGGTCTCCTCCCCTAAGCTTGCTTTGTTGTCACCTCCTGGCATAGGCTTTGGCACATCATTTGCAGCTGGTGTGACTTGTGGCTGCTCATCTTTCTCAATGGTTGTAGCTTCACCATGAAGTATGGCCTTCACCTGCTCTTTGTGCCTCGGTGTGGGCACGGCCGCAATGTGCTCTTGGCGGATTTTTCTGAATGGGAGATATCCGCCAGGTAGTCCACAATGACTGCGAGGATATTGTATTCTTGGTGTAGCCTCCGTGTCAAAGACCGGTTTGCCTTTTTCCTGAACCTCCACCACCGGGGGCTCTGCCTCCTTAATTACAGATATATATTTCACTTGATGATGTTCTTGGGCAAGCTCTGCATTACTAGCTGGTCAGTGTTGATTTGTCTGCTTCATGGCCACCACTTCATTGGTGATTTGAGTTACCGTCGCCTCTAGTGTCCTCATTTGTGCTCCATGACATTGCAACATCTGCCCAAATTGATTCAAAATCTTGCCCTGGGACTGCAACTGTTTGCCGAACGTACTCATCAGTTCTTGATTTTGTTTCACCACCTGGCTAAGCAATTCATTGTTCTTTTCCTCTAGGCTAGGCTGCAACTTGTGAAAATTTTGTTCCTTCCTCCAATCATAATTGTTATTTCTATATCCCTGTTGATGCATATACTTTGCATGTGCTTCATCATCAGACCCATTGTCCTCTTTTTCTAGGAGCTTCTTGTCTATAAGATCCAACTTGTCATTAAGCGCTTTGATGGCCCTTGCTTCATGTGTAATGCCAACCTGCTCGGGTGCATCTCTTTCACCCCAAGACTGCTTTTTGGACATGTTCCTTAGAATCTCCCAACACCTTGTGCATGTGTTGTTCAAAAAGAAACCATAACTTGCTGAGTCCAAATTTCTCCTATCATGTTCATTTAGGGCGAAGTAGAAAATTTTAGCTTTCTTCTCCTTGTCTAAGCCGTGATGTGGACACTTCCTCAGCATGATCTGGAAGAGCTCCCAAGTTTCAGAGTATGTTTCACCGGCTCGCTGGCTGAAGTTGTGTATCTTCCTCACTAGATAGTTTGTCTTTTCAGGCGAGAAGAACCTCTCAAAGAACACCTCAACCATGTGATCCCAAGATTCAATGTACTCATCATCCAGATTGTGCAGCCATTCCCAAGCATTGCCCGCTAAAGAACTGGGAAAAAGTTTCAGGTAGAGTGTCTCTTGTGGGAACCTGTCAATCTTTATCATATCACAATTTTCCACGAACGTGTTGATGTGGGTCACCAGATCCTCATTTTTAAGTCCATGGAAAGCCTGCGATTTGACCAACTGAATAAGCTCTGGATCAATCTTGTAACTGGGTATGTTGATAGCTTGTTTCTTGATTGGCCCCTTCTGCGCAGAAGAAGAAGAAGCCTTAATCCTTTCCCAGATTGTTTACTCCTCATTTTCCGCTCCTTCACCCATTATTACTTTACTAGTACCTGAAATTTCAAATGGTAGTGTATGAACCAATACTAATAATTAAAACAATGAATAAGATTTGCAATTCAGTTCAAAAGATGAAAAAAAATACAGGAATTAAAAGTGGCCTAGTGTGGCCGCTCGTAGCACTCGTAGTGCTAAAATTCACCATTTCCCCGGCAACGGCGCCAAAATCTTGACACGACTTTACCGTGTGTATAATGCAAGTATACATATCAATGTAATATAGGCCTTGTGAGGCTCGAGTCGAACTCAGGGAAATGTGAATTTTAGTAGACTACTACTGACTTGTTGTGATCAACTAAACCGATTAGAAGAGTTTGAGAGTTGATTGAAAAAGAAAATAAAATAAAAGAAAACAAAGCAATCGATTAAATGTTTAGTTTAATCAATTTAAATGGGAGTCTTTAGGATTGCGGTTTTCACCACGAGTTCTCGTTATATTTATTTCTATATGGTTAATCAAATTCATCTCTCATTCTGGGTAGTGGCCTGTAGTCAGAATTGTTCACTGTCGTGATACAATTCACTACCTAAATCTAGGTCGGTTCCACAGTCATAGTAACCTATACCCTAAACTAGGTGCATGAAGACCAAACTCTGGGTTTCCACCATTAACCGTACATCACCTTGTTCAAGGGATTTATTAATTAATGTGAATTTCGTCTCTTTTCAACCGTTAATTCTTCTTTCAAAGCAATTAAAGTCATTAGATTATCATTAGTGTGATCAATCATAATGATATAATGGAGAAAATGGAATCATACCACAGATTTAAGAGACATAATATGAATTGCTATGATAAAAACGTCATACAACGATTACCTGGGCTACTCCCGGTCCTAAAGACAAAGGGGATTAGCCCCGCATGATTGACAATGGAAAATAGATAGGAGTAGAGAAGAAAAACATGGGAAACATGGAGCAAACTCGTGTAACCCCTGATACAAAGGTCTTCCTGGAGATCCTCCTCGAGAAACGTCCATTTTGCAGTCTTCCGGCAGCAAAATCGCCCGTCAGAGGTGCACGGATCGCTCAATTGACAGTCTTCGCTTCTTGTCTCCTCTCTCTCTCTCTCCTTCTTGGATGTTGTGCAACACAATATGAGATCTCCCCTAGGGCTGACCGTGCTCTTCTTAGGTCATAGGACCACTTTACGACTCCAAAAAAGCTCAACCGTCGAATTAAAACGCTCCGTTTTAGTGCTGAAAATTTCCAGATCCCGACGCTGTCGATAGTATCGACCATGATACAGGTATTTCCTTCCAAAATCGCATTTTGGGGTTGCTCTCAGATGAAATGTCGATACTATCGACACCAGGGTCGATGGTATCGACTCTGGACAATGCAAAAGTGCATGAAAAAGTGCCAAAACATGTGTATAAGTCTGTGGATTATATAAAATCATATAAATATGATAAAAGAAGTTTAATTTGATGCAAATAGAGTTTAAAGGCCAAATATAGTGAATTATGCAAATATAATCAAGAAAATGACAAATACATGCATAAAACAGATATAAAATAAGCCTATAAAAAGTGACTCAAAACCCATGCATCAATAACCATATTGTGTTGATATGTAACCCTAATTAGTTATAGCATGTTATACCTATCTTTAATATAACTAAATGATGGTAATTGGGTATTAATAGTCCTTGAATGACTAAAACAATCATGGAGTACTCTATTATTGTTGAAACCCTAGTATGTTATAACCTGATGATTACACCTTGATTTATGTGTGGGTTCATACTTGAGAATAGTATGGAATGTGATGGTGGTGCTTCACCTTATGCATCCATGATCCAAAGAGGATGTCGTGAGTTAGGGTTTGGGTATGAGTGTTGATTAGTAACATTGATATAATTTATCATTTTGAACCTAACTCTAATGAAATTAGATAAAGATAAGTATTCATGTTTAATATTCTTATATGATGGAATGATGATGGAATAATCTACTTAACATGATCATAACCTTGGTATGTTAGGTAGTTATCATAGCCACATGGTTGATATTTTCTTATGCTAAACAAGTGCATTATGAATATGATGAGAGTTAATCATATCTAGATTCCTTGTATGTTGATGTAATAAAGGAATGTTCTTAATGTTAATATAACCCTCCTATGATTGTTTATGAATATCTCCTAACTCATAAATGCAATATTGTGTTGATCTGGTGTATTATATGTAAGTGATGTTGTTGAGCCTTGTTATAAGGCATGCAAAGATAATGATGATCTTGCAGGGAATAGTATGATGGTCTTAATGAACTTTGGACATGGTTGAGCCCTGAATGAGGTGTAATCCTCTTATGTTGATAAGGGTTGATACCCTGTGATATTGTGAAAAAGATTATTATCTTGTGATAGTATGATGACTAGTGTGGTCTCATGAATGGAAAGTAAATAGTACCATGTGATGATGAGATGAGAAATTATGTTTCACATGTTTTATATCTTTTCAAAGTTGTGATATTTATATGCTTGCTAGAATTGAATTAGGGTTTGTATGTCCACTTGTTTGATGCAGCCTTAATTCACCCAATTGGCATAACCAATCAAGTGCAACTCTAATCATGTAGTGCCTTGTACCATAGAACCATCTTCAGTGTCAGAACTTGCTGGATGGTGAAATGAGTATTCCTAAGGGAAACTCGGAGTGTATACTGTTGAGTATGTGGGAGTGGCAGGTTGAGGATATATCCTTGTCATCCATAATGCAGATTGTGGAGGTTGGCTATGGTCATGCCTCATACATATGATGTGATTGAGAACGGCTGTGGTCGTGTCTTAGTGATTATAACATGACGTGATTAGAGGACAACTACAGTTGTACCTCAGTGATTGGGTTTGAAAACCCTAGTTTCTAGTGTTGTGACCTGTACCAAGGTCGGACTAGTGGTTATCAGCTTGACTATTAGTCATTGTGGTGGCAGCTTTGAATTACATGTCACTGCCTTTTTACTTGTACTGACCGAGGGGAAGAGATCTTAGGATACCGACACTCCTAGATCTTGTACGGAACCGAATATCCCTTCGCAGAGGTCGGTTGGACTTTGAATGGTACGATTCAAATTCCCTAGGGCATAATAAAAGTTGTAATACAACCATGTAGCATATTTGTTTAGGGTTATACATGACGTTTCACATTGGATGATAACCCTTGTTTGTTATCTTTACATAAATATGATGCTTAGTGCAATTAAGAGATAGTAGATATACTTAGGTTGTGGATATGCTTAAGATTGTAGATGCATACATATAGTAGCTATGCTTTTGTTGATAACTATACTGCTACGGCTGATTATGATCATGATGCTAGATATCTCATGTTGTTAGTTACGTTTAGCATGATAGCCATGCCTTTGAACTAGAAATGCATATACTGCTAATTATGCTTATCCAGGTAGTTGTGCTTATGTTGTTAGCTCTTCTTATAATGTTGATATGTTTAACTAATTAGACATGCTCATGTTGTTAGCTATGCTATGTTACTAGACTTGCTCATGATGCTAGAACTGCATAAGCAACTGAATTGCTTATATTATCAAACAAGATAAAGGATGATAGTCTGGCTAATGATGATAGTTATTACCTGCTCCATTTGTGCATTTTGTTAATCATCAGTGTTGTTGAGCTTATTTGTTATATCTGATTAAACTGCTTAGCTATTTAATTACTTAAAATGTTGTAATCAATAAACGTTGTTGGAGGTTATATCTCTTGTTGGGACATGGGTCTCACCCTTGTGGTTCTCCACATTTTTTTAGGTAATTGGAAGTGACAAAAACAAACATGTGGCAGCAAAGAGGAGCTATAGTAATGAATCTTTTATAAAGTTGATTAGATGTCTAGTTTGTCCTAGAGTCATCCCTGTACTCTCAGGTCCGGGCAGGAAAAGTTTGTATATGGTGTTTCAAATGAATCAGGATTTTGTTAGCATGTTAATGCATGTTTGTGTGACATATACAAATATTGTTCTCCTGTGTATATATGGTGTGGCTAAGGTGATAGACCAATTTGTATCAAATTCTTGGCATAGTATGGATATAAGAAAGATTTTGGCATCTTATGCAAATGTTTATGAGCGGGTGCTGACGCTGAAATCGGTTTTAATTTACCCATATTTTGGGTATGTGATTAATTAGTGATTGTGTTTTACATTTTGAGTAATCTCATTTAGTGTAACGGGTTCTCACAGGTTGGTATTAGAGCATTAGGTTCACTGAGTCTACAGGGACACTAGGACTTAAGACTAGCATGACGTTTAAGTTAAGAATATGACACAAAAATAGGGTGCATACTGCTTAATCTCAGTATTTGGGTGCCCTGACCAGGTATTCAATTATTGAAGAAAGGTAAGTATGTAACTCTTATATTGTTATCTTTCCGATTACTCTAATAAAGTAGTCATTTTGACAATCTAAAGAGCATAATGAATAAGAAATCATGGTTTGAATATCTCAATCCTACCTTAAAGAAGATGAGAATTGCATCATTATCTATCAAAACTTGAATGTTTGGTAACTATAGGAGAAAGATACAGCACCATGGTACCTAAATCTGAATACAAATAAGAAAAAGAGGAGTTCTTGAAGATGTGATTCATAAAGATAATAAAGTAAATGACATATAAGTCTATGCTTATCAAGTGATTCAAGGTATGAAATCCACAAAAGATGGAGAGGACTCCAATGATAAGTAAAATGAGAAGATAAATGAGAACAATGACAAAGGAATAAGGTGGAACTTGAGTTAATCTCAGACCAACATATGTCTGTAAGAAAGTGTTAATGTGAAATCAGCATAGCATTTTAAAGAAATTAAGGGATATGATCCCTATTTAATGAAGCAAATGTGCAATATGAGTATTTACCTGTTGATAAGTGGTTGAAAAATATAATAAAATAAGAGAACATACCCAAGTGTGATAAATAGTTATTAAGGAAGGAGTAATGAGATATGTTAATCATGATGATTCCTATGCTAATGGCCAGGAACCAAAAATGAAAAAGGTAAAATGATACATAAGAAGTTGTAATATGCATAATGAAAATAGAATTGGTTACCTTTTTGCTTGTGACTCCTGAACAATGTTGCTATGATGTGGGAAGTATGTTTCCCTTTGTGTCTTTTCTTTCCAGGGTACCACTTTCAAGTGGACCATTTCCACTTGGTATGTGTGGATTCATTCTAAACATGAGGATGGATATCTTATTATAGAATAAGGTTTTTTGGACTATGGTTCCACGATCAAAAAGTTTGTGATGATTTTGCTTTTGAGCCTTCCAATAATTAGGAAGATGCCTCTTATATATTTTGAACTTTATTATGTTGGTAAAAGTAGACGAGATAAGGATGTGAGTTCCTTATAGCGCATGAGGTGGATACTAAGGTAATGAATCCTAGTATCCAAGATGTATCAATAATATGAGAAATATGTGAAGGTTGGAGATGTTTACTAAATGAACATTCCAAGTATTCCTCTCATGTAGAGAGAGAGAGAGAGTTGATAATGATCCTATAAATGTTGTTTGGAAGGAAAAACAAAAGTGATTCTATAATGTTGTGTATGGTTCAATGATAGCTGGGCAAGAGCACTATCAAGGATAGATGGTTTGTTGGTCAATAGATATGTGATACCGTGTTCCTTTAAGATAAACCTATGATCAAATATCAATGCATAAGAGTTAGATTGGGTGACATAATTCACATGACCATGATGAGTTTAGAGTTATGTCCTTTAGACTAACCAATGTATCAATAGAAATTATGAATAGGAGGAACAAAGTGTTCTAGTCATGTCATACAAGTTATATCAAGCTTTAAATGATGACATGTCAAAGTATTTCAAAAATGGTCAAAAATATGATTAATATCTCTTCAAAAACCTTAGGGTTGCCGAAGTAGCAATAGTCATGAGACAAGTTGAACAAGAGTGAGTTGGGGTTTGACTAGGGTATCCTCTAAGAGTTATGATACCTCTATTAAGTATGTTATGTGAGTCTTGATAATATGAAGAATATGTCGTTGCTCCACCCCTAACAAGGTCAATCAAGAAGTTATATTTGTTAACAGTTATATACAAGTGTATGATTCTTCAACCAAATAGATGGTTAGTCCACCATTGATATGATTGTTTAATCCTATAAAAACATATTCCTCATAATTTCTTGAAAACTAGGGGTTCCTACATCGTTGATTGAGTTGTTGATTACAACAACCAATAAAGAAGCATAGAGATGAAACCTTATAAAGTTGCATATGATAATAGATACCTGGTGTTTTATGTTTGGTAAGATCCAATGAGTGTGGCCTCTGCGTGATGTATGATACAACATATAGAATAGTTCAAGACGAAAATCGGGTCCCAAAGTTGAAAGTTATTATTAGATTTGTACAGGTGGCACAACAAGTTTCTATGTTCCATATTTGCAAATGTCTTCTTATGTGGGGGTTTTTGTGTTGACCCAAGATGAGATATGTATGAATGATGTGACATCAACATGATATGCAAGTAACCATGTGAAGGTAATAGGATGAGGTGCATAGGAAGTACCCATCTTTGTTTACCTTGGATTTTGGGGGCGAAATCCCTGTTAGGGGTTTATAGTTGTAAGGCCCCTAAACTTGCTTAATGAGTGAACAAGCTTAATTAGCATAATTTAATGCTTATAACCCTAATATAACCTTATGATATGCTTTTAAATCATTATAAAAGCTTAAGTTTCAAATTTGGTCCAATTTGGACACTATTTGAGCAAGTTATGCAATTTTATGCACATTTTGGACTTTTTTACGTTTTACCCAATTGAGAGGTTTTCTTTATAATTTATCACTTGCACTATGTTCTTTGGATATTCTATCATCATTATTGATCTTGTTGAGCCATGGGGTGTCTATTTAAACCTTGGTTTGAAGGTGTTTGCTCCAAGGGTATTTTAGGGTTTTCCCATTCACAGATGAGCTACCTTTAGTAGCTATCAACTAAGGAATTATGTGATTGGCTGGGATTCGACAAAGGAAAGCTAAGCAGGTATAGAGGGATGGTGGGAGAGTTGCTTGTGTATGTGCTTGTATATTCTTAATAATTTAAAGCCATGCACTTGGATATATACTAGAATTTCAACTTTTTCTTTTTCTTTATATTAAAGTGTCATATACTTATCCACAAGTACCAAAATGAGCCATTTCCTCTCTACCACTTCCCTCCTTCTCCCAGCTTCGTTCTCCCTCTGTTCATCTACGAATTTTGGTGCTCAAGGAAGAAGAAATTGGGGATCTTCTTGGAAAAAAATTCTAGGGTTGCAATTGATTTCCTTTTTGGGTCTAAAAAGCTTCTTCCTAGTGATCTTGACCTAAAAGTGTAAGTTTTACCTTCTTTCCTCTGTCTATTTCTTTTTTATCCTTCCTCCTAGCTTTCTCCAGGTCGGAACCTTGTTGTTCCATGGTAGAAATTGCTCTAAATCTCTAAAACCCTACCTTTCTTGCTCCTTATGCTTAGGGTTTGCTCATTTGATGAAGAAATGTGCTAGATGGACGAATTCATAGTTTATTCTTAGATTTTGTACCCTATATGCTCGAGATTTCTTCTGTGTGGGGTTTAATCTTCTCAATATAGGCAAGTTTTATAACTTGCTCCACATTTATTGCTTACCATAAGCTTTCTAGATCATGTTCTTGCTTGAAAATGATGATGCTTGAAAATGATGATTCATGCACTAAAAAGCTATGCTTGACTTGGATTTCAATTTTTATAATGTTCCCTATTCTGATTTCAGTTCAAGATGAACTTTTGATCATGTGTATTTTATTCCTAAGGTACAATATGACTTGGATCAGGCTGGTTTGACAACCTATGGTGCTAAGCACCTATCAAACAATGGTCAATTTTAGGGTTTAAGTTGATTTCTTTTGTAAACCATGACCCGATGATGGTACCATTGCAACAACCATATGGTGTTGTATTCATAACAACTGATGGTTGTGATCAAGGGTGTCAAATGATGGGGACAACCTGTGTTCACCCCCTTAGGCCAGGTTTTGGATCAATTAGAAGTTTAATGATCAACCATTAAGTACCCTACTGATGTTATCAATCAATGTTGACATTAGCTTGATATTTGATGTTGATTAATGAATTAGTGTTGATATAACAACCTATGGTGACTTAATGGTCACTAATGATGGTGGATCAGGTCTCTACAACCTATGGTGAGTCAAGCATTGTAGTTTTAGCATCAATTAAGCCTTAGGCCAATGGTTTCTTGGGTCACTTGATGCAATGGTCAGACCTATACTGTAATTTATGGTTTGAACAGGTGAACTTGACCCAATGGTCGAGATCTACTATCTATTCCTCGATTAATATGTAATGATGTCTAATGTAATATGTTAGTCCTAATAATGTGATTTAGATGTTTTCCTTTATATGATCAACTTAAGGAGCTTACTTGTTGACAATGGATGGCTTGTTTTAACTGAATAGTCGATTGTGGGTTTTACCCTACTCTCAATGGAACTTTTTGTATCGATTATCAAAGGATGTCTAGGGTTAGATGGTGACTCTTTCTAGAGCACAAATCAAGGACTTCATATGTGGTTTATCCAAGGTGTTTACTTATGTAAACAACCAATAGTCTTACCTTTTAAACATCCAATGGTTCTGGGTGACATTGTGGTATGGCAATATGGGTTGAATGATGATGGAACAAATGGAGGGTTATCCTTAATAAGTTAGTCTTACCTATTCACTCATATGAATAGAAAGGATGATAACCATATTGTGTTGATATGTAACCCTAATTAGGTATAGCTTATTATACCTAGCTTTAATATAACTAAATGATGGTAATTGGGTATGAATAGTCCTTGAATGACTAATACAATCATAGAGTACTCTATTATTGTTGAAACCCTAGTATGTTATAACATGATGGTTACACCTTGATTTATGTGTGGGTTCATACTTGAGAATAGTATGGAATGTGATGGTCATGCTTCACCTTATGCATCCATGGTCTAATGGGGATGTCGTTAGTTAGGGTTTAGGTATGAGTGTTGATTAGTAACATTGATATAATTTATCATGTTGAACCTAACTCTAATGAAATTAGATAAAGATGAGTATTCATGTTTAATATTCTTATATGATGGAATGATGGTGGAATAATCTACTTAACATGATCATAACCTTGGTATGTTAATTGGTGATTATCATAGCCACATGGTTGATATTTTCTTATGCTAAACATGTGCATTATGAATATGATGAGAGTTAATCATATCTAGATTCCTTGCATGTTGATCTAATTAAGTAATGTTCTTAATGTTAATATAACCCTGCTATGATTGTTTATGAATATCTCCTAACTTATAAATGCAATATTGTGTTGATCTGGTGTATTATATGTAAGTGATGTTGTTGAGCCTTGTTATAAGGCATGCAAAGATAATGATGATCTTGTAGGGAATAGTATGATGGTCTTAATGACCTTTGGGCATGGTTGAGCCCTGAATGAGGTGTAATCCTCTTATGTTGATAAGGGTTGATACCATGTGATATTGTGAAAAAGATTATTATCTTGTGATAGTATGATGACTATTGTGGTCTCATGAATGGAAAGTGAATAGTACCATGTGATGATGAGATGAGAAATTATGTTTCACACGTTTTATATCCTTTCAAAGTTGTGATATTTATATGCTTGCTAGAAGTGAATTAGGGTTTGTATGTCTACTTGTTTGATGCAGCCTTAATTCACCCAATTGGCATAAAGTGCAACTCTAATCATGTAGTGCCATGTGCCGTAGAACCATCTTCAGTGTCAGAACTTGTTGGATGGTGAAATGAGTATTCCTAAGGGAACCTCGGAGTACATACTGTTGAGTATGTGGGGGTGGCAGGTTGAGGATATATCCTTATCATCCACAATGCAGATTATTGAGGTTGGCTATGGTCATGCCTCATACATCTGATGTGATTGAGAACGGTTGCGGTCGTGTCTCGGTGATTATAACAAGATGTGATTAGAGGACAATTGTGGTTGTACCTCAATGATTGGATTTGAAAACCCTAGTTTCTAGTGTCGTGACCTGTACCAAGGTCAAACTAGTGGTTATCAGCTTGACTATATGCCGCTGTGGTGGCAGCTTTGACTGATATGTCACTGCCTTTTTACTTTACTGACTGAGGGGAAGAGATCTTAGGATATCGGCACTCCTAGATCTTGTACGGAACCAAATAGCCCTTCGCAGGGGTTGGTTGGAATTTGAATGGTACAATTCAAATTCCCCAGGGCGTAATAAAAGTTGTAATACAACCATGTAGAATATTTGTTTAGGGTTATACATGACGTTTCACATTAGATGATAACCCTTGTTTGTTATCTTTACATAAATATGATGCTTAGTGCAATTAAGAGATAGTAGATATACTTAGGTTGTGGATATGCTTAAGATTGTAGACGCATACTTACAATAGCTATGCTTTTGTTGATAACTATACTGCTATGGCTGATTATAATCATGATGCTAGATATCTCATGTTGTTAGTTATGTTTAGCATGCTAGCCATGCCTTTGTAACTAGAGATGCATAAACTTCTAATTATGCTTATCCAGGTAGTTGTGCTTATGTTGTTAGCCACTACTACAGAAGTGCCTTTTAGTGTCGGTTGTTTAACCCCCTTTGGCGTCGGTTTCGGAACGACGCCTATGTGGGCGCCGCTAAAAGGTTGGACACTTCAGCGTCGGTTAAAAACCGACGCCTATTTAATATAAAGGCGTCGGTTGTTTATAAAACAACCGACGCCAAAAGGGTTCCCGCCACAGAAAACGGCGTCATCTAGGACGCTTTCTGCGTCGGTTATATACTACAAAACCGACGCAGAAAAGTGTCCTAGATGACTCCCATTTCCTGTAGCGCGAACACTTTTGGCGTCGGTGTTTTATAAAAAACCGACGCTGTAAGTGTATGCTGACGGTTATCGGTAAATAACCGACGCCTATATCTATTTTTTTTTTATAAATCTGTTTGCAGGCCTGCTGTGGTTGGTCAGCAGGATGAGAACCTGCAGTTCAGTTTTCTGAACTGCAGGTTTACGACATCCATTGATATCAGCCTACAAACAGGCCACAAACCTGCAAAATTAACATAAAAAGATTCACACAAGTAGATACATTCAGACATCAATTCAATTGTCACGTTCACACATATAGAATCATTCAAATACATGTTTTAACATTCAGAAACATTCATTTACAAAGTATCATTCATCATCACTATCAACATCCCAATTATATCTTACAGTTGCCACTGTTTGTACAACTATTGCCCATTCTTCTCTTACTTCATCTAATGCTTCCCTCGTATATGGAGCATGTACATTTTTTAAGTGTTTGCCTATAGTGTGGTCAGTTTTAAACACCTGCAAAGAGAATGATGTATATAAGTAATAATATAAAAATAAGATTGATATATTTTATACTAACTAATGAGACTATATATAATACCTCATGTATGGTATCGATGTCTTTCTTCGCCTGTGTATGGTATAGAACTCTCCTCCAGTATCTCCCTCACAGACTCCTGTGCGGAGAGGGACATTCCAACTCGAGATATCATCTTCCGTTGCCTCCTCCGCAGCAATATCCTTATCTCTGAACGTTTCTCGTAGGATTCTGAACCCCTCCTTCCCTCTACTACATCGAAGCCATGCCACAGTTGAACCCTTTCACCGAGCCCTACCCGGCCAAACAGACGTCGCCTGAAGTACCACCGTCGTCGTCGTCTCCACCTCCATCGCAACTTGCTGTGCTAGTCCTGGCAGTTTATCACCCCACATGCTTTCCTCACCAGTTCCTGCCGCTAGACGACCACACAATGGAATCCAAGAGGATATGCAGGCGTTCGCCACAGACTATAGGATGAGTATACTCAGCTTATAGTCTTTGGCGAACTCCTGCATATCCTCTTGGATCCATTGTGTGGTCGTCTAGCGGTAGGAACTGGGGAGGAAGGCATGTGGGGTGATAAACTGCCAGGACTAGCACAGCAAGTTGTGATGGAGGTGGAGACGACGACGACGGTGGTACTTCAGGCGACGCCTACTTGGCCGGGTAGGGCTCGGCGAAAGGGTTCAACTGCAGCATGGCTTCGATGCAGTAGAGGGAAGGAAGGGGTTCAGAATCCTACGAGAAACGTTCAGAGATAAGGATATTGCTGCGGAGGAGGAGGAAACGGTAGACGATATCTTGAGTTGGAATGTCCCTCTCCGCACATCAAGTTGCTCCAGTGCTTCAGTGGGTACATGTGCATCATCAACCTAAAATTTGACAAAAATAAACACACTAAATTAGCATTTGTATTAAAAAAGCAAACATTACTCTAAACGTTTGTATTTTACCATTTTTGCAGCCGCCTCCGCGCATCTGAAAATGTCATTAAAAAGGCAAACATTTAGCATTTGTATTAACTAGAAAAAGGAAAACATTTAGCATTTGTATAAACTAGAAAAAGGAAAACATTTACCATTTGTATAAACATACATGTCTCTAAAATTGTGATCTTTTATCAATTAACAATCCTTCATTGTGATCTCCGCGCACATATAAGTCATCATTAGCTTCAATATTTTGTGGAGTTGGCAACCCAACTGAGAATGGACTGGAGTCATCATACTTATCATAGTACTCTTCTTCATCTATAGGATCTTCAATGAACTGTCTTTTACCATGAAGAACAACCGACCATTTATCATTTGCAGGATCATCGATATAGAAAAAGGATCACCAAATTCAGGGAACAATACATCAATCTTCTTCCACTGTGGGGAATCAGACGCATGTCGTAGGATCCCATCATTATTTTTCTTAACATCTGCATGCCACCTCAAATTCTTCGCATCTTTCGGATTTGCAAACAAGCGTTGAAACCGTGATGTTATAGGTAGATACCACAACACCTTGGCAGGAGAACCAGTTTTGGACTCCCCCGAAGTCGTCAATTTATATCGTGACGCACCACATTTTGGACAATCTTTCAAATCTACATAGTCCTTTTGAAATAATACACAATCATTCGGGCATGCGTGTATCTTTTTGGCCTCCATTCCCATTGGGCACAACATTTTCTTTACCTGGTATGTTGAGATTGGCAGCTCGTTTCCTTCAGGAAGAATTTCTTTCAACAAAGTCAACAATTCAGTGAAGCTTTTGTCGCTCCATCTATTGTTAGCTTTCAACTTATACAATCTCAGCACAGCGCTAAGCTTCGTAAACTTAGCACAGCCTGTATATAACGGTATCTCAGCATCATGCACAATGTTTGTAAAGATAGGAGGTGGATCGGTGTGCTC
This sequence comes from Alisma plantago-aquatica, assembly GCA_963693085.1. Classification (NCBI taxonomy): domain Eukaryota; kingdom Viridiplantae; phylum Streptophyta; class Magnoliopsida; order Alismatales; family Alismataceae; genus Alisma; species Alisma plantago-aquatica. The sequence continues at coordinate 1,357,010,934 of OY856411.1, read as the reverse complement.
TACCCTACAACTATCCAGCATCGCATCAACAATGTCTGCTGGAACTGGTTCGTTCACATTTACGTCATCGGAGGCAATTTCTTCTTCCACCCAAGCACTGCTATTGACATCTACTGGATTCGATTTTGAAATCTCTCCATGCCAGTGCCATTCTGTATAGCCTTGTACAATCCCGTTGCACATGACATGACTTTTGATTTCCTCACCAGTGTTGAGTTTCAAGTTGTTACCGCAATGCCTACATGGACAGTAGAACCTATCTGTAGGTTTTTTCCTATGTTCCTCGGCAAATCTAATAAACTGATCAAGACCAGATATAAACTCTGGGGTGCAACGATTACGAATGGACATCTATGATCTATCCATTCTATGATCAGAGAAAGCAAGTATATATTAGGAAAGCAAGTATATATTAGGAAACAAGTATATAAGCAAGTATGTCGTATTACAGTTCATCATTAAGAAAGATATAAGCAAGTATGTCGTATTAAAATAGACTAAACAATAAAAGAATTTTTTTTGAGGCAAGACAATATGAGAAAATAGTAGTGTAATCATGTAAATGGGAACATTCATGGGAACACACACTTCAGTTATAAGCATTCATGTAGCAACTTACAGTTCCATTCATGGGAACACACACTTTAGTTATAACAATAACTAAACAAAGGGGTTGGTGTACCCCTAAACATGCGCATAATTAAAAAAACTATTACTACAGACAAGTCTAGATAGATAGACAACTAAATACTACACCAACATGGTCCCGCATGCATCAGTAACTTCTTTTTGATGATGAAGCTGTGTCACGAAGCTCCTCACTGTATTTAGACGAATCTGAACTGATAGGGGCCTCAGATTCCGATTCCTCATAGATGATATCCGACGCCTTGCGCTCATACCGCAGAAGATGATCGAGGGTGTCGCAGTTGTTGTTGGTTATCCAAACTTTGATGGAATTATCGCCAACTGGATGGAGAAAAAGCCTATTCCAACGGACCAGATACAGCTCTCCAATCCAATCATGCCAACCGGATTTTGATACAAGATTTCCCGCCAAATCATACTCAACCTCGATTACATGTGAATAATTTCCAAAAGTTAGGGTCACTTTACCAGGCATGTAGTGTCTTCCTTTTAGAAAACGCCAATGTTTGGGTATGACCAATTGGTTTAAGGAACGATCATCTAGGATGATGTCCAATTGTTCTTCAATAGGGAACGTTAACATTGACATAGAGGCCCAATTCATAGTCATTGTTATGGGAAGACAGAGACTGCACAATATTAGTATTAACAAAGTGTAAGTACATATAACGATGTTATATATTTTCAGAAAAAGTTGTATAACATCAGTTAACCTTTTAAACAAGTATATATTAGGAAACAAGTATATATTAGTCAATCTTGGACGGGTTTCTAGGCCAACAAACACATTTGATGTCAATCTTATATATAATAAATGTGTACCACCTATCCCATCCTTGAACACCTAATCTCACTTAGGATGTAAGTGTATAATGTGTATTTGGTTTTCAAGAAAATTTCGGCAGCATTTCCCCGTTGTTCTCTAAGTACATATGTACTTAGAGAACAAACGGGGAAATGCTACCGAAATTTTCTCGAAAACCCAATACACATTATACACTTACATCCTAAGTGAGATTAGGTGTTCAAGAACAGTCCCAAACTGGGGACTATCCAAGATTTACTCCTACTGAGTAAATCTTGGACGGGTTTCTAGGCCAACAAATACATGTGTTGTCATTCTTATATAAACCCTATAATTCATGAAATCATTCTAATTCAATTTAATATGTTGGGATCACATAATTATATAATGACATCAGAATATATAGAAGAATCATAATTAACATGATTAACAACATGCTCATCAAACTAGGGTTTTCTTGAATATCATCTAATAAATCAAGAATTTCATAGTTTCAAACATGCAATAATTCACAATGCAATGTTATAAACTATAGGCAACATGGATAGATGAAATAAATAAACATCCAGCATCTATCACTTATTCAATCTTCAAAAAACCTTGACAAACATCCAACATCTATCACTTATATAATTTGCATGTATATACACCCTAAAGTGCCACAAATCATATAATAAAACTATCATGTTATGATATTAGGACCACTTAAAGCAGATTAGGCACATTAAGCAAGCAGAGTAGGGAGCCAATTTCGTGCAAACAGATTAGGCAACAGATTAGGTCAGCACATAAAGAACCAATTTTGCGCCTGGGTAGGTCTGCAGGTACCTGGGCAAGAAGAGTAGGGTGAGGTCGAGCTGGTTGAGTACGTGGGTGGTGGCCGACGAGCTCCAGAACCAGCGGCAGTGACTCCGACGAGCAGGAGCGTCAGCCGCAGCAGGCAGGCAGGCGGCCAGGCGGCGGCACGCAGGCAGCGGCCAGGCGGAGGAGAAGGAGAAGGGGGTACGGCGGCGCCGGTTCTCAGGCGTGGCAGGCAGGTGGGCACCAGGCGTGGCGGCGGCGCCGGTTGTCAGGCGTGGCGGCGGCGCAGGCGGTTGGAGCAGGGGCGCCGGTTGTCAGGCGTGGCGGCGGCGCAGGGGTGCCAGAGAAGAAATGCGTCGGAGAGGGGCGCCGGAGAGGGGACGCCGGAGATGGGGCACCGGAGAGAAGCGCCGGAGAAAAATTACAGAGAAATCGCCGGAGAAATCGCCGCAATAGGGAAATAGGGTAGCAATGAGGGGAAGAGTCGGGCGATCGAAGGTTATGAAGTTCCCCAATAGCGTCGGTTGTTGAAAACAACCGACGCCTCAACATATTTACCGTCGGTCGTTGGCAACATCCGACGTCCATTTGGACGATATTTTCGTGAAAATGTTTGGCGGGAACCCCATTCAGCGTCGGTTAGTAAAGGACGACCGACGCGGAAAAGGACACTTTTCGCGCAAATTTCCATCACACATAAGCGTCGGTGTTTTAACTAAATAACCGACGCCGAAAGTGACATTATTTTTTCGCTCGAAAATTGGATGAAATAATGCGTCGGTTTTGTATAAACAACCGACGCTGTATACAAAGCGGTACCCGTGTTTGGCTGGTCTTTGAATATAGACGTCGGTTCTTCGAAATAACCGACACCTTATATTAAAGGCGTCGGTGTTCCTTAAAAACCGACGCCCAAAAAAGCGACACTGAATGCTATTTCTGTAGTAGTGAGCTCTTCTTATAATGTTGATATGTTCAACCAATTAGACATGCTCATGTTGTTAGCTATGCTATGTTACTAGACTTTCTCATGATGCTAGAACTGCATAAGCTACTTAATTGCTTATATTATCAAACAAGATAAAGGATGATAGTCTGGCTAATGATGATAGTTCTTACCTGCTCCATTGTGCAGTTTGTTAATCGTCAGTGTTGCTGAGCTTATTTGTTATATCTGATTAAACTTCTTAACTATTTAATTACTTAAAAATGTTGTAATCAATAAATGTTGTTGGAGGTTATATCTCTTGCTGGGACATGAGTCTCACCCTTGTGGTTCGCCACATTTTTTTAGGTAATCAGAAGTGACAAAAACAAACATGTGGTAGCAAAGAGGAGCTATAGTAATGAATCTTTGATAAAGTTGATTAGATGTCTAGTTTGTCTTAGAGCCATCCCTGTACTCTCAGGTCCGGGCAAGAAAAGTTTGTATATGGTGTTTCAAATGAATCGGGATTTCATTAGCATGTTAATGCTTGTTTGTGTGACATATACGAATATTGTTCTCCTATGTATATATGTTGTGGCTAAGGTGATAGACCAATTTGTATCAAATTCTTGGCATAGTATGGATATAAGAAAAATTTTAGGATCTTATGCAAATGTTTATGAGTGGGTGTTGACGCTGAAATCGGTTTTAATTTACCCATATTTTGGGTATGTGATTAATTAGTGATTGATTGTGTTTTACATTTTAAGTAATCTCATTTAGTGTAACGGGTGCTCACAGAACCACTCCAAATGTGCCTAAGGCTAAAATTGGATGCTTACTTGAAGTATGCCAATGATGCCTAAGACATCAAGAACCTTATGTTGAGCTATATGAACTATGAGTTGCATAAATAGCTTGAAGCGTGTGCATTCTTGAGATAGGTTATACATCTTAAGAATCATTGAAAGCATGAAAGGTATAATGTCTTCAAAGTGATGTTTGAGTATAATCAGACAGATGGAGATCAAGTATAATCTCATTTGCTCAATATGATTGTGCATATAGATTAATTGTGATTTCTTATAGGTCAAGAGTTGACCAAACATACGATTCTACAAATTGTTGTGTGAATCATATAGTCAGTTTATCAAATGTTGAGAAACTTGGCCAAACTGCTGTCTGAAGTGTTGGGCATGTTGATGCCAAAGCATGAATGAAGAAAGGACAAATCTATGATAATGATCAATAGAGTAAAGTCCATTGATGAAAGCAAGGTCAAGAAGTGTTCTAAAGACAAGCTAAGGTCCAAATCTTCATCACTCAAGATGTGGAGAAGGGGTGAGTGTAAAAGGGAATATGTCCTTTTTCACTTATAATGATAAGGAAAGAAAGTGCCACAATTGTCACCCATTTGACATTGGAAAGGGAAATAACCTCTTTATAGAGGATCTCTAGAAGATGAAAGAGATAGAGATCTCTACTTCAGGATCTAAAAAGAAGTAAGCTAGAAATTGTGCAAAGCAAGAGTTGCTACCATTACAGCTACATTATGACATTCATGGACATATAATAGGATTGGTGAATTGCTATTATATACCTACCATCAATGAAAACATCATACATATTCTATGGGAAAGAATGTTATGGACTGATGTTTCATTTCAAAGAGATGATCTTTGATGGCAATGCCTATGTCTCATTAACTATACTTGATAGTTGAAGAGACAAATGTGTATGACACATGTAATGAATGACATGATAACTCAAACTTGAATGCCTATAGCGATGTCATCTAGAGTGCATAAATGGGAATTGCATTTCTGGAATCCATATGATGGATACAGAGACTCTTTTGGTTGTTGAACCAATAGAGACATGCTAATCTCATTCATTGTGCAATATGACAAAGGTTCTTCACTAGACGTAGTGGGAGAATGATTATTCTATTAAGGATTATACATATTGATCTATATAGACCTTTTAGAATAAATGCTAAAGGTAATCAATAGTACTTCAATATATTCACTGATGACCTCAGTAGATATGGTAGTTTGTATTTAATAAAATACAAACATGAATCTCTTGAAGTGTTCAATGAGATCATAATGAAGTACATAACAAACTTGGTATAAGTATTACATTTTGACATGATCGATATGGAAATACTATGAACCAAGTGTTTGAGAACCTTATGGAAGATCACAATATTGTATCATGATGGACTCCATCTGAAACACAATGATAGTGTATCATGAGAAGTGCATCAGAAAGAAGGAATCACACCTTGATAAGTCAGAGTGTGATTACTAGCTAAAACTTCAAATTTCCTTTTGGGCACACGATTTGCATTGGGAATAAAGAGAGTCACAAAATGTTGTGGAATCTCAAAGTTCCTTAAGTAACGCATAGAGCTCATGGTTCTGGTAGAACACACCTAGAGCTTGAATGATATATGATATCTTATGGATAAGAAGGAAGTGAGTTGATCATATAATGAGTCAACAGTCTACCTTGAAGCTACTGAGAACTAGAAACTGATATATGGCTTGAAGCCATGAAATCCAAGATGGACTCCATGTACATCACATGCTCTGCTCTGGCGAAAAGGGGCGACTAGGTTTTCCCCTGCGGCGCGACTGGCTTGGGGGAGGGGCTCCAGGCTGCCGATGAGCACCTGCCTGCTCCCCCCGGGCCACTCTCCCTCTCCAAGTCGCTCAGCTCTAGCTCGTGGCAGCAATTTTGTCCAGATTCGGCCTCGCCTCTCCTGTCCTTCGGCGGTGGAGTTTCGTGCCTCGGGTCGGACTCCACTTCCGCGGTGGTGCCTGGCGGTGTGGTGATGGCTGGGGTGATCCTCAGTGGTCTTCCTTGTAGTTCCCTCGGGCGGATCTGGTTCTTCCCTCCTTCGAGCTGGCCATCGCGGCTTGGATTTCCCCCTTTTTCTCTGCGTGCCTGTTTCCTTTCTGTGTTTGGTTTTCTCCGTCGTTCGGTTGGGTCCTGGCAGCTTATCTGCCTTTTCTGTCATCGTTTATCGGTGTTGCTCTATCATCATTTATCGGTGTTGGCTTGTTCACTTTCCTGCGATCCTCTCTTCCGGAGAGTGAGAGATTTCTAGTTAGTCTAGATCTCGTCTTGCCACGGGTTGATCTTGTTGCTTGGATAGTTTGGTTTCATTTGATAAGATTACCTATTATCAGAACATCATGTTGATCGAGTTCTTAATTCTCTACTCTATGCTCATGTTGAAGGAATTTCTCATGATAAACTGCTTGTGTCAGTATTACAGAATAGGAATCAATACATAAGCACTTTATTTTCTTTCCGATATGAGTCGTAGTGTTTCTTTGTTCTGGATCAGCTCTTTGTATGGTTGGGTGGTGTTGTACTTTTTCTTGTAGATGTCGTATGGCGTATTGAGTAATGAATCATCCTGCTTGCTATCAAAAAAAGTATGACTTTTGTCGATCCACCTGAAGGGGTAAAATCCATAGGGTGATTTTGGGTCTTACAGAAGAAGACTGACATGGAGGATAATTTGGTTGCAAAGTGTTTCTAACAAGTTCAAGGTGTTGAACATGATTCAACAGTTACCAAGGATGAATCCATCAGGATAATGCTTGCTATTGTAGCTTATTGTGACTATGATATTTGGCATATGGATGTTAAAACCGCATTTCTTAAATGGAATTGTGAGAACGTGTTACACTAAACAAGATTACTCAAAACATAAAACACAACCAATCACTAATTAATCACATACCCAAAAATATGAGTAAATTAAAACTGATTTCAATGTCAGCACCAGCTCAGAAACATTTGCATAAGAGCCCAACATCTTTCTTATATCCATACTATGCCAATAATTTGATACAGATTGTTCTATCACCTTAGCTACAACATATATACACAGGAGAACAATATTTTTATATGCCACACAACAAACATTAACATGCTAACAAAATTTCGATTCGTTTGAAACACCATATACAAACTTTTCCTGCCCGAACCTGAGAGTACAGGGACGGCTCTAGGACACATTAGACATCTAATCAACTTTCTCAAAGATTCATTAATATAGCTCCTCTTTGCTGCCACATGTTTGTTTTCGTCACTTCTTGTAAAGACCGCCACCGAACCGACAGCCAAATTGTTACTAAATATGTGGAATAATCATAAGCAGCGGATTAACAAAAATCACTAAAAATTAAAACCATTTTGCAAAGAGATCCATTTCCAGGAAAAATCTTTAAGGAAGAACCAAAACTTGATATTCATTATTAATCATATTGTACATACACTGTACCATCTCTTCTCAAGGATAACATATACCAGTTACTTTCTCAAAACATATATTTAAAGCAACATCAAATATCAAGGCATACAAGCCAAAATCTCAAATTATTCATAAAACCAACACGTACCAAATCCAAGGACCTGAGCGTACAAAGACGACACATATGACTTCTATCTACAAGACACGACAGACAGTACACTCAACCGGAGTTGTCATTGTTGTCCCTGCTGCTGATGTTCTCCCTTGTGCATGTCCACTAAAAATGTGGATCCCACGGGGTGAGACAATTGTCCCATCGAGAGATATAACTCTCTGCCATCAATGTTATTATCACAGTTAAATAGTATTAAACTGAGCAGAGGATAAGCAGTTTAGAACATTCTCATCTTTTAAAGCATTGCAACTATCTGTGATAGAGCAGTAAATCATCTATTCACTTTATAAGGAATATGAAAAACATGTATATCATTTACACATCATACTATATCAACATCTCAAGCTCATCCTGTGATACTCATTATCATGGTATGACATCCATGAATCATTGTCATTTCTATCTGTTGGCCTCAGCCAATCTACTAACCAGATATTGAATTGTACTAGTCATGTGAATATACATCATCATAATCTGTCCAGGTATTGGCTTTGCCAATCCTATGAAGTGATTCCAGGCATTGGACTATGCCAATCCTGTGCAACTATTCCAGGTATTGGACTATGCCAATCCTATGATATTACAACCAGGTATTGGGTTATTACCAATCCTGTGATAACAACCAGGTGTTGGGTTATTACCAATCCTTGTGATTAACAGCCAGGAATTGGGTTATTACCAATCCTGTGATTAACAACCAGTCATTGGGTTATTACTAATCCTGTGATTAACAGCCAGGCATTGGGTTATTACCAATCCTGTGATTAACAACCAAGCATTGGGTTATTACCAATCCTGTGATTAGCAGCCAGGCATTGGACTATGTCAATCCTGTGAGTGTTGCATCCAGGCATCGGGTTATCCCAATCATGTAGTTTTATTCTAGGTATTGGACTATGCCAATCCTGTGAATGTTTCATCCAGGCATCGGGTTATCCCAATCTTGTAGTTTTATTCCAGGTATTGGACTATGCCAATCCTGTGACATTATTCCAAGTATTGGATTATGCCAATCATGTGAGTGTTGCATCCATGCATTGGATTATCCCAATCATGTAGTTTTATTCCAGGTATTGGACTATGCCAATCCTGTGAGTGTTGCATCCAGGCATCAGGTTATCTCAATCTTGTAGTTTTATTTCAGGTATTGGATTATGCCAATCTTGTGATATTATTCCACGTATTGGATTATGCCAATCATGTGAGTGTTGCATCCAGGCATTGGGTTATCCCAATCCTATAGTTTTATTGTAGGTCTTGGACTATGCTAACCTTGTGAGTGTTGCATCCAGGCATCGGGTTATCCCAATCCTGTAGTTTTATTCTAGGTATTGGACTATGCCAATCATGTGAGTGTTGCATCCAGGCATTGGGTTATCCCAATCCTGTAGTTTTATTCCAGGTATTGGACTATGCCAATCTTGTGATATTATTCCAGGTATTAGATTATGCCAATCCTGTGAGGGTTGCATCCAGACATCGGGTTATCCCAATCATGTAGTTTTATTCTAGGTATTGGACTATGCCAATCATGTGCATCTCATCACTGAATACCACATCACCTTTACTAGTCATTACCTTGTCCAAGCCATCATACTTATTCACATCCTTTATATAATACAAGTATTCCTCTTATCTCCTTTAAGCATATTCAAAACACTATAGCCCTTATTTGGTTATAAGCATAAAGCATGTATGATCAAGATTTCATTATTATTATTGTATCCATTTATTATTATTATTATTATTATTATTATTATTATTATTATTATGTTACTAAGTTTCCATTTCCTAGTTTATTTTGAACATTATCATTTCTTCCTGAAACTCTTATAAATATCTTGTTACCTTTCTAGGCAACAACTATTCTCATGGCTCACAAGGCCCATTAAACATCTTGTCACATCTCACTAGGCAACAACTAACCACATGGCTCACAAGGCCCATTAAACATCTTGTCACCTCTCACTAGTCAACAACTAATCACATGGCTCACAAGGCCCATTAAATTGTATTATATGCAACATCATAGCTCATACTTAGCTATGCTCATTATCTATGCTACCAACATGGTTTCAATATGGTTAAGGTTTCCCCTTTATTAACCAATTATAATTTCAACTCTTATCATTACCCTTCATTAGGGTTAAGGTTTCTCTTATAAAACCATCTAGGGTTTTCAAGTACATTCATCAAGAATCAAACCCTAATTCAGTCTTCACACATATTAGGAGTATCAATGTATGCTCAATTCATGATTATCACAGAAGTATGAGTTTCTCTTTCATCCTCACTAGGATGTTGATTACTTCATACTTTATTAAGTTGGCTCAACCTTTTCTTCAAGGTTCATTAGCCTACTTAATCAATATTCATTAAACTCCATACCTCTTAATGTATAACTTGATATAAGACACTTCATGTGTTACTTCATCAAGTACATTGCATCTAAGGTTCTTTCCTTCATATGGGTTTTGAGGTGCTTCCACCATATCGGGTATGAGGTGCATGCTTGCTACCCATATCACTTTAGAGATGTATGTGTGTTTACCATATCACCCTTGAGGTGTATGTGTGCTTACCATCTCAAGTTTGAGGTCTATGCTTGCTTCCATATCACTTTAGATGTGTATGTGTGCTTACCATGTCACCTTAGAGGTGTATGTGTGCTTCACACCATATCGGGCAAAGAGGAGTGTGTGCGCTTTACACCAAAGAGGTGTGCGTATGCTTCACACCATATCGGGCAAAGAGGTGTGTGTATGCTTCACACCATATCGGGCAAAGAGGTGTGTGTGTGATTCACACCATATCGGGAAAAGAGGTGTGTGTGTGCTTCACACCATATCGGGCAAAGAGGTGTGTGTGCGCTTCACACCATATCGGGCAAATAGATGTGTGTATGCTTCACACCATATCGGGCAAAGAGGTGTGTGTATGCTTCATACCATATCGGGCAAAGAGGTGTGTGCTTAACCCAATATCATTTTTGAGGTGTTTGTTTGACCTCATATCGTGCAAGAGTTGTATACTACTCCACCATATCGTAAAAGAAGGTATAAAATCATATCCATATCATTTTAGTGAAGTAGGTGCATCACCATATCGGGTTAGAGGTGCTTTCTTGTGTGCTTGAACCCGATATCACTTTATAAGGTGATACCATCTTCTTCAAGCTCTAGACCTTTGTTCTAACTGTTATAGTTCATGGCAACAGGTCTAAGAAACTACTATAACTCATAATGTCATCAACTATTTTGGAAAATTTCGGAACTAAAAGTAGATCATTAAATATAGCAATTTAGGTGATGAATAATAACATGATAGAGTTCAAGTTATATAACCCGCCTTAAGAACAACTTCAAAGCTCCAAGCTCCAAAGCTCCACATTCCTAAGGTTGAAGATGACTTATGAAAGGTCCAAGGCTCGTTCACAACTTCTTCATATACAAGGAATCACGATGGATAAGCAATTGGTGAAGAAGAAAAGAAAGGAAGATCATAACCCTAAAATCATGCTTCAATCCAAGGTTGAAGATGATCATGGCCTCACCTTAGGGTTAAGTATTGAGCTCCTTCATGATCCTTAGCACCTTGCATGATACCTCACTACCCTTGAATGATATGCCATCACTTGTGGTCGATATCCCCCTCACTTTTGGCCCAAAACACCCACTATGGCCGATATCAACTTGCTATGGCCAATATCACTTGCTATGGCCGATATCACTTACTATGGCCGATATCACTTACTATGGCCGATACCAAGGCCCTATGAATGATACCACTTCAGCCATTCATGATACCAAGACTCCATGCACGATATCTAAGAGCAAGGAGGTGGTAGGATTCGAAAAAGTTCACTTAGGGGTGAAAGGAAGGGTATATATACTTGAGGTTCATTAAAAAGTGTGTATATGAGGTGTCATCAATTTACTACTAGTAGGTGCCACATGGCCATGCATGGATTGACACATGCACTTGTATGCACTACATCTTTATCTTACCATGAAAAATAAAAACTTGAGGATATTGCAAGGGATAAGGATCGGCCTATTTTGGTTATCTTCTAGGACAGGCCACTTCCACTCACATTATTATATTCACAATTCAATGCAACCTTTCCCAAGGAAACTTGCAAGCGATATACATTACTTTATTGAGGTGCTTAGCTAGTTTTTGAAAATTCAAATAGTTAACAACACAATATGGGGGTCTCCTCTTTGGCTCCTTGTCCGATAGGGACTCCCATTTAATCACTACAACCCGATACACTTAATACAAGCTCAAATTAGGGTTTACATTCAACCCATTTCTTGGTATTTTCATCACCAAGAATACTACCACTCATAAATGATTCAAACATGGTGTCTCATTCATGCTCTCTCCTTTGAATGATACATAGAGGAAGTAGGAATACTCTGGAGGTGGTAATTTTCATATCAACCCTACATTTTGGGTAAATTACAACTTGCACCAAAATTGGTACATAAGTCACCAACATTATTCAAACAAGTTCAAACTTGAAATTTAGGCTTTCCAAAAGCCACCACCTTGCATAATTCTCTCTATAATGATGCTAAAACACATTATTCATGTTCAACATATGAGATATTGCACTATAACCCCTTATCTTGGGTAAATTGCATTTTGGTCCGAAACATGAGAATATTGCTCAAACATTATTCAAACAGGACCAAATTTAGAACATAAGTTTGTTACTTGATAGAAAATCACTTTAGAGGATTATATTTAAGTTCTAAGCAACTTCCTTAGCCAAAACAAATAGGGTTACCTCATAACCCAGGTCAGGGTCATTACACTTCTGATTACCTAAAAAAATGTGGTGAACCACAAGGGTGAGATCCATGTCCCAGCAAGAGATATAACCTCCAACAATGCTTATTGATTACAACATTTTAAATAGTAGATAACTAAGCAGTTGGAATATTTAATAATCAATTGAATAGATTGAATAGTTCAAGTATGCTAAATAGATTAAGCAATTAATCTTAGCAACAAGTATGATCATCAATGCATATATAGATAACAAATAAATCCATTTCTTTAGATAAATATCTACCCAAATATAATCAAATTGTATTTAATAGCAATCATAATCATTAATATGACTATTATCATATTCCTTGCTAACAGCACAAGCAATCTAGTAGCATAAGCAACCATGACATCATGAATATGTTTAGTAACATAACATGGCTATCAATATTGGCATCTCAAATAAAGGCGACAAATATATATCATATGTAGAACTAACATTATAGCACAATTAATTGCATAATCATGATTAGAAATTTAAGCATTTCTAATTACATATTCATGTCTAGCAATATTAAACATAGCTAGCAGCAACATCTTAACCATCAGTGTCAGTATTTGGACAACATAAGCATGTTTACAACATGAGCATAACTACAACATAATCATATCTATTAGTGGGTTCATACTTGCGAATGGTATGGAATGTGATGGTGATGCTTCACCTTATGCATCCATGATCCAATGGGGATGCCGTGAGTTAGGGTTTGGGTATGAGTGTTGATCAGTAACATTAATATAATTTATCTTGTTGAACCTAATTCTAATGCAAATAGATAAAGATGAGTATTCATGTTTAACCTTCTTATATGATGGCATGATGGTGAAATAATCTCGTTAATATGATCATAACCTTAATATGTAATTGGTGGTTATCATAGTCACATGGTTGATACTTTCTTATACTAAACATGTGCATTATGAATATGATGAGGGTTAATCACATCTAGATTCCTTGCATGTTGATGTAATAAAGGAATGTTCTTAATGTTAATATAACCCTACTATGATTTTTTATGAATATCTCCTAGCTCATTAATGCAATATTGTGTTGATCTAGTGTATTATATGTAAGTGATGTTGCTGAGCCTTATTATAAGGCATGGAAAGATAATGATGATCTTGCAGGTAATGTTATGATGGTCTTAATGACCTTTGGGCATGGTTGAGCCCTGAATGAGGTGTAATCCTCCTGTGTTGATAAGGGTTGATACCTTGTGATATTGTTAAAAGGATTTTATATCCTGTGACAGTATGATGGTCTTAATGACCTTTGGGCATGGTTGAGCCCTGAATGAGGTGTAATCCTCCTGTGTTGATAAGGGTTGATACCCTATGATATTGTGAAAAGGATTTATATCTTATAATAGTATGATGACTAGTGTAGCCTCATGAATGGTAAGTGAATAGTACCATGTGATGATGAGATGAGAAATTATGTTTCACATGTTTTATATCTTTTGAATTTGTGATATTTATATGCTTGCTAGAAGTGAATTAGGGTTTGTATGACCACTTGTTTGATGCATCCTTAATTCACCCAGTTGGCATAACTAATCAAGTGAAACTCTAATCATATAGTGTCCTATGCCATAGATTCATCTGAGTGTCAGAACTTTCTAGATGGTGAAACGAGTACCCCTAAGGGAAACTTAGAGCGCATACTGATGAGTATGTGGGGTGCTTGTCATCCTAAATTCAAGTGTTTAGGGAGGATGACTACGGTAATACCTAGCCCTTAGTTTGAGAATGGTTGTGGTCGTGTCTCGGTGATTATATATGTGATGATATTAGAGTACAACTGCAGTCGTACCTCGGATGGTAGGGTATGCGTACCCACCTCCTTTCACTAGTGTCATGACCTGTACCAAGGACGGACTAGGCTGTTAGCAGCTTGACCTTATGTGTCATTGTGGTGGACCCATACTGATTGGGGGCAAAGAAGATCTTAGGAGTCTGAATCTTCCTAGATCTTGTATGGCACTGATTTTGACTTAGCAGTGGTCAGTTGGATTTTAAGAGGTATCCTCAAATTCCTCAGGGCATAATAAAAGATGTAAGACAGTCGTGTAGCATATATGTTTAGGGTTATACACAATGCTTCATATTGGATGATAACCCTTATTTACTTTCTTTTCACTGAGATTGTGTATAGTACAATAAGAGATAATAGATATGCTTATGTTGTAGTTATGCTCATGTTGTAAACATTCTTATGTTGTCAAATATACTGACACTGATGGTTAAGATGTTGTTGTTAGCTATGTTCAATATTACTAGTGATGCCTATGTAATTAGAAATTCTTAAACTACTAATCATGCTTAAGCAATTAATTATGCTATGATGTTAGTTCTACGTATTATATATATCTATTCCCTTTATTTGAGATTCCAATATTGATAGTCATGTTATGTTACTAGACATATTCACGATCTCAGGGTTGCTTATGCTACTAGATTGCTTGTGTTGTTAGCAAGGAATATGATGATAGTCAGATTAATGATAATGATTGTTATTAGATGTAATTTGATGATATTTGAGTAGATATTTATCTAAAGAAATGGATTTATTTGTTATCTATATATGCATTGATGATGATACTTGTTGCTAAGATTAATTGCTTAATCTGTTTAGCATACTTGAATTGTTCAATTGATTATTAAATACTCCAACTGCTTAGTTATCTACTACTTTAAATGTTGAAATCAATAAGCATTGTTGGATGTTATATCTCTTGATGGGACATGGGTCTCACCCTTGTGGTTTGCCACATTTTTTTAGGTAATCAGAAGTGACGAAAACAAACATGTGGCAGCAAAGAGGAGCTATAATAATGAATCTTTGAGAAAGTTGATTAGATGTCTAGTGTGTCCTAGATTCGTCCATGTACTCTTAGGTCTGGGCAAGAAAAGTTTGTATATTGTGTTTCAAACGAATCAAAATTTTGTTAGCATGTTAATGTTTGTTGTGTGGCATATACAAATATTGTTCTCCTGTGTATATATGTTGTGGCTAAGGTAATAGAAGAATTTGTATCAAATTCTTGGCATAGTATGGATATAAGAAAGATGTTGGGCTCTTATGCAAATGTTTCTGAGATGGTGCTGACGTTAAAATCGGTTTTAATTTAACCATATTTTTGGGTATGTGATTAATCAGTGATTGATTGTGTTTTATGTTTTGAGTAATCTTGTTTAGTGTAACGGGTTCTCACAAGTTGGTATCAGAGCTTTAGGTTCACTGAGTCTACAGGGACACTAGGACTTAGGACTAGGATGATGTCAAAATTAGGAATATGACATAAAAATATGGTTCATACTGCCTAATCTCAGTACCTGGATGCCCTGTCCAGGTATTCAATTATTGAAAAAAAGGTAAGTATGGGACTCTTAGATTGTTATCTTTATGATTACTATGATCAAGTAGTCATTTTGAATCAATCTAAAGAGCATAATGAATAAGAAATCATGGTGTGAATATCTCAATTATACCTTAAAGAAGATGAGAATTGCATCATTATCTATCAAAATTTGAATGTTTGGTAACTATAAGAGAAAAATAAAACACCATGAAATCTAAATCTGAATTACAAATAAGAAAAAGAGGAGTTCTTGAAGATGTGATTCAAGAAGATAATAAAGTAAAAGATAGATAAGTTTGTTCTTATAAAGTGATTCAATGTATGAAATCCACATGAGATGGAGAGAACTCCTAAAATAAGTACAAAATGAGAAGATGAATGGGAACAATGACAAAGGAATAAGGTGGAACCTGAGTTAATCTCAGACCAACCTATGTGTGTAAGAAAGTGTTAATGTAAAATAAGCATGGCTTTTGAAAGAAATTAAGGCAGGCGATCCATGTTTAATGAAGAAAATGTGGAATATGATGATTTACCTGTTGATAAGTGGTTGAAAATATAATAAGAGAACATACCCAAGTGTGATAAACAGTCAACAAGGAAGGAGTAATAGATATGTTTATCTTGATGATTCCTATGATAATGGCAAAGAACCCAAAATGAAAAGGGTAAAATGATACATAAGAAGATGTAACTTGCATAATGAAAATAGAATTGGTTACCTTTTTACTAGTGACCCTTGAACAATGTTTTGATGATGTGGGAAGTGTGTTTCCCTTTGTGTCTTTCCTTTCTAGGGCGTATCTTTTAAGTGGATCATTTCCACTTTATATGCATGGATTCATTGTAAACATGAGGGCAGATAGATTATTATAGCATAAGGTTGTTTGGACTAAGGTTCCAAGATCAAAAAGTTTGTGATGAGTTTGCTTTTGAGCCTTCCAATGATTAGGAAGACTCCTCTTATATGTCTTAAGATTTGATTATGTTGGTAAAAGTAGATGAGATAAGGATGGGAGTTCCTTATAGCACATGAGGTGGATACCAAAGTAATGAATCCTAGTATCTAAGATGTATCAATAATATGAGAAGTATGTGAAGGTTGGAGATGTTTATTAAATGAACATTCCAAGTATTCCTCTCATGTAGAGAGAGAGAGTTGATAATGATCCTATAAATGTTGTTTGGAAGGAAAAATAAAAGTGATTCTATAATGTTGTGTATGGTTCAGTGATAGCTGGGCAAGACCACTATCAAGGATAGATAGTTTATTGATCAGTAGACATGTGCTACCGTGTTTCTTTAAGATAAAACATCCTTTAGACATAAGAGTTTGAATGGATGACATAAGTTATATGACCATGATGAGTTTAGAGTTATGTCCTTTAGACTAACCAATGTACAAATAGAATTTATGAATAGGAGGAACAAAGTGTTTTGGTCATGTCATACAAGTTATATCAAACTTTGAATGATGACATGTCAAAGTATTTCAAATATGGTCAAAAATATGATCAATATTTCTTCAAAAACCTTAGTGTTGCCAAAGCAGAAATAGCTATGAGACAAATTGAACAAGAGTGATATGGGGTTGATTAAATGTCTTTATGGGATCATGATATGTATTCTAAGTAGGCTGTGTAAATCCTAGTAAGGTGAAGATAGTGTTGTTGTTTCACCCCTAACAAGGTTGACTAGGAATGATGTTTCCTTGTATGGAATGACAGGTGCCAGTATCAGCATTTCTTTTGACGTTGAAAAATAATTGACAAGTGTTCCAGTGTCAGTGTATCTAGAAAAAAAAGGATGGATACATTGCCTTTTTTATGCTTCAAGGAATGGTATGGGACACATGCCATGATTGGTAAAAAGCTAGCAAGTATGACTTTTGAGTTATGTTTTGATACAATAGATATAATTTTTGGATGATAGCAAGAATTTAAAGTTGAACATTACTACTAGAGTTGTATAGATGACACAATAAGTTTCTATGTTCCATATTTGCAAATGTCTTCTTATGTGGGGGGGTTGTGCTGACCCAAGATGAGATATGTATGAATGATGTGACATCACCATGGTATGAAAGTAACCATGTGAAGGTAATAGGATGAGGTGCAAAGGAAGTATCCATCTTTGTTTACCTTGGATTTCAGGGGTGAAATCCTTATTAGGGGTTTATAGTTGTAAGACCCCTAAACTTGCTTAATGAGTTGAATAAGTTTAATTATCATAATTGAATTCTTAAAACTCTAATATAACCCTGTGATATGATTTGAAATCATAATATAAGATTAAGTTTCAAATTTGGTCCAATTTGGACACTGTTTGAGCAAGTTATGTAATTTTATGCACATTTTGGACTTTTATGCAATTTACCCAATTGAGAGGTTTTATTTGCAATTTTTCACTTGAATTATGTTCCTTGTATATTCTCTCATCATTATTGATCTTGTTGAGCCATGATGAACGCATTTAAACCTTGGTTTGAAGGTGTTTTCTCCTATGGTATTTTAGGGTTTACCCCTTCATGGATGAGCTACCTTTAGTAGCTATCAAGTAACGAGTTATTTGTTTTGCTTGGAAATTCAAGAAACGAGGGATAACCATGTCTCTATGGATTGTGGGGGAGATTCTTGTGTGTGTACGTGTGTATTATTAATGGTTTAAGGCCATGGACACTTGGAAAGATATTAGAACTTCAACTTTTTCTTTATCTTTATCTTAAAGTTTCATATACTTATCCCTAAGCACCAAAACGAGCCATTTGTTCTCCAAAACTTCCCTCCTTCTACAAAACTCGTCCTCCCACTGTGCTTCTGCAAATTCCCTATCCAAAGAATAAGAAAGAGGGGACCTTCTTGGAAAAAGAATCTAGGGTTGCAATTGACTTCCTTTTAGGGTTTAAAAAGCTTCCTTCTAGTGATCTTGAACTAAAAGAGTAAGAATCCCCTTCTTTCCTCCATTTATTTCTTTTTTATCCTTACTCCTACCTTTCTCCTGGTCAGAACCTTACTTTTCTGTGGTAGAAATTGATTTAAAGCTCTAAAACCCTACCTTTCTTGCTCCTTATGCTTAGGGTTTTCTCATTTGATGAAGAAAGGTGCTAGATGGACGAGTTCATAGCTTAAGCTTGGATTTTATACCCTGCCTGCTAGAGTTTTACTCTGTTTGGGATTTCATATTCTCATTAGAGCAAGTTTTATAACTTGCTCCACGTTTATTGCTTACCATAAGCTTGCTAGCTCATGTTCTTGCTTGAAAATGATGATTCATGCACTAAAAAGCTATGCTTGACTTGGATTTCAATTTTTATAATGTTCCCTATTCTGATTTCATTCCTGTATGAACTTGTGACCATGTGTACTTTATTCCTAAGTTATAATATGACTTGTATTAGGTTGGTTTGACAATCTGTGGTGCTAAGCACCTATCAACCAATGGTCAATTTTAGGGTTTAAAGCTGATTTCTTCTATAAACCCATGACCCGATGATGGTACCATTGCAACAACCCTATGGTCTTATCTTCATGATAACTGGTGGTCGAGATCAAAGGTGTCATATGATGGTGACAACCTATGTTCACCCCCTTAGGTCAGGTTTTGGATCAATTAGAAGTTTAATGATCAACCATTAAGTACTCTACTGATGTTATCAATCAATGATGACATTAACTTGATGTTGATTAATGAATATAGTGTTGATCTAACAACCTATGGTGATTCAATGGTCACTAATGATGGTGTACCAGGTCTCTACAACCTATGTTGAGTTAATCATTGTATTTGTAGCATCAATTAAGCCTTAGACCAATCATTTCTTGGATCACTTGATGCAATGGTCGGACCTATACTGTAATTGATGGTTTTAGCATATGAACTTGACTCAATGGTCAAGATCTAATGTTTATCCCTACAATAAAGTGGAATGACGGCTAATGTAATATGTTGGTCCTAATAATGTGACTTAGATGGTTTCCTGTATATGATCAACTTAAGGAGCTTACTTGTTGACAATGGATGGGTTGTTTTAAATGAACAATCAATTGTGGGTTTTACCCTACTCTCAGCAGAACCCTTATTGTTGTTAACCAAAGGATGTATAGGGTTAAATGGTGACTTTATAGATCACAACTCAATATCATCATATATGATTCATTCAAGGTGTTTACTTATGTAAACAACCAGTGGTCTTACCTTTTAAACATCCAATGGTTCTGGGTGACATTGTGGTATGGTGATATGGGTTGAATGATGATGGAACAAATCGAGGGTTACCCTTAATAAGGCAGTCTTACCTATTCACTCATATGAATAGAAGGGATGATAACCATATTGTGTTGATATGTAACCCTAATGAGGCATAGCTTGTTATACCTAGATTTAATATAACTAAATGATGGTAATTGGGTATGAATAGTCCTTGAATGACTAATACAATCATGGAGTACTCTGTTACTATTGTTGAAACCCTAGTATGATATAACTCGATGGTTACACCTTAATATATGTGTGGGTTCATACTTTAGAATGGTATGGAATGTGATGGTGATGCTTCACCTTAAGCATCCATGATTCAATGGGGATGTCGTGAGTTAGGGTTTGGGTATGAGTGATGATTAGTAGCATTAATATAATTTATCCTGTTGAACCTAACTCTAATGCAAATAGATAAATATGAGTATTCATGTTTAACCTTCTTATATGATGGCATGATGGTGAAATAATCTCCTTAATATGATCATAACCTTAATATGTTAATTGGTGGTTATCATAGCCACACGGTTGATACTTCTTATGCTAAACATGTGCATTATGAATATGATGAGGGTTAATCACATCTAGATTCCTTGCATGTTGATGTAATAAAGGAATGTTCTTAATGTTAATATAACCCTGCTATGATTGTTTATGAATATCTCCTAGCTCATTAATAGAATATTGTGTTGATTTGGTGTATAATATGTAAGTGATGTTGTTGAGCCTTGTTATAAGGCATAGAAAGATAATGATGATCTTGCAGGGAATAGTATGATGGTCTTAATGACCATTGGGCATGGTTGAGCCCTGAATGAGGTGTAATCCTCTTGTGTTGATAAGGGTTGATATCCAGTGATATTGTGAAAAGGATTTTATATCCTGTGATAGTGTGATGGTCTTAATGACCTTTGGGCATGGTTGATCCCTAAATGAGGTGTAATCCTCTTGTGTTGATAAGGGTTGATACCCTATGATATTGCGAAAAGGATTTATATCTTGTGATAGTATGATGACTAATGTAGCCTCGTGAATGGTAAGTGAATAGTACCATGTGATGATGAGATGAGAAATTATATTTCACATGTTTTATATCTTTTGAAGTCGTGATATTTATATGCTTGCTAGAAGTGAATTAGGGTTTGTATGTCCACTTGTTTGATGCAGCCTTAATTCACCCAATTGGCATAACTAATCGAGTGAGACTCTAATCA
The DNA here is from genome assembly GCA_963693085.1 of Alisma plantago-aquatica. Lineage (NCBI taxonomy): Eukaryota > Viridiplantae > Streptophyta > Magnoliopsida > Alismatales > Alismataceae > Alisma > Alisma plantago-aquatica. The sequence continues at coordinate 1,356,989,635 of OY856411.1, read as the reverse complement.
TGTAGTGCCTTGTGCCATAGATCCATCTGAGTGTCAAAACTTGCTACATGGTGAAACGAGTATTCCTAAGGGAAACTCGGAGCGCATACAGATGAGTATGCGGGGTGCTTATCATCCTGAATTCAAGTGTTTAGGGAGGATGACTGCAGTCATACCTATCCTTAGTTTGGGAAAGGTTGTGGTCGTGTCCATAAATCAAGGTGTAACCATCGGGTTATATCATACTAGGGTTTCAATAATAGTAACAGAGTACTCCATGATTGTATTAGTCATACAAGGATTATTCATACCCAATTACCATCATTTAGTTATATTAAAGCTATGTATAACAAGTTATACCTCATTAGGGTTACATATCAACACAATAAGGTTATCATCCCTTTGATTCATATGAGTGAATAGGTAAGACTACCTTATTAAGGGTAACTCTCCATTTTTTCCATCATCATTCAACCCATATCACCATACCACAATGTCACCCAGAACCATTGGATGTTTAAAAGGTAAGACCATTGGTTGTTTACATAAGTAAACACCTTGAATGAATCATATATGATGTTTTTGATTTGTGATCTATAAAGTCAACATTTAACCCTATACATCCTTTGGTTAACAATAATAAGGGTTATGTTGAGAGTAGGGTAAAACCCACAATCGACTGTTCATTTAAAACAAGCCATCCATTGTCAACAAGTAAGCTCCTTAAGTTTATCATATAAAGGAAACCATCTAAATTACATTATTAAGAACAACATATTACATTAGCCATCATTCCACTTTATTGGAGGAATAAAGATTAGATCTTGACCATTGGGTCAAGTTCATATGTTAAAACCATCAATTACAGTATAGGTCCGACCATTGCATCAAGTGACCCAAGAAACCATTGGTCTAAGGCTTAATTGATGCTAAAACTACAATGATTAACTCAACATAGGTTGTAGAGACTTGATCCATCATCATTAGTGACCATAAAATCTCCATAGGTTGTTAGATCAACACTATATTCCTTAATCATCATCAAATATTAAGCTAATGTCATTATTGATTGATGACATCAGTAGGGTACTTAATGGTTGATCATTAAACTTCTAATTGATCCAAAACCTGACCTAAGGGGGTGAACATAGGTTGTCAATATCATATGACACCTTTGATCTCAACCATCAGTTCTCATGAAGACAACACCATAGGGTTGTTGCAATGGTACCATCATCGGGTCATGGGTTTATAGAAGAAATCAACTTTAAACCCTAAAATTGACCATTGGTTGATAGGTGCTTAGCACCATAGGTTGTCAAACCAACCTGATACAAGTCATATTATACCTTAGGAATAATGTACACAAGATTATAGGTTCATCCAGGACTGAAATCAGAATAGGAAACATTATAAAAATCGAAATCCAAGTCAAACATAGCTTTTTAGTGCATGAATCATCATTTGCAAGCAAGAACATGAGCTAGCAAGCTTATGGTAAGCAATAAACGTGGAGCAAGTTATAAAACTTGCCTATAAAGAGATGATGAAATCCAAAATAGAATAAAACTCAAGCAAGTAGGGTAGAAAATCCAAGATTAAGCTATGAACTCGTCCATCTAGCACCTTTCTTCATCAAATGAGCAAACCCTAAGCATAAGGAGCAAGAATGGTATAGGGTTTTAGAGCTTTAGATCAATTTGTACCATGGAACAGCAAGGTTCCGACCTAAATAAAGGTAGGAGGAAGGATAAAAAAGAAATAAACGGAGGAAAGAAGGGGATTCTTACTCTTTTAGGTCAAGATCACTAGAAGGAAGCTTTTTAAACCCTAAAAGAAAGTCAATTGCAACCCTAGATTCTTTTTCCAAGAAGGTCCCCTCTTTCTTCTTTCTTGGGTAGGAAATTCACACTAGCACAGAGGGAGGATGAGGTTTGTAGAAGGAGGGAAGTGGTGGAGAGAAAATGGCTCGTTTTGGTGCTTAGGGATAAGTATATGAAACTGTAAGATAAAGAAAAAGAAAAAGTTGAAGTTCTAGTATCTTTCCAAGTGTCCATGGCCTTAAACCATTAAGAACATACAAGCACACAAACAAGCAGCTCACCCACCATACATAGATACATGCTTATCCCTTGTTTCTTAAATTTCCAAGCAAAACAAATAACTCATTAGTTGATAGCTACTAAAGGTAGCTCATTTGTGAAGGGGTAAACCCTAAAATACCCTTAGAGAAAACACCTCCAAACCAAGGTTTAAATGGGAGCCCCATGGATCAACAAGCTCATGAATGATGAGAGAATATCCAAGGAACATAATGCAAGTGATAAATTACAAAGAAAACCTCTCAATTGGGTAAATTACATAAAAGTCCAAAATATGCATAAAATTGCATAACTTGCTCAAACAGTGTCCAAATTGGAGGAAATTTAAAAATTAAGCTTGTATTATGATTTCAAAGCATATAAAAAGGTTATATTATAGTTTTAAGAATTCAATTATGATAATTAATCTTATTCAACTCATTAAGAAAGTTTAGGGGTCTTATAGGAATATTGTGCAAGACGTGTACGTGACACAATCCAAAGGTTTTATAAATCCAATAATGCAAATAAAGTCTATGAAGCTGCATAGATCAAATCTTTGGATTGAAGCAAGCACCTCAGAACTAGATCTTCAATTTGACAAGGAGTCAGAATGAAGATATAATGTGTGATTACAAGAATTTAGTGGGAGCATATGTATCTTCCAAATATTGATGGGGAATAACATCCTTATACTACAAAATTTGGCAATGAAATGCATTCTAAAAGGTTTTTAGAGAAGCAACCTATGTGATAGGAATCAATATCTATAGAGATAGATCAAGAGGGCTTCTTGACCTAAGAAAGAGAACATACTTTGTCTAGATGCTGAAAGAGTTCATCATGGTGTGAGAAAACTTGTACATGTTCCATGGAGTTAGTCTCTCAAGAGACAAGTGTCCCAATTCTTCTGAAGAATAAGGAACACATAGATAGATTCCATATACATTCGTAATGGGATCTATCATGTATGAACTCATCTCATTATCTTCTATGTATTGGACATGATAAGAAAATATGAACGAATTATCTTGTATGTATTGGACATGACAAGAATATACAAACTCATCATCTTGTATGACAAGTTGATATAAATATCCAGTAATTTCATATGTATTGGACGTGAGAATGGATATCTGTCGAACTCTAGTAAGAGTTACTAGAATACCATGAAGGACATCTTTGTGTACTTGTAAAGTACTAAAAGGATTAGTTATTTATTTATTTTAAAAGGGAAGAGTTGGGTGTAAAGAGTTACACTGATGCAGGCTTCCAAAATGACAAAATTGTGTTTGACCCTGGAATAAGAATTGTTAGTTGGAAATGTTCCAGCATAAAACAATTGATTAATTCTACAATAAGAAGCGGAGTACCTTAGTGTTACAAACAATGTGAAGGATATTGTATGGATCTAGAAGTTCATATGGATGAACTTGTGGGAGGTTATGACCATTGATGACTCAGTAGTAACACTGTAATAACAATGGAGCTAATGGTTAGGCAAATGAATCTCAGATAGCATACTATGACACTTCCATCTCATACAAGTTGTCGTACAATGAAGGGGATGTAAAACATACGATATACCGACTTGAAGCAAATGTTTCTTACCTGCTATAAAAGCACTTGTGTTAGTAGAAACATGATGGACATGTTAAGATCACTTGGAATATGATTCATGAGTGATTGGCTCTGAGTGCAAGTGGGAGTCTGCTGGTATAGTTTGCCCAGAGAGACAATCATATGATGATTGCAATGAGGCATATGATACTTGATTTGATAATAATAAAGGTAATTTCATTTATTATGTTTGTTTCAGTCATGAGATGATGACACCTACATGATATATGTCTAAATAATGATGAGACTCGATGAAATATGCTTTCAAGTACGTGACTTGAACGATGAGACCATATGTATGATAAGAGTGCATACATTCTTGTTATGTCCCTAGTCAGATATTACCGTGGAAGCAAAATAGACAACAATAATACATAAGACTAGAGTGTGTGTTGACTGATGACAGAGTCTCATTAGTCATGATATATGATATCAAGTCAAGCACACAGATATATGTTAAAGAACAATATATCAGACAGACCCACCATGAGAGTGATACATGGATACCATGAAATGGTAGTCACAATCGTCTCTCATAGTGATAGTGGTGATAGTGGTTCTTAGACCTGAAATCACTGCACTCATCACATGTGATTGGGTACACTTTGACATCATCAAATGTAGTCATGAAACATGGGTTGTTATAACGGTGATGATTGGGTGACTTTGACACATGGGGATAGACTGTGAGTGATAGATATGGGATTTATCCCTCCTACAAGGAGTATGATATCCAGGACCCCTTGATAGGCGAGAATGAGAATTGTATGGACATACTCATGTGATTCAATATATGATATGTGAACTCACATGCATAACAGACAGTCTGCTCTAGGCCAAGAAACATGGATTGAATGTTGAAGAGGATGACGTTCCATGCCTCAAGTTCAATCTGGATGTTAGAGACAAAGGAACTATGCGATCACAGTAATACTAATAACATATTGTAGGTTGAAGTTGTTCTCCAACTTTCTGAGTTTCTTGGGTAGAAATCATGAGTTACTAGATTCCGCTCATTGCTTGTGACGTCATAAGTTGTTATGAACATTCACTGCCAAAAAATTGGAACATGTAGGGTCACACACATAGGATACCCCTGAAAGAGAAGATTGTCCATGAATGATGTTTAGATTGAGACTAAAGGTGTTTAGGTACTCAATTAAACATAAAATTGACTGAGTGGACTCATAACTATCAAGTTCAAGTGTTGAACTAGCTGGTTAGAGTGTCAGGTCAATTGGAGACTACATTGGCAATGTCAGGACTACCAATCGACCGGTTCACCCTTGTGAGCTGATCGACTAGTGTGAGCCAACTGACCGGTTCACATGGTGAACTGGGCGGCTCACAGTCCTGCCAAATGAGGAAATTGGGATTTTCCCGGTTGGAGGAAAACTTTCACGTTTCACCTATTCAATTCGATTGGAATAAGGATTAATCTTTGAATTTATGACAAACGATTAAGGAAAGTCAATTGTAGGCAAGTCTGGGAAGTGAAATGACCGGTTCACACTCCCAACCGACTGGTTCACTAGTGAACTGATCGACTCACCTTACCAAACAACTGTTTCAGTTATGAAATGACTGGTTTTCCTGCCACAGTACAAACTATTCATGGATTTTCTGATCCTTCTACTTTCGAACAGACTGAGAACCCTGACCCTGCCCTCTACTATAAATAGAGGGGTACTGGGAGCTTCTCAGAATACACAACTCAGAACATCAGTTACTTTGCATAGTTGTTGTCCTCTCTAGTTGTGGTAACTGAGAGAGCCCGAGCAAGTGCTACCCGACTAGGGAGGCACAACAAGGGAAAGACAACTATAGAAAAACAATCTGAGTTTGGGAGAGCAGGTTCGTGCTAGTACACCAACAAGAGGGTCATCTCCTTCCTTCCAATTCTTCTAGAATGACAGGAGTTCCAAGTGGTCAGTGTGGACTATCTGCAGAGGGGGGAGATGCCTACTGCTTAGGAGGACATGTCAGCCAGAGTCCGTGGTGAAGATCAGAGTCCATGGAGAAGACCAAGAGCTGCACAGACACCGTCTAAGACATGGCATTGAAGACCACACATGGCTGTGAGGTATTGTCGCTGGGCAAGTCCCGGGACTAGGTATATCTCCCTAAACCATGCTTCCCATTACATAGTCATTAATACAATCTCCTGTTATGGGTTAATGGCCAGTAACTTTTTTGTTTCTGTTGCCTACTCTGAGGCCATAAAACCCAACACAAATGAGAAGATAGTTGATGATGCTACTAGCAAAGAATATGATACCGATGAGAGGTAAAGAAAGAAGAATGCAGCTAAAGCACCACCTTCTCACAAACCCACTATTCATTTTCCTCACATGTTTTTACACAAGAATGATGATGTCAAATTCAACATATTTATGGACATCTAAAGAGCTTTATGTCAACCTTGATTTAACAGAAATTATCGTTGAGACACCACTGCAAAAGTTCTCAAATAAACTTGACTAAGAAGAGAAGGATTGATCAAGTGAAAACTCTTAAGCTATTAGAGAGGATGTGTAAACACCCGGGCCCACTGCCCAAAGATCTAGTAGACTTTCAGGAATGACGACTAGCCCCACAGACCACCATTAGCCTTAACTGCGTGCTTTAATCTCACTCACACGTAAGCCAAGATCAACTTCCTGACTGGTCACCCATCCTAATACTATTCCAAGCTGAGCACACTTAACTATGAAGTTCTTTAGTGATGGGCTCCCTGAAAAGGAGGTGCACCTTGGTGATATGGGTAGTCCAATCATTCCTTATAAGCATTTTATTTGAGGCCTCAAATCCTGGGATGTTACAATCTCCCCCACTTAGGCACTTGACGTCCTCGTCAAGGCTCAACTATAAGGCCTAATAATCTCTTCCCCATTTCAGTGCAGACCCACAATGGCCCATGGACACCCAGCTCCCGATCACAGAATACCAGCGCAAGGGTGGCTACGTCAACCATGGACAACCCTTTCCTACATGCCTGGACCGCACGACTCAAGACTGGCATGCCACATGCCCATGTGGGCCCCACCTACTGGAGGGGTTATGGCTTTGATACCATTTGTAAACACCCAGGCCCACTGCCCAAGGATCTAGTAGAGTTTCAGGAATGACGACTAGCCCCACAGACCACCACTATCCTTAACCGCGCGCTTTAATCTCACTCACGCGCAAGCCAGGATCAACTTCCCGACTGGTCACCCATCCTAATACTACTCCAAGCTGAGCACGCTTAACTATGGAGTTCTTTAGCAATGGGATCCCGAAAAAGGAGGTGCACCTTGGTGATATGGGTAGTCCAATCATTCCTTATAAGATCATTTTATCCGAGGTCTCAAATCCTGGGATGTTACAGGATGAGATCTATCATCCAAAATAGGCTACTGGAGAAACTTGATGACCTTGGAGCCTTCACCCTTCTGTGCAAGATAGGTGATACTATATTTGACAAAGGTCTAGTTGATCTTGTATCTAGTATTATCCTTAATTCCTTTTCCCTATGGCAACAACTTGATCTTGGAGATTTGAAGCCGACTAAGATGGCCATTCAATTAGCAGTCCATTCCATCAAGTATCCCAAATGTATTGTAAAAGATGTACCTATGCAAATTGGCAAGTTTTACATCCCTTGTGATTTTGTTGTGCTGGACATGAATGAAGTTCCTTCCAACCCTGTACTTTTAGGGAGACCTTTTTTTTCTAAACAGATGATTGTATAGTCTATGTGCGAGAAGGCAAACTCACTCTTAGGGTAGGAGAGGAAACTAAGGAAGTCTCTATCTTTGATGCAATGAAAGCTCCAAATAAAAGGGAATACATTTGCTTAGTTGATTGTTTTGATAAGCTTCTAGAAGAAAATGAAGATTTTTTTGATTTCATTGTTAGTTGTTGTGAAGAGGATGAGCTAAACACCGCCATGACAATTGAAGTTTCAAATTCTACTCCTAATTATATTTCTCATCCAACCACTAAAGATATTCCATATCTAGAGGACAATTCTAACAAGTCTACAAAGGAGAAAAAAGTAGAACTCAAACCCCTTCTATTGGGGCTAAGGTCTGCTTTCCTTAACCTTGATTCTACTTCTCACACGACTATAAACATTGACTTAACCGACGATGAAGAACTCAAATTGATTAATGAACTCTGTTTGCACAAAGAAGTTATTGGTTATTCCATACATTATTTTAAGGGCATCAATCCTTCCATTTGCATGCACCAAATTAATTTAGAAGATGATGCCAAGCCATGTGTAGAACCTCCTAGGCATTTAAAACAAAATATGCTTGAGGTTGTGAAAAAGAAAATTTCTAGTTGAGAGATGCATGAATCATATTTAATATAAGTGATTTCCCTTAGGTGAGTGTTATTCACATAGTACCCAAGAAAGTCGGTGCAACCGTCATAAAAGGGGATAATGATGAGTTGATCCAAACATGTGTAGTCATGGGGTGACACATGTGTATAGATTATAGGAGATCAAATAAGACAACTCATTAAGAAAAGATAACCGTATGAATTGTTTCAAGAGATCACAAGGCTTTCACAACTCATCCAAGGGACTTGAATAAGAGGATAAGGGAGAAGGTTAGGAGTAATGTTCTATTGGTCAAGTGATTTCTATGCATAAAGGCCATGGAGAGGGGTTTGTATATATATATAACTATTTTCTTGGGTAGCAAGAAACTTATTTATTATTGTTTACTAGGAAAATGTGTAATTTATATTATAAAAAGAGAAAAGTTAGGCATTCATTAACACATAACATGAAATATAAATATAGAAAAATATCATCCCCCTTCCATTTCTTTATATCTGTGTTTTCCAATATATTTCCATTTTCCTTCCAACAACTTGGTCACATAAATATTGATTATAAATTTACAATAAAGAGACTTCCAAATATCTAATCGTGTAATTATTTATTCAATATAAACATGTATAATTATTTAATGTACAAATGTGTAGGATATACTAATTGAATTCCTCTACACTTATTCATTCCATTAGGAAATGACTTTCTCATAATGTTTCTCTTCTCACGTTAGAGTCGTTCAAAATATGTATAACAATTTTTTTCGAGTAAAAGACATCTATCTAATTAATTAAGTTAGATCTAAAAGACATCTATTTAATTAGTAACTTCATATATATTTTATATTAATTATTTGTGGAGGAGATAAGTGCTAATAAATTTATATATTCAAAACTAGTTATTATAGACACATGAATTCCAAACTAAAAGGGTGTAAACATTATCTGTCAAACCATTTTCTTTTTTTCCCTTTTTTTGATGATTTTACTATCAATGCATTTTCCTTTTTTTTCCCTTGTTGTTGACAATTTTTAGAAGGTAATAGGGAGGTTTGCTAAGGAAATTATTTTCAAAATTTTCATTACTTTTTTATTTGGGTTAAGTTATTGATTTTATAAAATTGTGAACATTTTTGTTTCCAAACAAATATATAACCGACTCAAAATATTTGTTTCCTTAATGATATGTTAACATGCTTGTTTTAATTTATTTATTACTTTCAACATTAAGTAGAAAGAACTGATTCTTTAAATTTTATTATAATTTATTAAAATATCTCACATATTTCACGTTGTTGCAATTACCTTGGTCACATCGTATTTGGAAAGTAAATACATTTTTAAGATTTTCCATCATGATAAATTTTCCATATATTTAAGATGCATGGACAATATTATTTCTCCTTTATGTTATACCACAATTTTATGTATTACATCTTCATGCAAATTACATATGTATAAGCCATACATGTTGCTTTATACTATTTATTTAATATATGAGATATTTTTTAATAATTGATTTAGTATTTTTGACTTTAAGTTACATTCTCTCTATTAAGTAAAACTTGGATAGATAAATGTGTTCAATTAATATGAAAATTGACACATGGACTAAATTTGGTATGTAGAATTTGAAATTTAGATTTTCTCACTTTTGAAGTACTTGAACATATTTATTTATATTTGGAGCAAATTTCATATTTTCTTTTCTAAATGAAATTAGGATAGTTATTATTGTTCAAGTAACATGAAACTTGGCAGCCAAGCTAATTGGGACCCAAGAAACACAACTTTACCATTATATTTTGGTTTTAGAATTTCCTTTTATGTGTTATATCACCACTATGGTTTCAACAATTTATCTATGTACATATTGATAATCTTCAATCAGAGTTTCATTAACTTCACGTTGTTGCCAAAAGAGTTATATTTTATTATTATGCACAAAATTGCAAATTTTATTAATTTAACATATTTAGTCTACTAATTCCACCTTAATTTAGATGGTTGTTCATGAAGATTCCAATTGTCATTCTAATACACGTAATAAGCACATTATCCTCTTATTCAGTCATTATATGAATATTAGTCAGCAAAGAATAAATATGTAACATATTTCATCAATTTACATGTTGGACCATAATTAAGTTATTATGTAAATAAGAGTGTACTATGATATGTGTTGTTGATTATAGACCTATTGCCACACATAATACTGTATGTATTATTCATTAAGGTATAACTTTATCTTTGTTTGGTCAAATCTAAGGAACTAACCTCACTAACTTTCTAATCATGGAGTGAAATAAGATCCTAGATTTTAGTTCGTTACAATGGACATTTATACATATTTTAATTCTATAGCTACAACAATGTCTACATATATCTTACTCTTGGCCGTGGTGACATTATATGACATATATGCTTGCATAACTTTTGGAAATATAAAAGTGGATAGAACTGTAAAAGCATGAAAGATATATAATTAGAACGTGGTACATCTACAATATGAACATACATCATGTTGTAATACAATTAATGGAGTACATATGTTCAATATGCATGGCCCACTTACCTCAAAAAATTAAATCTTAATAGGAGGGCGATCTTCCTTCAAATCCTAATCTATTAAGAGATATTATGTTTAAATAAATACCCTTGTTTCTTAGATAACCCCATCTTAGATACGATGCATGTAAGATTAGGGTTTTGTGTCTAAATTATGCTTATCATGTATCACTCTGTTAAATATAATCACTTCTCATAATCCTAAAAGTTTAGATAAGTTTATTGTAAATAATTTAATCTATATATATAATCATAATTCTAGTTGTCTTTGTAATATTCAATAATCCCAGTTTTTGTCATAGTATCACCATATTTTGGTGGATTTCCACTACTATATATATTACTATCACTATATAATAAAAAACTAGTACTTGTTAGCGTGATAAATTTGTGGATGCCTCAAAATAATTATTGAACATATCATATATGTAATGATGAATATATGATAAAAATATTTTTGCTATATTACCCAAGGGCAACATTTGTTGATGTTTGTGACTTTTGGATCTAGAGTCAACGTTCAATGCCTTCTGACATAAACTGTGACTAGATGCATCAACACAATCACGTCCAGGATGCAACACAAGACTGCAACTGTGGAGACCTTGCACTCTCTTTTTGGACTACTAGCCAAAAGTATCGAAGGCCTCATAGAAAATTTCTTCTTCCTCTACAACAAATATAGTTTCCAACTTCATGACTAAAGCAATACATTCACATTTCCTTCCCTTCTCATCTATCACACACTTCTTTCTCTGCCTTCTCTAATTTTCTTCTTTTTTGCAAATTCTTTTTTTTTCTTTTGATTTTAGATGGGTGATCAGAAGCAACCCCCCCCCCCCTTTTATATATAAAATCAAATCCCTTTATATCCTAGATTCTTCTTGATTTGGGGTAACATACGTGTTTGCAATATGACAGGACTTGTGAAGTAGTGGGATACAATTGTTGTTGGATCTTTGATCCAACAATTAGCATAATTTCGTAAGGAAAATAGGAAACCCCCTTTTCTTGGAGAAAATAGACCATCCATATTCAACTTTAACCTTCAAATGATTATATAAATTCTTGAATAAATATCTAATTATACTTTCCAAATTACCTTTTAACTAATCCTAACCGTTCTCCATTTATTAATATAAATATTTAAATTTAGGCAAAAAGACTCTTATACATCCATAAATAAGGTTATTAAAGATGTCAAGGATTTCAATTATATTCCTTCGGATAGGAGTCATCATAGATTAGTTATCTACCAAATTTCACCTCAATCCAAACTCTAAACTTGGCCAATCTAGGACTCAAGGGAAAACGAGTGCTAGCAAGCGCATGTCTAGTGAAGAAGATGGCTCCATACGGGTTACACTATTTACTTTGAAAGGGAATAAAACCGCTCGTGAACTCGCTGGTTTTCAGGTTATTTGTTGCTAGAAATTTTCGGCTAAAATTTCTAGGGCAGCTGCGCCTAATAGAAGGTCGCCCCTTACTCCATTTCATGGCGGGGCGGTTAGCAGCCTGAAAGATGATCAAAATGGCTCACTTTCCCTTTATACTCGATATGCCAAAATAATTCTAACTCAAAACAGTATCCTTTATTCTCCTTTTTTTTATAATTAGACACCTCTAAGTTTGTTCCATCAAATTCTCTCATCCAGATAACACAATCAAACACCTAGTCTTATATTTTGATATCTTAACCTATCAGATATTCACTATCGGTAAAGGTTCAAGTATATATAATTTTTTTACATCTTTTACATTATACTTACTAAAGTGAACGATACTACTGATCTCAATCTCTGTTAGTATCACAATTATATTGGAAACTATTTTACACATTTAAATAGTCAAGTTAGAGTTTTACCCCTAGTGTTTCGATCATGACAAAAGGGCTCTAAAAGGTGATAAAAGATCAAAGAATTAGGGATATGACGGCATCATAAACATGAATTCATAATTTATCACCAAGAACCATGATAACAAGAAATAAGCATATTACAAAAGAAGTTAGTTAGGTAGACTAGGCTAATTTGGCTAAGAGGGAATGGGTGCTCACAGATGCACTATTTCCAACATCCCATCTCTTCCTTCCTTTTACTCTAAAGATTGGAAGCTAGATTTATTTTCTACAAAGTATATTTTTCCAACACACCCCTTATTACCCCATTTGCACAGGCATTAGTCTTGCCATTTTCCTCAACATACATGATAAGTTAGAAATTTCGGTTAGAAAGTAAATAATGGAAAAGAAATAAGAGAACCATAATGATTGTAACTAGGGCACATCCATTTGTTAAGGGAACACTAAAATATGTAGAGACCATAATTAATTACTATTATACTTCAAATATACATTCTAACGCAACTTGTAATACCATGTCATCCATGATAAAGAAAAAAGAATTCAATCTGGATGCATTGAATGGTATCATAAGCTTTATTTTGGTATGGGATAAAAAAAATGTGGACCCCTGAAAACCTCTATCAAACTCCTTAAAATCTCATATTCTGGGCTCGAACTAAAGCCACTTTTGTAATACATGTAAACTATATACAGTTGGATGCCTATATATTTGAATTTTACTAAATTATAGGTTCCATTAGTCCAACTAAATCCACGCAGCCATATGGAGCGCAAAGTTTATCTGAAAAATTGCATATTCTATCTCGACTGTGGAAAATTTCCATTAACACAACTCATGTCATTATGGACCAACACAATTGCAAAAATGAGGGCAAAGTGTTATTTGCCCTTAAATGAAAGATTAGTTAATTCCCACCACTATTGATCCGTTCTCTCATACCCCCTTCGAACTCTCTCCTGCTCCTCCGGTCATCGTTCTTCCTCTGCTTAGGTACCGCAGTCTCCTCCTCTATGTTCGTGATTGGATCCGCGATCTACTTCCATGTCGACCGTGTTTCTATTGTCCTGTAGCTTTCCGAAATCCAGGATCAAGCTTCCATATTTGATATTTTTAGTCTCCCTCCGTTTTTTTTAATCTTTTCAGCGGAGGCGGGCGGATCTGGTGCTGCGCTCTCGATGGCTGCTCCTCCGGCAAGGGCTCGGGCGGACTATGACTACCTCATAAAGCTCCTTCTTATTGGTGACAGCGGTAGGCGGCTCGTGATCCCTAAGTCTTTTCTTTTCTTCCGAAAATGCTTTCGCCATTCTAGTGCTACCAATTTGATGTCTCCGTTCTACCAGATTGAGAGTTCGCTTAAAATCCTGTGCTCCTTGGAATGAGTAAAACTAAAGCTTCTGAGAGGATTTTTATCTCGCTGTTTTCCATTGTTTAGGCCCTGAGTTCTGTCTCTGAGATATCCTATTCAGTATGCCTTACCAATTAAAGCCGTGAACAGGGTGGTAAGGGCTGCCTGATAGTTATGATGTCACGCTCTCTTCCTTTGGGTTAATTGTGGTATACGTACTGGCGGGCTTTACTTTCGTGTGCAGCGTTTTGTATGCTAGGTGGGTGCAATTTGCTTCACACTCATTGGTGCTGGAGGAATCTCTTTCTTGTGACTGCAACCATCATCACTTTGCAAAGACATCCAGTAAAGTGGGAAAACAGATCCCCGAGTCCTTAACTTCTTGTGATTATACCATCTGGCTTCATTACATCTCAATGAGAAACAAAGTTGGATGGAAAGGACCGTGCTGCTGCGCCCTAATGTTTGGTATTGACGCAAAGATGGAAATGTGATTATAATGGGATGAGTCTTTTTAACATAACTTACCAATTTAAGGAGTCAACCATGATTTTTCGGTATGGAAAATATCTTGAATGATGTGTTAACATATCAATATTTTGACTTGAATTTCTAATATCTCATCATACATGCTGAAATATGCCACCTTAACCGAGACTTATGGGATATTTTTATAATAACGAATTGTGTTAAAAGCTTCTACTATAATTATGAGCATATCTCATCATGTCTCATGTCTCAATTAGAATAATATCTTTGTATTGATGAATATTACGAAATAAATTGTAATTACGTGGACGTTGTAAATATTTATAATATTTTTAATAATGCATTATATGGATATAATCATTGATGTTAAAATATCAAAATTAGGTGAAAGATAACCAATATTTTGTTGATATCAAATCCTGGCAACATGGGACCCGGTTGGACTCTCCGAATCGAAAAAATGTTAACGTGTTGATGTAGTTGGCCTAGTCCACATGAGTATTCAATAATTTAAACCATATATGTCGACATCGATTTCAATAGTGAATACTTTCTAGGATATTGTTCGACTTCCCACCATTTTTATGTGAGTAGAATTTTTTCCTCACATAATATGCATATAAACCTATGCTTGCGACATCCTATCTCAAGAATGTCTATCCTGTCAAGTGCGCTCGGGTTGGCTATGCCTTTCTTCTAGGATAAATGATCAACATCCAGGATACAAGCCTGGACTGTAGTCATTGTCGAACGAGCCTTAGTTGCCACCCAAATAGAAGAGCAACAAATCACGATGCGGTAACAATGAAGGCACCACCACCTAGTAAAACGTCGGGAAGTCGAAGCAAACTTGTTTCAGCAACAAGTGACACAAAAGCAGCAACGCCGATACATCATGACAACAACATCTAGGATGAGTAGCTTCGGAGATGGAAATGCAAGGCAGAGAGGTAGCAGAAACTAGGATTAACAAAAACTAGCCAACACGATTAACTCTAGTCACCATCTTGCTTTTTTTTAATAACAACACAAAGACTTCTCCTCCTACTAACACATGACTCCCACGTTCACACGTGTACTCACACCGTAGAACACATAGAGATATTGTCTAAAAAGATTCATCGATATTGATGAAATAATATAAATATCTCATTTTGTAAAAATAAACAAAAGTTGGAATAGAATTCCCATGGTCAATAACCTACAAGTATGGTAATTAAAAACCCGCCTTGAGGCTATCGAGGCTTACACCTATTGACGAGGCTATCCCAAATGCGCCTTGAGACTTATGCTTCGGTGTCCTAGATTGAGGCTTACGCCTCACTATGTTTTAGGCTCGCCTCAAATTAGTGAGTTTCTAAGGCTTAGCTGAGGCGCACACCTCAATTCGGGATGATCACGTCTTATGTTAACCACCAAATTGTTTACTTTTAAGATTATTACAAACACTTTCTTCAAAAAAATCAGAGCTGTTGTAGTTAATTGTTATTTTTTATTAATGAACATTTAATCATCATTCTCCAAGTGACATCTTTCAGTCTACATTGTCAAATTTATCTTTGTTTGCTACCTTCTTATTCACTATGTCGGTTGATTACTGTTAACTAATTTTGGTTCCTTGTTCCTACTTATTCAACATTATATCTCCTTTAGTTTTTCATTCGATGGCATCTTTCATTCTAATAGTATACATAATTGATATCTTGTTATTTTTCTACATATTTATTTTAGTATTGTGGTTGGTCTTTAGTCTCAATTATCATTATTTAGTTTCACAATTAAATTCTGTTTCATTAGTCGTGCTTGTGTATACCTATTTTTGATATACACACATGCTTATACATAATATATATAAATATACACACACATATATGTAAATACATGTATAAATTTATTTTTATGACCACCTCATACATAGTTTTAGGCTTACGCCTCAAAAGCCTAGAGGCTTACACCTTGCCTCACTGAGACAAAAATGCCGCGTTACGCCTCATGCACTTTACAACCTTTGCCTACAACTTATGACCCTTGACCCGAGCCTGGCTAGGACTGGCGTAGCATGGCTTCCCATTCCCCTTTTTAGTTCTTGTGAACAAATGTTCACTTGGCAAACCATATGTAAAGGTAGGCAATGTGGCACTAAACTTCTCACTTACGTGCGTAAAAAGAATGTGACAAAGTCAGTAATTTTGGGAAGCGTAGGGTTGCACAATGTGTGCACCCTCATATATATAAAACTGAAACATTTACTGAGAGGTCCACATATAATATGGAAATAACAAAATAAATAACAGAATACATAAAACATAAATATATGTTAACACTCCCCCTCAAGTTGGAGCATAGATATCAATCATGCCCAACTTGTCCATTAGTGTGCATAATTGCTTCTTCGCCAGCAGCTTGATGAAGATATCAGCAACTTGGTCTTCAGAACACATGAAAGGAGTGCAAATCTTGCCAGTAAGAATTGATTCCCGAATAAAATGGCAGTCGACTTCAATGTGTTTGGTGCGCTCATGATAGACAGGATTATTAGCAATGAAGATAGCAGCTTTATTGTCACAATGCATGGGTATAGCAGAAGAAGAGTCAATCCCAAACTCTTTTAACAGAGAGCGCACCCACAATAATTCACAGGCAGTATGGCCCATGGCCCTGTATTCAGCTTCAACACTGGACCTGGCCACAACATTTTGTTTTTTACTCCTCCAGGTAACAAGATTGCCTCCAACATAAGTACAATACCCAAAAGTAGATTTTCTGTCAGCTTTGCTTCCTGCATAATCAGAATCAGAGTACCCTTCAAGAGAACAATGTCCATTCTTTCTGTAGTGAAGTCCCTTGCCAGGAGACTTCTTCAAATATCTCAGAATATGACATAGCGCATCCCAGTGACACTGTCTGGGTTTATCAAGGTACTTGCTAAGAAGGCCCACTGCAGTAGAAATATCAGCTCTAGTAACAGTCGAGTAAATGAGCTTACCAATCAACCTCTTGTACTTTTTATTATCAGCAAAAAATGGAGAAAAATCATCATCCCAATTCACATTGGGATCTAGAGGAGTATCAGCAGGTCTCACTCCAAGCATACCAGTCTCCTGCAGTATATCTAAGACATATTTTCTCTGAGACAGCACAAGAGCATTAGAGCTTCTAGAGACCTCTATGCCCAGAAAATACCGAAGCTTGCCCAAATCTTTGGTAGCAAAGTGCTTGCCTAGATGAGCTTTAGTAGCCTGAATACCAAGAGAATCACTGCCAGATATATTAATGTCATCAACATAGACAATCAGAATAATAATACCAGCTGAAGTCTTCTTGGTGAAAACAAAATGATCCACCTGAGATCTCAGAAACCCAAATTCAATCATAATTTTGCTCAATTTGTCAAACCAAGCACGGTGATTCTGCTTGAGTCCATAAATAGACTTTTTTAACCTGCAAACTTTGTGAGACTCCCCCTGAGCAACAACCCAGGAGGTTGCTCCATATAGACCTCTTCTTGTAAATCACCATACAAGAAGGCATTTTTCACATCTTGTTGCAGCAGTGGCCAGTCAAGATTAACAACAGAAAGAAGAAGTCTGACAGATTAAGACGAGCAATAGGAGAGTAGGTATCAAAGTAGTCAATACCATAGGTTTGTGTGTAGCCTTGAGCAACTAACCGTGCCTTCAGCCTTTCAACAGTGCCATCAGGTTGGTATTTCACAACATATACCCATCTGCAGCCTACAGGCTTACACTGAGGGGGTGGATCCACCGACTCCCAAGTATCTCTTTCAGCTAGAGCCAACATTTCCTCTTTCATAGCAGACGTTCAAGCAATACTCTTTAAGGCATCTTGAACTTTCTTTGAAACAATCACAACAGATAAGGCATATACAAAATTGCTAGAATGGACATTCAGATGATCAGTGGAAACAAACTGAGCAATACTATGAGATGTGCAGGAACGAGTACCCTTTCTAAGAGCGATGGGTATGTCAAGGTCAGAAGTTACCTCAGGTGTAGCAGAACCTTCTGGAGGTGAAGATTGGTTTTCCTGGGGGGGTTCTTGTGTAGGAGGTGCTCTATTCCTGCATTGATAAACAATAATAGGAGTAGTAGTATGCTCAGTAGTCACAATATCAGTAATATCAGACACACAATCAGTAGTAACTGGCAGAGGAGAGGCAATAAGGTCAGGCTGTAAATTTTCTCCTCGAGTAGAATAGTAAGGTGTATCCTCAAAAAATACAACATCACTGCTAGTAAACCATTTTTTCGCAGTGGGGCTGTAACATCTGTATCCCTTTTGGGTGCGAGTATACCCCAGAAAAATGCACTTCTCAGCACGAGGAGAAAGCTTATCAGAAGCTGGTCCAAGTAACCTTACAAGGCAAGTACATCCAAAAATTCGAGGAGGCACAGTCTGTTTGAAGAACTTTAATAGGTATTTTGTTTCCAATCACAGAGGATGGCATTCTATTTATCAGAAAACAAGCAGTCAAGATAGCCTCAGGCCAAAACGAGCGAGGAACATGAGTATGCATCATAATAGTCCTGGCAACTTCTAACACATGTCTATTTTTACGCTCAGCCACACCATTTTGTTGAGGTGTATAAGCACATGAAGTCTGATGTAACGTACCAACAGATTTGCAAAAAACATCCACATCTTTTTTAACAAACTCAAGCGCATTGTCAGTACGATTTTTTTTTACAGGCACACCATATTGTGTTTTCACCTCAGCAAAAAAGAATTTGATTGTAGACATCACTTCAGACTACTTTTCATCATAAACAACCAAGTAGTCCTAGAAAAAATCATCAATAAACAGAATAAAGTACTTGTGACCAGATAAACTCGGCACATGACAAGGGCCCCATACATCAGAATGCACTAAATCAAAAATGTTTTTACTGCTAATATGACTGCGTCTAGGATAAACAGCTCTAGTCTGCTTTCCTAGCTGACATGACTCGCACTGAAAGCTACAAGTGCCAATATCAAAAACTAAATGACGAAGCTTTTCAGATGATGGATGTCCCAGCCGGTAGTGCCACTGTAATGCAGAAACAAATGTAGATAGTGCCGAAGCCACATCCGCTTTCTCTGCTTTTGGCAAATGATCAAGGTAATATAGTCCATCAGCACCTTCATACCCCCCACCAATCTTCATCCTCGTGCGAAGGTCCTGAAAAACACATGAACCAGGAATAAATGTCAGGCTACATTGTAGACTTCTCAATATCTTGCTGACCGATAATAGATTCAGAGGAAATCGAGGTACATATAAGACAGATTTTAGCAAAAACTCAGAAATAATATCCCCTACTCCAGATACCGCAGACTTGGAACCATCAACAAGCATAACAGATGAAGGATGAGCATTGAGCAGATTTAGATAACTTTTTAAATAAAGACCGATTTCCAGAAATATGCGAAGAAGCACCGGAGTCTATGACCCATGTAGTATTACCAGGAGTAGAAGAAGAGGTACTTAGGAAGGCAGTGTCATAACCAGAATAAGTGGCAGCATGAGCTCCATTAGTTGAAGTAGTAGACGACGAGCCAGCCCGCTCAAGTAGCAGGCGCTCCACCTCAGCACAGATGTAATCCGCAGTCGCACCCGAAGAGTCAGACGCAGTAGGCTGAGTGGCTTCCCCCGGTGCAGTAGTAGAAGAGTCAGCAACTGCGTTGGCCCATGCCGGTTTACCATATTTCTCCCAGCATTTTTCTTCGATATGGTTGGACCGGCCATAGAAAGTACAGATGCGCTGTCCTTGCTGAGGACGCGCAGCAGCGGATGGAGCAGCAGAAGGGGCTCCCCGACCAGAAGAGGTACGTCCTCGTCCTGCACCCAGTGGAGGACGGTTGTCAGCAGAACGGCCACGACCACGACCCGACCAAGCTGCAAGGGCAGTGGAGTCTCCAGTCTTCGAAGATAGTGTCGGAGTTGACGAAGGCAGACGCCAAGGAATAAGGTATCCGATTTCGATACCGTTTCGAAAGCATGGAAACCGAAATTTATGGAAATTTCGACAAAAATTTCGATAAATGCAATTGTGCCCGTTTCGACGCCAAAATGAACGAATTAATTTATGAAATTTTACAGGCGTGACCTCTACACCTAAATGCATCGTTTTATGCAATAAAATTTTATGTGGGGGTAGGTTAGGGAGGGGTCCTTCATGTGGGGAGGTAAGGGAACTGTCCTTTTTATTGAGGATTTCGATGAAGGATTTCGATGACAAAATGTAGGAATTAAGTTATGTAATTTTGCAATTATGAGCTATATACATGCATGTACTTATTTGTGCTCTAACATCACATATTCGATATGTAGGGCATCCCCCACACATTTTACTTGGGTTGATAGTTTGCTGTTGATATTGACTCGACAGTCAACCATTTCATTGGCCCTAAGAACATTAATGCAATGTTTCCAGGTAAAATCATTATTTATTGTATATTTGGCTTCCTAGGATCCTCATTGTCGATTAACCACCACTAGGATACATGTCATCCGCATTGAAGAAAATAAAATATAGCATAAAGCATGCATCATATTAGTATTTGATAATTTGAGTAGCAAATATCAGGGAATGCAATGTAATTATGATATATTATAGGTATATGCTATGCATGAGTAATAAATGGTGAAATAACCCCAATCCCCCTTTAGTCCTATTCAAAAAACAACAATAACACAAAGGATTGCAATTATCAAAACTTCCATCGAAATTTCCATCGAAATTTTTCAATTTGTGTACAAAAAATCTCGAAATTGGCGAAATTCATCGAAACCGTCGAAATTTTTATCGAAATTTCGATAAATGCAATCTTGTTGGCAGTTTCGATCGAAATCGGTATGTTCGCATGTTTCGGTACCAGATGCTACCGAAATCGGTATTTTGGGGCGAAATTTCGGTGATTTCGCCGAAACCTTATTCCTTGGCAGACGCTGAAGACGCTGGTAGGCACTCTGTAGAGTAGGGAGCGGATCGCTCGCTAAAATCTGGTCAACGACACCAACATAGGACTCTGGCAGTCCACATAAAAACTGAACCAAGTGCAGCTTTGCTCTCTGACTCTGCATAGTGGGCAAATCAGTGGACAGTGGGTGGTAGGACTCCAGCTCCCCCCACAGTCCAGTAAAGGTAGAGAAGTAGTCCGCAATATCGGACCCCGTAAAGTGGAGACGTCCCAGCTGCTTGGTGATGTCAAAGACCTTCTTGGGGTTCTGGCTATGCGAGTATGTGCTAGCGAGCTGATCCCACATCAGTTTCGCCGTAGGCAGGTGAAGTAGGGCGACACTGATTTTCTCAATGCTGCTGTTGAGAATCCATGTCATCACTGTCGAGTCATCTCGGACCCAGTCATCATACGCCTTCACATCTTTGGAATCGGCGTCCGTTGCAGGTTGTGCCGGGTGCGGGTCAGCACGGATCAGGTGTGAGTATTTTCCCTGAGATTTTGCATAAATCACCATGGAGCATACCCAATGCTGGTAATTTCGCCCGTCAAGTTTCACAGTCGTAACTTGACGGCGAAAGTCATCTCCCGAGGACGCCATGAGAGCAACAAACACAAGCAGGCAGTGGGTCGAGCGCAGGCGGACAAGCACAGGTAGGCACGAGCAGGCAGAAGACGGACTACACTGTCAGGCAGGCAAAAAGCAGGCACAGATCAACTAAGGTGGAACCTCTCACATACAACCTACGCCGAGGCGCAGTAGAGAACCCGGTGGCACTACGGCCTACACGGGCAAGCAGGCAAAAAACCGAAGGATCGGTCTACGTCACGACAAACTCAAGCCACCAGACGGTTGCAGAGCTTCACGGAGCCAACGATCCGGCGGCGTTCAACCGCGGAGGCATACCGACCCCTGCGGCCTGCTGCCGCGGCGCAACAGCCGCCGGCGGCGGCGCTGTTGGCCTGCCGGTGCGGCTTGGGGAGGAGGGACGACGGGCGGGCGGCGGGAAGCGGAGGGCTGGCGGCGGCGGGGGTGGGGGGTGGGGCGGCGAAAGAAGAGAGAGAGAGGGAAGGGAGGGAGGGCGGCAGCTGGATCTTACTGCTCTGGTACCATGTGACAAAGTCAGTAATTTTGGGAAGCGTAGGGTTGCGCAATGTGTGCACCCTCATATATATAAAACTGAAACATTTACAGAGAGGTCCACATATAATATGGAAATAACAAAATAAATAACTGAATATATAAAGTGATAAAACATGAATATATGTTAACAAAGAAAAAGTCACTTTTTTTCATTCAGATGTACCAAGGATGCATCGTCTGAATATTATCCATGTTAGATCAACATGTCCAACAATCCCTCAAAAGTACAAAGTGTAAAGTACTCTACCATTTAGCTATTATATTGTGCTTTCAATAGTTGTAGTTTCCATTTGAACCATGCTGGCGCTATACAATATTACCCTTACAAGAAAAAGGGGTACTTAAATCTTGAACATGAACTTTTGATGTAAGAGTGTTTGTTGGCAACAACACAATTATTAGAGTTAATGGGCCCAACTTTACTTAAGCCCATTAGCCATGATTTAGTTTATGTTATGTTGTTCCTCACCTACAATTTATCTCGCTCCTCTACTATATATGGACCCCTGCATTAGCAATTTGATTAATTGAAACTCTTTAATTATAACCTGCATTACCGTCGGGGCTCTCTTGTAGCTGCTACTTCCCTTATTGTTGCATCGTTTATTGTTGATGGGAACCAGAGGGTCCCCACCCCATGGTTGTTGAGGCGACAAGGCGCCAAACTTGAGCGCCTTGACGCCTAGGTGTGTCTAGGTGTCGACTAGGTGGGCTCTAAAAAGATAATTTATATATAATTTTTCTTGTATATATACGTATTTGTGATGTTTTTTTAATCATTTCCCCTCATATCACATTTTCTATACATACTTATGGTCAAACCCCGTATACATGTATGTTATTGTATGAAAAAGTAACTAATTACATTTCTAATACATTAGTATTATAAATAATGTCAAGAACAAGAACTAATTATTGTAAAGAATGTAAGAGAGTGATTAACAAGTAAATAAATATTTGTTATCATAGCCATGGATTTAAATGTCGACGACATTAGGCGAAATGTCGCCGAAATTGTCGATGTCGACAGTGGGCGACGTCGAATGCATGTAAACTTCTTTTTTCTACAATGTCGTCGACATTTCGGTCCGGTTCGACGACATGGGCCCAAATGTCGCCGAAACAGGCCAAGCCCAGTGTAAAAAATCCAATAAGTCGCCGAACCGGCGACACAGCGACATATTGCATCGACACATTCCGCGATTTTGACGACTGTGGCTGAAGAAGAAGAAAAAAGGAGCTGGAGCTTGGAGCAAGGTAATTTTGATTTTTTTTTTGCTTAATCTTAGTTAATAATAGTAGATCTACCCTTTCTCTACTAGATCTACCCCTTCTCTACTAGATCTACCACAAATTTATCCTAAATTCGTATTTTCTTCTAGTTTTCTTCCAAAATCGTATTTTTTGAAATCTACTCACTATTGTTAGTATTTAACAACTAAAATTGGTAAATCTACTCCCTCTCTACTAGATCTAA
Organism: Alisma plantago-aquatica; assembly: GCA_963693085.1. Taxonomy (NCBI): domain Eukaryota; kingdom Viridiplantae; phylum Streptophyta; class Magnoliopsida; order Alismatales; family Alismataceae; genus Alisma; species Alisma plantago-aquatica. The sequence goes on along the minus strand of OY856411.1, from coordinate 1,356,965,775 downwards.
ACATATATTTACTAAATTTTTGTAGATCTACCACATTTTTCTCTCCTACCCCTCCTAAACTCGTTTTTTTTTAATATTCTCATTTTTTTTGGGATTTTACATATAATATAACTTAAATTTATATAATTACACTCTTATATTATATAGTTATACACTACTAAAAGGAAAAACATACTTAAAGTTGATTATAATCTACTGTTTGTTACAGATTTTTGTATTAAATATTAATTAATAAGCTGAAATTTTATGAATAAATATTAAAAACTTATAAACAATTCTAATATGTATTAGAAAAATTAGTATAATAATTGCAGCATATATTAGCTTAATTTGAGGTCTGATTTGTTTAGTAAATGTGAAATCTTTTGAACATAAAATTCTAATCTTGATATCACATACACGTACTATGTTCATAACTTCATATTAAGTATATGGGTCATTAAATTAACAACTGATACACTTATATAGGTCTGAAATTAAAGATAAGTATATTTTCTGTTGCATTTGAAGAACGTTTACTATTTACATGTGTTTTGTAAAGTATTAAATATTAACCCTTGTATATGTCTTTTAATTTCAGGCTACGAAAGTGTGATTCAAGATGTCTACTTCATTACCTGGTTCTGAATCTGAGGGTGGTAGGATGAGCCATGATGGGAGTGAGAGGGAGGAACGTGGTGGTGGTAGATCTAATATTGGGGGCAAAACTGATCCAGGATGGGCGCATTGCCAAATGGTTGATGGAAGTAAGCAGAAGACAAAATGCAACTATTGCAACAAGGTGATTGGTAGTGGAGGTATTTCTAGGTTTAAAAAGCATCTGACAGGAGGGGACAAGAATGTGAAAGTCTGTGGGAGATGTCCCGATGAAGTGAAGAAATACTTTAAAGGTTTGGCAAATCAAAAGGATATGAAGAGAGCTGATGAAACAATTAGAGATAACAGATTCAAAGAAGTATTGTTTGGTCCTAGTGTCATCCGTGTAGATGATAGTGACAATGATGATGATGATGACATTGTGTACCCTAGTGATATTGACACACCGACCAAAAGAAAAGCATGGAGGGCAATCATGAAAGAATCTGTGATGGAAAGGCATAAGAGAGATGACATTAGACAATTCATGGAAACTCGCAAAGGGTTTGGTCCTTCTACTTATGAAGCAGCGGGTGGATCTAGTGTACCTCAAGCCACAAGAAGTCAAATCTTGAGCCCTACAATGGAGAATTTCAGATCCCGTAGCATGAAATTCACGTCTTCTGAGCCTACTTTCCGCAGGAAGGATGCAAAACAGAAAACAATAACTGGCATTTGGAAAAATGCCAAAGAGATTGTAGGTCAAGCTATTGGAAAATTTATTTTTGCACATGGTATTGCTTCCAATGTGGCGTCTGGCCCATATATGCAACACATGATTGATGTATGTGCACAACATGGAAAGGGAACTGAGGCCCCAACTCCACATGAGTTGATGAACAAGTACTTACCTGTTGAGAAGAAGGAAATAGACGAGTGGATAGATGAGCAGAGAAAAAAGACTTGGCCTATCTTCGGTGTTACTCTGATGTGTGATGGTTGGACAAGTGGCACAAAGCGGCAAATTATAAATTTTCTAGCATTTAATGAGGGAGTGACATACTTTCTAAAGTCTGTTGATGCATCTGCACACATCAAGGACCACAAATATCTTGCCAAGTTAATGGAGAGTGTAATTGCAGATATAGGAAAAGAGCTTGTGGTTCAGATTGTGACGGACAATGGTGGCAATTTCAAGAAAGCTGGTAAACTTCTTGAAGATTCTAAAAAATATTCTCTTTATTGGACTCCTTGTGCAACACATTCTGTTGATCTGATTCTTAAAGACTTTGGGAAAACTACTTTATTCAATGAAGTAATGGTTAGTGCGAGGAGGGTCACCAACTTCATATATAACCGCTCTTTTCTTCTAGCAATGATGAGAAGCAAGGAGTACTGTGATGGAGATTTGGTACGTCCTGGAATTACTCGCTTTGCTAGTAATTTCATTGCAATGCAAAGTATAAAGGATAAGAAACAAGGACTTCTTAGGATGTTTATATCTGAACAATGGGCTCGTCATCCAGATAGTAAATCTGAGCAGGCAACAACAGTAAGGAAAATTCTTAATGATGACAATTTTTGGAGAAGGCTATCAAGGTGTTTGAAGATAATGAGCCCACTTGTGCATGTTCTCCGAATGGTGGATGGCGACAAAAAAGCCACCTTGCCTTATGTCTACGAGGCTATGCGCATGATGAGAGAACGTGTAGAGGAGGCAGCGGGACCAAAAGCATGTAAACAATTCCTCGAATCAATTGATAAGAGATGGAAGAAAATGCTTAGTCATCCCCTTCACAAAGCTGGTAAAGATTTTGAATTAACTTTCAAGTTACAAATTACATTATAAATTTGACTATTTTGTCTTATCACTCACTTCAATTATTTTCCGTACCCAGCTTATTACCTCAATCCTAGGTTCCAATACGGTCTTGATCTAGGGCTGAAAGCTGACCTACAAATGGCGGTACATACAGTGATTGACAAGTACAACGGCAATCACAGCAACAAGGCATTGCTAGCTGTGGCGCAAGTAAGTTATAACTTAATAATTTACTATGAAGTATTAATAAGAATAACTTGATCATATAGCATATCTTGACCTATAAATTTATGTGTATATATACTTGAACAGATGAAGAGATTTAGGGAAGCACAAGGCGTCTTTGGGATGAAAGGTGCTGTATATGCAAGGGATAAGATGGCACCTGGTATTCGAAGTTACATTCTTAGTACTTATATTCTTATTACAGACCTATGAATTATCATATATGGTTATTAACTTTATATATTCTTTCATATGCAGCTGAATGGTGGGTCGAATATGGAATTGATTGTGAAGAGTTAAGAAGTATAGCTATTAAAGTGTTGTCCCAAACGGCTGCTGCAGGGGGGTGCGAGAGAAATTGGAGCACCTTTAACTTAATTCATACAAAAAGAAGGAACAAGCTAGGGGCAAAACGATTGCACACTTTGGTATATGTGCATTACAACATAAGGTTGAAAGAAAAATATCTTCATGAAAGATTCAGCAAGCCAACTAAAGACTTCATGACTGAAGATCCATTGGATTGGGCTTACATTTATCATGACAGAGACGATGATGATGATCCCATGCAGGCTTGGTTGAATGAGGAAACTGATACTCCTGTTTTAGATGTAGGTAGATCAGGTGGTGACCCTGATCCTATAATTGCAAGTCAGATGGGTATTAATGTAGAACAATATAATCAAGAAGAGGGAATTCAAGCAAACTCTGCAATCAACCGACTTGAGAAAGATCCGGATGATCCTAGTGATTTCTTTGGCCCTCTACCTGTAGATGAAAGTGAAGCATCCTCAGGGTCAACCATACCATCTGGTGGAGGATACATTGATAAGTCTACATCTGGTGATTCTTCTACTACTGCTCCATCAGATGGATCACACATCAGAGGACGAACTCCGCCACCTCCAAGCCCTCCTCCTGTTGATTTATCAAGGTTTAAAAGGACTGGAAAAGAAGCAAATCTTCCTCCTAGGCCTGCATCTACAAAACAATACCAAAGAAAAGGAAAGGATAACTCTAGCCAGCCACAACCACAGCCTGAGCAACAACAACAATTGCCGTGCTTGCCCCCACCACAGACTTATGTTCCTTATGGCTATGATCAAAGTTATGGTTATGATTCTTATGATCCTTATGGACAATATGGTTATGGACAACAAGGACAAGTTCAAGTGCCAAAACAACCACCCGTTGATAACTTAACTGAATCTATGGGATATTGGCATATTAGTGGTCCTAGTACTGGCAATGTAGAAGGATCTAGTATCATGGATGATTTATTCGGAATGGGCAGTGGTGGATATAGCGTTGCACCTACTCATTATCAAATTCCAGAGCAGAACACTGATATTGGTAGTGTCTTTGGTTATTGTGGGAGTGGTCATTATACTTCTAGTGGATCCCATGGGACCAGTATTCAAAGCACAACACATTATCCATTTAATAGCTCTATGGTGAATCCAACTAATGATAATGAAAGATCTCAAGGGCAGACCTATGATCCTTTTATTCTCTCTAGTCATGAGCCCTCCCGCACACATTCTGAACACGAAAGATCATCTACACCTTTGTCACATGATTCTGAGTCTCTTCCTAGATCAAAATCATATACAGCTGTTGATCTTTCTTCTTATGCTCGATTTGGATGTCTTGCGGACCTTTCTGATTCCGATTTTGCGACATTTGTAACTGACTATGAGCTAAACCACAAAGAAAATATAACATGGATGCAATATGCTTTAAGAGTGGATAACCAGATAGCTGGCTCTAGGCATATTGGTCAATATGAAGAGCATGCAAGACATTCGGCATGGTATTAGTCTTAGTTGGCACTTGGCACTCATCAGACTCGACTCAAGTGGGTACTTCAGTTTGTATTATTGGTATTTTTGTTAAATTGCTTAGTTGCTTTCTACTTGTGTTATGATAGTACTTGTAAGTTGTAAGTTGTAATTCGTAATCTTTTAAGTTGTCTATTTGTCATAAACCTATATATCTTGAAGAAATCCCTAGTTGCGCAACTTGCACTTGCATCACAGACTGGTATGTATAGAGTTATAGACTTATAGTTAAATGTAAACATAGTGTTTTTAAGCTAGATTTGATGAAATCTATCAATTTTCATCACAAATTCAGTATTTTTTTGCTTAATTTTTGTCGAAGTTGCGTCGAAGTTTGGTTGTAAAAATCCTCGACATTTCCTCGACATTTCACAAACTTCCATGTCCACACCTGTCGAAGTGGCCTCGAAGTCGAAGTCCTGTTCCATGATCATAGCTACAAGTATTAAGCAATGTGATCACTATCCTTCATAGCAAAGCTACTAAATAGAATCTGAATTGAAGATGCAAAATAAGAAAAATCAAAAGATGGTAAGAGCATTAAATCTAATTAAAAGTGATATTTGGAGCATGACACAGGCAACAATATTAATTTGTGCCTTAGGATATCCACATTGAACATTAAAATACATAAATATACAATCAGACCCACAAAAATAGGTCAATGCGGCATTATAGGCAAGGCGACAACGCCTAGGCGCAACCCTTGGACGCCTTGCCGCCTAGGTGCATCTAGGCATGCGCCTTAACACCTACGCTTTCCCCTTTATGTCCTACCTACTCTACAAGGGAGTCTTTTTCACATAGGGGGGTTCCCTTATTTACTCGTCAAAAACATATATAAATTGTAGTGGGATGTCTTCTTTGTCACCTGGCCATGTTCACAACATTTCTCTTTCTTACTGTTGAGTGTGCCTAACGCTACACCTTGATTTCTATCTAGCTACCGTGGGCTCTCCTCAACTACTGCAATGTGACTACCTCAGTTAACGTGTTCCACGTACAAGTTACAACTGTGAAATTAGACAACACCTAGGAAGCACGAACACGGGACACGGCGATTCCCAAAAATATAGGGCACGAACACGGGACACGGCGATTCCCAAAAATATAGGACACAAACACGACACTGGACACGGAAAACATAATATATATATATATATATATATATATATATATATATATATAGCATATTGTGACATATAATATGCTATATGTATACACACAAAATGATCTAAATAGACTGTTTACAGAAGAAATCACCAACAAGCATTCTACATATAACATCATACCCACATGTCATAATATGGATTAAATGACAACATATATTAAGATGTTTGATTATAAAATTGTTGAAGTAAAAATATATGAAATTGTAAAACTTAAAGAGCAGTAAAATTTTGGGGCTAGTGGTATTTTTATAGTTGATGGAAGTAATGGTGAACGACATGTATTTTCAAGAGAAGAAGGGGAGGAGGCAGGGAAATATATTGTTGCTGGTGGTGGAGTAGGAGATGGAAGATGGTGTCTTGGAGGTTGAGAGGGAAGAAAAGGAAGGGCAATACATTGGAGAGCTACTTAAGATGGAGAGACAAGAGAAGAGGAGGGAAGATGGAGATGTAGAGAAGCAAGAAAAAGAGTAGACGTAGGGAGGGCAATATTTTGCTACTTTTACTTGGAGGAGGAGCAAAAAGAAGAGTAGGGGGAGAAGTGGCAATAGAAGGTAGAAGGAGACGCGGAGGACCAACGTGAACTAAGAGGGGGATGAGAAACAATGTTGTGGCTGCTACCTCATTCAAACTGAACTAGAGGAGGGGAGGAATAAGAAGAGGAACAAGAGGGGGAGAAGAAAAAGTAGATGAGGGAGAATCACACAGAGGAAAAAAGGAGCTGAATGAACATTTTTGCAGCTACTGCAGCTTTAGAGTAGAAAAAGACGAGGGGGAAGATGAAGCACGAAGAGAAGGATGGGGGAAGCAAAGGAGAAAGAGTTACATGGAACTGGAAGAGATTGCGGTAAGTCCAACTGCTTTCCTCCTCATGGGTGATGTGGCATCCCCTAAATGTTTATTAGTTGGTTAGTTGGTGGCGATGATACCGGTGATGACGGTTGCTATAGTTGCTTAAGAAAGGCATCGACGACTTGTCTGTAACAGTTGTAGCTAACCACCTAATATTAGTAGGGCAAGAAGTATTGGAGGACAAGAGGTGGGATTTGGTGAAGGCTTGGTTTTTTTTTTTCATACACTCACACTTAAGTGGCTTGGGTTCTTAAGTCTCAGATGTGTCCACGAAGTGTCCAAGCCCTGTCTGACACTGCAATAAAAAAAATTCAAAGTCGACATGGCAGAGGCGTGTCCGCCATGTGTCCAAGGTGTGCCCATGTTTGACACGTGTTGGACACGACAACCTCCGGGAAGTGTCCGTGCTTCGTAGGACAACACCGATTTTCACACTTGGAGTGCTTCTTTTTAGTTTTATGCAAAGGCGCAAGGGTAAAATTCTCGTATGGTTGACTCTCCCTCGAAAAAGCCTACTTTGCGGGCTTACTCATATGATTCTACTACCTATGGAAAGGCTGCCCATGACTATGTGAAAGCCAAGTAACTTTGTGACCAATGGGTCAAGGACAACTCCAGTTTATGACATGGATTGTCAACAATACACAAACCAAAATGACTACTTCCTTGCTTCGCTTGCACATTGTCAAGGATATGTGGAATCAAATTTCACATCTATTATTCATTAGCACACACTATAGAAAGTCTTTATGGATTTAAAATCTCTGGTGCAAACAAACTACACTTTTGAGACATCTTTGGAAGATTACTGTAATCACAATAAGGCACTATGGGACGGAAAATTTTACTATAGGACATGCCCTATAATAATTTGGTAGGATCCAATAGAATTTCGTTATAGTGTACAATAGGCGTTTCTCTCTCCTTATTTGGGGAAAGGAAATGGTGCACTGTGATTGGTCGTCCTATAGAAATTGTATAGGACCCGTCCTATACTACACTTTATCCTATGGGGCGACCGAAATCTATCATCCATTGACTGAGGACATCACAAAGAGGCAATGTCAACACAAGGAACTTCTCCTTGTTCAATTTCTTACAGGATTCCTCCTTAGTGGTGACTGATCAAATCTTGGCAAGTGATCCTCTTCCCTCCTTAGAGGATATTCTCAAGAAGATTCAACGTGTTCCCTTAGTTTCTACATCTACTGTGGAAACTTTTGATGCATCTGCTCTTGTTGTCGGCACCAATGACAAAGTTTGTGACTGGGGATATGGAAGTACTTCATGAGGCAATGGTCATGGAAAAGGACGAGCATCTCCTCCTGGCAATCATCACTGCAACTTCTATGGTCAAAAGTCAAGACAACCATAGTGAAGGTCAGTGTTGGGCAAAGCATGGAACTCCCGTCTGGGCAAATCAAGTGACTCCTGGACAAACATCTCTCGAGTCTTCTCCTACCTTGACACCATCCACTGCTCCCTCAGTTGATTGGCTTTGTTCTGAACTTCAGAAACTTATACACAAATGACTTTAGTCACAAACTGCTGTGGCGCCAGGATGGAGGTTTCTTCTTGCTACTCTCGCTACTTATGGTAAAAATCACTGGGTGATAAACTCTGGGGCCTCATTGCATATTTCTGGCATCTCAACTTTATTTTCCACTCTTTGATATACTACAATTTTCCTCCTGTTATGCTTTCTGATGTGTCTAGGGCTGTATCTCTGTTAATTCTCCCATATTGATATACTGCAATAATAAGGCATATATTTTTATTTCTAGAAATCCCACCTTTCATGAACACACCAAACATATGGAGGTGAAAAGCCATTTTGTATGGAATTTGTCATGCTAAAATGCAACTCCACTGCATTGAACAGGTTGTTAGGAGCAGATGATGGATAATATCTTCACGACTTTTCCGAAGGACATGTTTACTGTCACATGTATTATCATCTCTTACAAAGTGTGCCAAATTGGACTGCTTTGGTAGGCCTTATTTAGCAGTAACCGTATTGTAGCTAGAACAAGTTTCCCTGATTTTTAGATGCCATTTCTTCTTACATCCTTGTGATCCTGAAGATCGTGTTGTGCATAGGCACTTTGCAATTAATTAGCTAATTCTGAGCTGCAAGGAATATAGAAGCATACTGCTTTACAACTCAGAACTGAAAGATCTAAATTTGGATCTTATTGCTGTATTCATGTGAACTGTTACCAATCTTCTAAAAAACATTTGCAGTCACGTGCTGTTCAACCATGGTTTAAATTTTTGACCAAAATGATACAATTTCAGTTGAAGTTTCATTCAGTGTTTTAAAAACCGAACCGGACCGACCGGTCCGACCGGTCAGACCGGTGAACCGGAAGCTGACCGGTCCGGAAGCCAAAAAAACCAGTTATATGTCTTTTTTCGGTCCAACCGGTCAGAAATCCGGTCCAACCAGCCGGTTGGACCAAACCGAATTGAGCAGTGGTTCAAAGAGAAGAGAAAATAGAAGGTAGAATACATATAAGAATTTACATATATGTATATACATGTATGTATGTATGTATGTATGTATTTACATATAAGGTAGAATGCATATTTATATATATGTATGTATATGTAAAATATATGTATATTTGTATATATGGATATATATGTATGTATGTGTACATCTACATAATAATATATATGTATACATATATATTTATATATATACATATATATAATGTATATATATTCAAATATATATATATATGTATATATATTGATAATATATATATATATATACATATATATACAATATATATATACATATATATACAATACATACATATATATATATATATATATTGATACAATATATATAAGTATGAATATATACATCTATACAACAACATATATGTATACATATATACATATATATACAATGTATATATATTCAAATATATATATATATATTAATTTAAATAAATAAATAAATAAATAAATAAATAAATAAATAAATAAATAAATATATATATATATATATATATATATATATATAGGGTAGCGATCCAGCGAGAAACATCCTACGGTGAGAGCATGAGAGGCATTTGAATAACTAAAATTTTGTAACTATTTTTTGAAATCCAACCGTATAGATGGGAAAAGCATCAATTCATTTACCTTCTCACAAAAAATCATTGCAATTAGACATTGTTCACATGTCCATATGTACAAAATACACTTTTTGCATCCAACGGTCAGCCTAAAATTCATTATAGAGCGTCGAAAAGTATTTTGTTGTTGTGAATGATATACAAATCGGATGGTGATAAAATTTTATAGGAAGCTAAATATTAAGTTATGTTTGTAATCTATACGGTTAGATTATGAAAAATTGGTCCATGTGAAGAGTTATTCAAATGCCTCTCATGCTCTCACCAAGATATGTTTCTCACTGGATCGTTGTCCATATATATATATATATATATATATATATATATATATATATATATATATAGGGCGTTCATTCATTGCCCGCGCGGGTAGCCTGGATTTTTGCTACCCGGCAGCCAAAAAGTAACTCTCCTGGCTAAGAAAGTAACTCTGCTGTAAAAAAAGTAACTATGGTGTCAAAAAAGTAACTCTGCTGGCTAAAAAAGTAACTCTGTACAAAATATACAGCAGATATATATAAGGACGGGTTTTTTGATTTTGGAGGGACAAATGATATTATTTTTGGCTAAACTTTTTTGGAGAGCTAGACAAAATAGTCCTCTACAATTTCGAAATTAAAAAAAAAAAGTGGTCGGAAGGGTGGGCGGGTAGCTACCCGCACGGGCAATAAAGATGGGCCCATATATATATATATATCTATATATATATGTGTGTGTGTGTGTGTGTGTGTATTGATACAATATATATATATATATATATATATATATATACATATATATATGTATACACACACACACACATATATATATTTATATATATATATACACATATATATATTGATACAATATATATGTCTATATACACAAACAATATATATAAATGTGTGTGTCTGTATATATATATATATATATATATATATATATATATATATATATAATATAATATGCCCGGTTCAACCAGTTTGACCGGTCCGATCGCTAATTGCCTTTTATCATTGTGACCGGTTCGGTTTTTCCGGTTCAATTTTTTTTTTGTCATTCTGACATCATTTCTGGACCAACCGGTTCAACCACTCCGGTTGAACCTGACTCAATCCGGTCTGAGTCAGTATCGGTTCGACCACCGGTTCAGTTCTGAAAACATTAATTTCATTCACGTATCTATGGTGAAAATTTTCGGTATGTATTTCCTAAGAATAACTAATTTTTTAATGAAGTATTTTATATTGTTTAATAACATACAAGATATAAGATTGAATGTATTGCATTAGAATTTATATATATATGTGTATATATATTTATGTATATATATATATTATATATATATAGAGTCAGGCTAGAATACACTCGAGTGTACAGATCACATGAATACACTCAAGTGTGTTTTCATATCAAGACTATTTTTTTTATAAAATGTAAACCATTGATCTTCACTGTCGTACTATAACTAGGCTACATACAAATTTTGAGCCCATTTGGATGAGTGTAAGTCACTCATCTGAGGGCAACAAAATCGACAGGTGAAACTAATTTAAAATGCATAATTTTTGCGGTCTTTATAACATGACGTATAAATGTCCAAATGTGCTCAAATTTTGTATATGAGTTATTCACAAGATGTTTAAGAAGATCAACAGATTAGATTTTTGAAAAAAATATTGTATCATGAAAAACTACTTGAGTGTATTCTACTCCGAATACACTCGAGTGTATTCTAGCCTAACTCTCTCTCTCTTTCTATATATGTGTGTGTGTGTGCGCGCGCGTGTGTGTGTGTGCGTGTGCGTGCGTATGTGTGTGTGTATGCGTGCGTGTATGTGTGTGCGCTTTCTCTCAGAACTGAAAGATCTAAATTTGGATCTTATCGCTGTATTCATGTGAACTGTTACCAATCTTCTAAAAAACATTTGCAGTCACATCCTGTTCAACCATGGTTTAAATTTTTGACCAAAATGATACAATTTCAGTTGAAGTTTCATAACTTCATTCACGTGTCTATGGTGAAAATTTTCGGTATGTATTTCCTGAGAATAACTATTTTTTAATGAAGTATTTTATATCGTTTAATAACATACAAGATATAAGATTGAATGTATTGCATTAGAATATATATATATATATATATATATATATATATATATATATATATATATATATATATATGTCTAAAAGAATTGTGTACCCGAGTACATGTAGCTTACGTGTACCCGTCTTCATTTTGATGATTGTATAATAGTATTGAACAATCCAACCTTATGGATGTGATGTATACCCATTAGATAATATGTGTATCAAAAACCACCACAATCAGATACTCGTAGATCATCCAATAAAAGAATATGTATATTTTCTAACCAACAGTAAGTTGGAGAAATTGCAGAAACTGTTGAATAATATATCGCTCTATCTCATGATATATATGAGATATGGTTATGATTGTTTAAACATGGGTAATCTATATAATGTTGAATCATCCATATGGTTAGATTTTATATACATACTCCACATGTGCCATTTAAATGATCGGTACACATAAGTTACGTGTACTGGCCAGTACACACTGCCTAAGCTCATATGTGGCTAAAAAAATTGTGTACTTGAGTACATGTAGCTTACGTGTACCCGTCTTCATTTGTGATGATTGTAAAATAGTATTAAAAAATCCAACCTTATTGATGTGATGTATACCCATTAGATAATAGTGTATCAAAAACCACCACAATCAGATACTCGTAGATCATCCAATAAAAGAATATGTATATTTTCTAACCAACGGTAAGCTGGAGAAATTGCGACCCGTTGAATTATATATCGCTCTATCTCATGATATATATGAGATATGGTTATGATTTTTTAAACATGGGTAATCTATAGTGTTGAATCCATCCATATGGTTAGATTTTATATACATACTCCACATGTGCCATTTAAATGATCAGTACACATAAGTTACGTGTATTGGCCGGTACACACTTCCTAAGCTCATATATGGCTAAAAGAATTGTGTACCCGAGTACATGTAGCTTACGTGTACCCGTCTTCATTTGTGATGATTGTAAAATAGTATTGAACAATCCAACCTTATGGATGTG